>WACJ01000246.1:0-562784 GCA_008973525.1 Stenopsyche tienmushanensis | reverse complement strand
AAAACATATAAATTCACATTAAATAGCCAATATATTTATCAGGCGTATAAAAATTAAATCGCCAGAATTCGAGCGTGGATGCGGGATAATCGCCTGCAGTTGGCGGCCGAGAAAACGGAGGCAATGATATGCAGCAGACAGAGAAGACCGAGGGTCAAGCAGCTTGTTATCGGAGGACACGAGGTGGAATACAGCAAAATGCTGAGATACCTCGCGGTTATGCGGATATTCATGGGTAACAAGTTGACCTTTAGCAAACACATAGAAGAAGCTGCACATAAGGCGCAGAAGATGGCCAGCGAGCTTGGACGACTCATTTCCAACATTGGAGGGCCAAAGCCATGCAGAAGACGTATCATAAACGAGGTAATACACTCGATCATTTTGTACGGAGCCCCGATATGGCACGAGTCGCTCAGACGCGACACCAACAGAAAGAAGCTCGCCAGGGTCCAACGACAGGGAGCGCTCCGAGTCACCGCAGCGTATAGGACAGTGTCCGATATCCTCTGCTGGACCTCCAGGCAAAGAAGAGGACCTTGCACTACGAATATCCTAAAAATCGCAACGAACATGACCAGAAACTGAGGGAAGCCTTGCAACGGAGATGGAATCAGTCCAGCAAGGTAAGATGGATCCATCGACTTATTCCGGTCATAAGTCGGTGGATGGTCCGAAAACACGATAAAACGACATTCCGCTTGGTTCAGGTGCTCACTAGGCATGGATGCTTCGGTGTGTTCCTGAAGCGAATTGGCAAAGAACCATCCGCAACGTGCCACCACTGCCAAGCTGAGGTCGACGACGCAGAACACACCACCATCGGCTGTGAAGCTTGGGCACCCCCGAGAAAGCACTCGGGGTAGCCGAGTTCAACGTTGACAACATGATGATGGAACACCACAGCATGATGGAAAGCAAGAAGAACTAGGACCTTTGGCGCAACTACGTAGAAGAGATTCTGAGCGCCAAAGAGGGCAATGAAAGAGAGAGACGCAGAGCGCCTCTCCAACACTAGAATAGGGCCAACTAAAAAGCCAGACTACCTGTCCTCCTGAAGCAATATGAAAAACAATACCAGGGGGACAGAGATGGACAGGGGAGGGGTCGTATTATGGATTCATTCCTGATAAAAATAGCATAAAAATTCAATCAATTATATGCTGCCCAATTAATATAAACACCGCAGCATACGCTCAATATTAAGGCGATTTGTCGCTGAAAGTCCACAAAATCACTGCGTGACATTTTTAATCAAGGCCTTGAATCGCAATATATATTATGCTAATCTTCCGTTGTTTTAAAATTAAATGTATCCGTCAAAGATGAGATTTTTATTGAAAAACATTTTTCACAATCTCGCCACTATTAACCTTGATACGATAACATTGACCCAGAAGTCGAATTAAATTTGTTTACATCGCAACGAACGTCAATTTTAAGAAAGTATTACAGGGCGCTGTTTGAATGGATTCGTACAAAATATAACATGATATTTGATTTTGAAAAAAAATATTATCCGAATAGAATAAATGTTTGTCAAGGAACTTCCATTGTGCACTCGTTCTTAATGCCACATTGCGTTTGAAAATTTCATTGTACTCCAACGCCAGTATTTCCTTCCTATGGTTTTTCAGCGTTTATTTTCTTTCAGCAGAATACATTATTTCACGACTCCCTTTGTTCAGCTCGTTTTTCGCTTTTTTGTACTTTTTTTGGGTGTTTCATGCACTTGCTCTTTATGCAAGGGCTCATATAGCCAAATCCATATTTGAATAATAGATTATCCAGTCGAAAATGTCGTGTTTTCATACTTACTTATTGACCATAAAAAAACTATTTTTTTATAGTGGAACTTCAAAGAGATAATCTACCAAGAAGTCCTAATTGTTTACAATTAGAAAGTTTGAAAGTGAAATCTACTGAAAGAGACGACATTGTATGGATGAAATGAATTAATTCATTTTTTGTTTGAATTTAACCCTTTTTATTTAAAAACGACATTTTCGACTGGACAATCTATTATTGATAAAATTTAGATTTTCATTCCAAAGACCGGATGATACATTGTAAGCATAAACTAGTTACAATAAATCTCTTTTCACTATTTTTTGCGCATATTTAAAAAGCCATAATAAATCTCTTAAAACTAGTTTTATAGATTTAAACTACATTTAATGTCGAATCAAAATGGATTTAAATACATAAGAACTAAATCCATTAGCATTTTGCTTTTATTCGAAACCCAAACAAGTTTTTTTCCTAGTGATTAATCAAATGTCAAGATTTTAATTTATAGCAATTGTTGAAAATTATAAACGACACTTACGTTTGTTCAATCACATTTTCTCCAGGTCTGTTGTTGTTATTTGGCCTGTTGTTGTTATTAGGTCGGTTGTTATTGGGTCTGCCATTTTGCCAATTGCCACCCTGTCCGCCGCCTCCTTGCCAATTGCCACCCTGTCCGCCACCTCCCTGCCAATTGCCACCCTGCCAGTTGCCACCCTGTCCACCCCCACCTCCTTGCCAATTACCACCGTTACCCCCTTGCCAGTCACAACCCTGTGAATTGCAACCCCGTCTGCCAGCATTCTGCCAGTTCGGTCTGCCTCTTCGACCATCGCCTCCAAATCTACTGCCAACTTCATCATCTTGTCTTCGAACCCTCATGGATCGCTGAGTCGACAAAGATACACAGCACAGCACAAAGACTGGAAAATAAAAACATTGTATCATTAAAAATATATTCATATAATTGGGTATTCTAGTATAGTTTAGATGTTTAAGAATAAACTACGTTTTTCAACACGGTTGACATCATATCTCAAGTTCTAATTGACTGATTTACTAAAACAAGGAGACCGTGCCACGGAATAGTGCACGTCCCCAGAAAAATATTTTCAGTGGTGTCAGATCTAGCGACCGTGCGAGCCACGGAATAGGAGACATCCCCAAGTAAATAAATCCATTGGTGTCAGGTCTGGAGACAGAGCGGGAGTGCGAGCCAGAAACGAAGCAGAGGTGCCAAATTTTGTAAATAAATTTAATAAAAAGATCTTAAACATAAAAACGTATTTTCTCCCTGACCCTGCTAAACTGGTACCTCTTCAAGTTTGACAACTTATTTAATGATTTATATGACATATAGCATATTGTTGGAAAGGGTATTATTAAGAAAACGTTTTAAAACTGAAATCAATTCAAAATAAATAAGACATTTTTCATTCGTTTGCACATTTTGTGTAATTTTGGAAGCCCAGAAATAATTTTCTTTAAACCAATTGCATAAAATAACAATTTATTTAGATCAAAAATATATTGCAAAGCACAAAAACACCCAAAAAAATTTAGTCGATCCATGTACAAAACAACCTGTTAATTTTGAATAAATAATAATATTATGTGTGCTATGGACGCAACATCTGAGTGCATACTCATCAAAGGGTTTAAATGATTTCAAATATTTAACAAATGTGAATTTATTAAAGCTGAAATATTTAATTAGTTATTTTAAATGTAATCAAATATTAATGTAGGTAGAATTAATTTTATATTGTCTCGAATAAGCCATTTAAATTTATGTATATAAAAAATTATTTATTTAATCTAATAATTAAATTCCGTTTTAAGCCATGTCTTCCTGCAGCATGCAGATACACTTTACAGAAAGATGTAATTTTCGGCTTTAGGATTTTTTTTTGGGAATTAATTAAATTCAAAATGATAAAAAAAACTCACAACTCAAAATTAAAACTTTCTTCATTTTAACTTTCTATCGAAGGCACGTCCAAACAGTAGCCCAGCAAATCCAATACTAATGGTTCCTGAAGATGATTTGCTATCAAACTGGTTATTAGTAGCCTCATTGCAGAACGATTGGATGACGCATATGAAGCCAATACACGTTCATAGCAAATAGAACAGCACATCAACGTAATTATTTTTTGCATTGAAATTCCTAGACGTTATAAAAACATATAATACAATGCATTCAATATGTTGGATTTATTAAATCAAGCGAAAACACTTCATCATATATAATTAGGGTGTAATTTAAATGTAAAAAGGCTCAATTTTTTGTTAACAACAAATTTAACCTCGATTTATCGCAATATAATTCGTACGTGATGATACAGCGTATGTATCATGTCCTTACTGAGTTAAAAGGAAAACCACCCGGAATAAAAATAAGACACTTCTTAACATCGAAATAATCTGCTTTATTTGCTGGATTGGTCCTTTTTATTTTTTAAGTTTATTATCGTATGATTAGGTTCTTAAAATATATGAAATAAACATTATAATCAGGGTTTCATACAATTGAAATACAGAATCATAGACTCACTTTTTAAAGAAGCTATCGATCAAATCAAATGTATCGCTTGTGTTTGTGTTTTTTTTAAATTCTAAATATGACCCAGTTTTGGTTTTTATTTAGCGACAATGTAACTTTTATTATATTAAAAAAAAAAAGACCTAAAAGACATATTTGAAGGACTCATATGGTATATAGAAGAAACTTATTATGTCCCGTCATCGATTTGCTTGAAGAAGCAGCGCGTCGTCATTGGAAAGTCTCGCAGTCGGGGTCTCTCTCTCTCTTTGAAAACTGAGAAGATATTAGATTACATCGACGATATTAGATTACATCGACGATATTAGATTTATGCGACAGGGTCATCGAAAATTGGACCTCCCGAATACGCGCCACCGAGCAAAGCCGCGGCGGACATTTGAACGATGTTATAAGTCATAAAATACAAATTTATTGCAGAACGTTTTGAGAAAGTGCTCGATTGTAAAATCGCAAAATTTCATAACTGTGTGACTTTCAAAGTGAAAATTAAGTTCATAAGCGGATTTATTCGAAATCGATTGCTATTGAATTTCAAAACGTTTTGAATTCCATAGCAGTGCATGTAAATTTTAAATAAACTTTTTACAAACCAGAAGCTCAGAAGATCGACGACAACTTTCAGTCTTTGCATATTAATTGTTGCAAATTTAAAGCGCTAATCATCAATATGCAAATAAATTAAGTTTAAATGCGTTTCTTAGTTTGATAAAACTAATTAGTCCCCAAATTGTTGTAATTTGCCTATCAATTTGGCGGCTTCAAATAGCGAAATTGGATCGCATTAGTGATAATTTTATTCGATGACGTTTGAATGATGTGGAAGGTGTATGGGTGTCATAAATTGTTTTTTCAAAAAACACGATTTACCGAGAGGATTTCCTTCTTGCTATAAAAATCATTCGCAATGCGCAATTAATTCGCATGTAAACACTTAAACAAGAATGAATTATGTTGGCTTGGACAAGGTTAAATAATAAATAATACTTCTGAGGAGACTTGCTGGTCTATTGATCTTTGATGAGGACACTTTACCAAGTTGAATTGCTTGCGAAAGTTCCATTCTTTCGGCGATTTTCAAGATGTAATCTACATTCAGCCCTCGAGTTTGGTCTTTAATCTTGGAATATTCGCTTTCAATGGGGCGCAACTTCGATATAAATACAATGTCAAACTTCATTTCGGATCTCATCACAATGGCGTTAGTCGTAAAGTTAGCAGAGTTCTATTTTATTCAGAGCCAACAAAGGTGTCGATGAATTATCCACAAGTTTCTCGGTCCATTCGGGATGAATCATATTCGGATTATTTATTAAGATCGCGTCCGCACAAGAAACCTGCTCGAATTTGTTTGTTTAATATTCAACGAGCATTGTGCGAGCCGCATGTAAATAAGGCAAACTTGTATCCTTTGTCGCTGGAAAAAAATCAGTGAGGTTACATATTTTATTGAAGGACAATTCCAGGAAAACACGGAATGCGGTTTAAGCGCGCTACCGTACAGGAAGAACTATTGCATGTGGTTGGATATTAGAAAATATTCATATTAAGATCATCAATTATACATGGTTAGATAAGCTGATATTTTATCCTTGTGCTTTCAATAAACCACTTTTATAATCAAGATAAAGCTCAATTTCAAGCATCTCATGTCTTCAACTGTATAAATGGGGGTGAATTTGGAGTAAACACGGTTGTAATCTAATATTTGTCAGTCTTCAACAAGCAAGAGTGACCCCAACTGCGAGACTTTCCTATGACGACGCGCCGCTTCTTCGATCAAATCGAAGACGGCATTGAATAAGCGTCTTCTATACTATATGAGTCCTTCAAATATGCCTTCTTTATATTTTTATAATATTTTATAGTCTCTGCGGCTTTGCTTAGTAGTATGAATGGATTTTAAAAATAAAATTTTATTATATACTACTGAATAATTCACAATATATTTGATAGATGTTACCTTAACAACATTACCGTTATAAACCTTTTTCGTAAGGGGGGGAAATGGTTTAACCACACTGCCAGGCCCGTGCCCAGCGGTAAGGTTACCCAGACGCTACTCACTAAAACCATTCCTTATGGACCTCCCAGTTCCTCACAGGACACGGGCGATTCAAATCATATCTCCTTCGGTTTGGAATTGGAAGTCTTTCGGAAGGTCCATGTTTGCACGCGGACATGACAGCCGATCACGTGCTTTGGTCATTCTTCTGCGCTGTGTCAGAGGCTCCGAGTCAGGAACTGTTTGACACAGAGACCTTGTGGTTGACTCTAAAGCTTTTAAAAAATGTGTACAAATTTCGGCACTAAGTTCGGGGGCTGGCTCTACGGGCCAGTGAATTAGATGCTACCTTGTGGTTCACGTATACCTTTTTATGGATTATATAGGGCTAGTTTGCTATAATAGTTTTGCTGACAACTGGACATAATAATAATATGACCCTTAATTCAGAATAATTATGAATTCCGTCCAGTGTCGGTAACGAGTACTCCTTCTCCCAACCCCAGCAACTTTTGTGACAGCCACGGTGGAGCAGAGGTTTTCTGGCACGTTGCGGGCACGAAGATAGTAGTGGGTATCCCTACAAAAGATGTGTGTCAGTTAGGAGGATGCTTCTATTGATCGTCGTCTTAAACGTTCAGCATCCTCTTGTTGCATAGCGCACGTCGTGTATTTGCACCATGCATTCCATGCCTTAGCATCCGTTAATATTGAAGGTACCATGTTGCTAGGGAAGAGCGATCTAACTCCCAGCTCCTCCCGTAGGATGTCCCTTTCAGTGTTCGATGCTGGGCAGACAAATGTGTGTGCATCGTCGTACTCCGCTCCGCAGTGGTGGCACTACAAGCCGGTCTCTTTGCCTATTTTGTGTAGGTAACTACCAAAACAGCCGTGCCCAGTGAGTACTTGGGTCAAGTGGTAGCACTGTTGGCTGTGCTTTCTGGCTACCCAAGTTTACCGATCTTTAGTGGAGTTGTTCCATCGGGACTTTTACATCGCCTTTTCTTAGCGTTATTCTTGTCTTCGTCTTTCTGTATTTCCTGCTTCTCAAAGGCGAGCAGGTCGATTGGCAGTCAGTGCCAGGACGGCTTCTTCCGACACTGTACGATATGCAGCAGCCACCCTAATACCGAGTGCACTACCTCGTTGTAGAGTCGTTGTAGAAATGTTGGGCATCAACGTGGCCAGGTTTTCCGCGATGCTGGCCCCCTTCTCCGTGTGAGTAACGAATCAGAGCTTATCATAAATCTCCATCCCCAAATACTGAACGGATCTTGAGTATTTAATCTCGTAACCCCCGATGGTCAGAGATGGGGGCGCAAGCTTCCTGCGTTTTGTGAAAAAGAAGGCCTCTGTTTTTTGGACAGCGAACTCCAGACCAGCTCCTGTCAGCCACTTCTTGGCCTTCCTCAGCGCATCCTCGCAGATCGTTCGCAGGATCTTCGTGGATTTGGCAATGACTAGGATGGCAACGTCATCAGCGAAGGCGACCATTTTGACTCCGTCCATTAGTGGCGTCCTATTACAGGGCGGACTGGTTTTTCTCTTCTCCTCCCATCGGCGTCTGTGTAGATCAAAATTCTCCCGCGTAGGTAGCTCTCCACTATTCTGGTGAGGTATGGTGGGAGGGTCGTTATAACCTAACAAATTTTGAGGGCCCCTATTGAAAGACGGAGTAAAATTTTCGGACCCCTCCGGGACGAGACCTCTGGCGCCGAAGTCATGAGGTCAAATCGTGAGGTCATGGACATTTATGGCGAAGCGTCAATAACAAGCTTCGTCAGAACCCGCCGGCTCCGATGGGCAGGCCATGTGGCACGGATGCCGTCGAATAGAGTCCCTCGAGCCATTCTGAATTCGGGGCCGAATGGCAGTAGACCCGTCGGAAGACCTCGTCTACGCTGGGCTGATCAGATCAGAAAAGACGCCGCACGTCTGGGCCTGGGAAATTGGAGGGAGGAGGCCCAGGACAGACGAAAATGGCGGCAAGCGTTGTCGGTGGCCGAGGCTCTCTTATAGGGCTGCAGGAGCCACCAAAAGTAAAAGTAAGTATTGAAAGACCCTGTACTTATATACCTACAACACTATAATCGATTTAGATTACAAACACAATTTTTTCTACCGACCACAAATTAATCATGAGGATATTTTGCTACATTTTTTTGGCACCGTGTTTCCCAAACTTTTTATCATTTCACAGAAACATGACGGGAAAAAAAATATCATTGTGGTGAAACATCGTCATCAATTTTCATAATGTAGGATACAATTTTATGTCGTTCACATAAATTATAAGCATAGGAATGTCCTTATTTTTTCCATTAAAAATATTTTCCAAGAAAATTTTAAACGGAAAATTGTAGGAAAATTATGAATTTATAGCACTAAATCATACAACATGATCGAATCTTATGTGAACTTAACATAAATTCAACATTACATAATTTTAAATTCAAATAAACTGTGTATGTCCCAAAAAAATTCCAATATTACATCACAAACCAATATTTTCTGTATTATTTTTACGCGGTTTTTACACCTGAAATGTATACATCGATCATACATCGTCTCACTATACAATCTATTTATATTTTTTAAATATAGTAAAATCTTTGTGATTGCTTATAACGCGGGCCACCAAGATGAACGTGTTATAAAACGCTTTTACAGTATTTTTGTTTGAATTTAAAAATCAATTATTTGCTATTGAATTTAATGAATACCTAAATACCACGAAGTTATACCAATTTTACAAATGTGGAAATACTGTTGAACCAATACACAATCAAAACTTTCTTTTATTTGAGCATGCATTGGATTTGTTTAACATTTATTGACCTGTTGCGGTTGATAAATCAATGTCATTCGTTTTTATGCATCGCTATTGACCATGGGGATTTACCTGAATGAATCATTATAGATCGCTTACAAATCCGCCAAATCAAGTGTTACTAATTTTAACCGTCTCAACTCCGTCGATTTTCAATTTTATTTTCAAATGTTAACACAAATTGTAATTTAGATTATGATCTAAATAGATGTTTGCTTTTTCATGGCCACTTGCTGCTCTAAGTTGTTGATGGATTGTGTTCTGCTTCTGACTGTCAGGGAATTATTATACAGTCTACCCTTTTATAGCGTCGAGATAGGGGTCTTAATATATAAGCAAAACGCTTCGTTTGTTAACAAGTGCAAGTGACTAACACGCATGAAGGGACACACTAAAAGAGGACAGAGTGGCGTCAAGGCCTGGTTGTCCAACCAGTCCGCTTTTCGGACCGCTGACACGACGAATGAACACGTCCACAGAACATGATCTGTGTCCATGATCAGATCTCCGCATGGACATGCGGAAAGTTCAAACCTGAAAAGCGAAACCCTTAACCGCTCGTGCCCTGCGATGAACTGGGACGTCCAGTAATCTCGAATCATAATTTATTATCAATATTCGAACGTGACATAAGCTGACTGGGAATGGCCCAATGTTTAAGCGACAACGAAGGAAAGAGGGATTAGACAACTTAGTATATATTATAAAAATGAGGTAGTCTGCGTTTTGATGCCCTCAAATTCAACATAACGAACGCCATCCGGCAAATTCAGACAGATCTATGCGACAGTCATCGAAAATTGAACCTCCCGAATACGTGCCACCAAGCAAAGTCGCAGCGGACATTTGAACGATGTTTAAATTTCATAAAACATTCGTCCTTATTGCAATGCATCATATTTTAGAGCATATTATTATGAAAATAATACTGTTACAAAATCCAGGATCATTGACGGTGCGCCCAAAAAGGTATTTTCCCTCGGCGAAAACTTTGAAATTCTAACTCTAATAGATTCCAAGAAATTTATTTGAATTGCAAAGCACTCCCGGAGAATTCCAGGATTTCGGATGCCGGAAAATAAATCAAAGTTTGAAAATGTTCGCTCAAATACATCAACAATGTGAAATCGACTCGCAAAGGAGATCTTATTGTCAATTTATTCAGAATTTAAAAGACAGAATTTGATTGACAAATTTACAATGCAAAATAATATAATTATAAAGCAAATCTTTAATATTTTAGAATACATTTTCCTTTTTATAAATCATTTTTAATAATGACAAACAAACAGACAACCATTTTTTTTTAAATAATGTATTCTAAAATGATTATACTAAGCAATCTCATTAAGATGTATACATTTTGCCCATAAATACATACATATATTCATTTTATTTTATTACCGACGATAAAAACAATTTACTTGAGGCAATCATTTGAAGGTCGAAATTGATCAAGATAAGGCAAACATGTTTGAATCCACGTAAAAATGAATATGCAAACAATTTAATTAACCATGAAATGTGGTAACGGAAGTTGATTTTTTGTCGTTCGATCTTCGTCGCTGCTGTTTCCGCTTACCGCGTTGTTCGGCTACGGAAATCGCACCGAAGTGGTCACTCGAAGCACGAGACACTTCGCAAAATTAAACTATTTAGCATTAATGGCGCTTTATATCTTCGACGTCCAAAATGAGGATTCAAAAGACGGAAAGGGGCGACAATTAAAATATTAAATTCTCCACAATACAATTTGTTCACCCTTTCGATATTATGCCTTCATATAGAGCAGTGAGAGAAATAAACTGCGCCTGAGGCGTCTCATGTGCTAAATCCGCCACTGAATATCTTTATACAATAATAATGTCTTTTTTAAATCATACATCAACGAAACAATCATTCCGATATCCCATGGACGAATTACAACATACGAATGAAGATAAAATAACATCATGTTGCATGTATTCTAATTAAATTTTGGAACAATTTGATTGTGAATATTCAAGATGAAAGGTCAAAAGTTATCTCGGTGAGATATTTCGAAAGAATTTAAGATTGGATGTCTGCCGTACTTGTATAAATTATATCAAAATAATGAATTTATGGTGAAATGTTGCTTTGATTTTAATAAATAATATAGTTAAGGGCAAAAAATTGACATTGTAGCCTTTGAATACTGTTGAAATTGAAAATATGATTGATTAACAAAAGTAAATTTATTATGTATGTATGTTTGTAGCATAGTATTTTTATGATTGAGGCAATATATCCAATTTTTTGCGTTTTGTTGTTAAATACCTTGCTATTTTGGTGGTTTAGGTCATAGAATTTCTTTGAAGTTGTATGCTTTTTGGGTTGGTTTGTATTCGTTTACATACGTTGATTGCGTTGTGTTTTTTGTTGAATTCCGACCTTTTCTTGGCAATCCTTTTAAGTAAACAAACAATTATATTATATTTAACAATGAATATTGATTTTTAAGGTCCGCCTCTATTGAAATTTAATATTTTATATTAAATTAAATATATATAAATCTATTATAATCTCATTTAGTTATGGATTTTTGAAATATCATAAAATAAAGAATCGATACCATTTGCAAACAATATTATATATTTTCTTATATTATGCACTTATTATTAACAAATTATTTTCTATATATTTATACAATTTTATATACTTATGCAATTTAAATTTATTTAATGACTAGAACGTAGCAGTATTTAATTATGGAATATCTGTATACGATATTTATTCGTCAAAATAATGAATTAATGGTTCCGTCACAATTAGAAAAGAATAATTTAGAAGGTTCCATTTGTTATTAGCACAAAATTTTAAGGTTCTCTTCAAACATTTCTATCGAGTGCTAGATAAAAAATCAGTTTATGTTTGAATTCGATTGTGATCTTAGAGGTTTTATGCTATGACTAGTATATAAAAATGAATTGGGTTTTGTTCGTTCAAAATGCGCTGCTATACTGTTCATCGGATTGCGATAAAACTTCGTCCACTTATTGCTAAGGATTCTGTGAGTAACATAGGCATAGTCTAATAGATAAACATTAATGTTTGTTTTTCCGTATTTAATGCGCTACCGTGGCAACGCGCTGGGAATCGGCTAGTTTCTTATAAATAAATGCTTATATCGCCTTTGGTTTTGTTTTGCATGTTGTTACAGCTATGAAAGTTGATGTAACTCCAGCGGAGATTGATATTATAAATCCCAAATATTCAGTAAATAAATCCATTTTGATCGCTGGAAACAATTATCAATAAGTATATTTTATCAAATTCATATCTAAACATATATAATAATTACCGTATTTATATTTCTTCCGTGGTAATTTTACTGCGTATGTATTTCCCAAATGTTTGGCTTACAATTGTAATAAAGATCGGTCGATTATAAGTCGGGTTGTGTTATATTTTACTCAGATTTAACGACATCTTTATTATCCGTTGAATGAATTTTCACATGATTTCGTAACGTTTTCGGAAGAGTAAAAGCGTGACCGCACTCTGAGCATAAATAAGGACGTTCGCCTTTAAAAAACGGGCATTAAATTAAATTCGCAATCGTTCAAACGCTTACATTAAATATCAATGATTTACCTGAATGATATTGCATATGTTTTGCGAGATGTTTACTTTTGGAAAACGTCCTATTACATTGTAGACATGAATACGTGTCCTTTTCTACGAAAAATTAATACATTTACACCTTCGATTTCCAATTTAAATACGCTAATATAACAATAACGTCTAAAACCTGCGTGTAATTTGGAGTGCTGTTTTAATGCGCTTGGACCGCAAAACGTTTTAGGGCAAAGATTACATTTCAGCCTGTTATCGGAATGCGATTTTAAGTGCCATCGTAATTTTGTAGAATGCTCAAACTTTTCTCCGCAAACCGTGCATATATAATTCTTCTCGCCTTAAAAAAATCAATGCGTTAAATCATTTTACGGAATAGTGTTTTGTTTACGGAATACAAAAATTACAAATACAGTTGAAAAACCTGTGTGTTTAGGCATATGTTCCTTAAGGCTCTGATTATTAGCGAAAGCTTTATCGCACAATTTGCATTTGTATGGCCGTTCGCCCGTGTGTGTCCGCATGTGTTTATTTAACGCGCCCGTATGCCACATTTGCTTTCCGCAAATCGAACACATCACTTCTTTGACGCCTAAAAATATCAATCGTCAATCTAAACTCAAATATATTACTATTTTAATATAAATATTATCAACCTGCGTGACGTTTCGAATGCACTCGCAGGCTGGATGCGTCCGTGAACGTTCGAGGACACAAACGACAAATGTACGGCCGCTGACCGGTGTGTATTCGAAAATGTACGATCAACGAACCGCGCTGTACGAAGCCGCGACCGCATTGATCGCATACGTATAGCTTTTCCCCTGAATGAGTCCGCTCGTGGGCTTTTAAGACGTCTCTATAAATATTTCATTGCTATTAAACATGTTTAAGACTATGTAATTTACAGTGAAACATTAGCTGACCTTTTAACAAAGCTCTTGTTGCATTGTCGACATTTAAACACTTTATTTAAAGAGCTCGTTATTAAACGATTAGATAATTTTTGGGTGGAATTTTTAACGGCGGAATGCTTCTTAAAATCCTCTCCGGAATGAATAATTTTATGAAGACTTTTACTTTGCTTGCTATCGAATACTTTGCCTGAAATGTTTAAATATTATTTAAGTGTGAAATATAAATTGGTTTATAGAATTTAAAGAATATTGTATTACCACAAATTTTACAATTGTAAGATTTAAAATCTTTCCATTTCAATGATAAAAACTCTTTATGTGCATTTTCTCTGTTATTGGCGTCTAATTGAGATGTCTGAAAATTATATTAAGTAATAAATCATTATTATTTATGTTGAAGAATTGTGCTTTTAACCCTAGATCACTAATCATATTATGAAGTTAAATTATCACTACATATTACGCGGCGATGAGTGACGCGTTGTTGCATTGTTTGTATCATATTGTCTTTACTAGGTTTTTCTTTCTGGACATTGTCTGCTCAAATAGGGACACTGTAAAGACAACCACGTCATCTGCAAAGGCGACTAATAACGTCCTTTGGAAGTTCCAAAATGTCCTCTTCTGCATGGCTGCTATACCAACCACATTTAAAGCCAAATTGAAACTCTAATGGCAAGTCTCATCCCAAATATTGTTCTATTCTATTCCTGAGCATTCCCTTTAGCAGTTTCCAGCATGCAGAGATTCCGGATTGATCTTGGTTTAAATATCCTAGTCCGTAATCTGTGAGAATAATGATTAGTGATCTAGGGTTAAAGACCTGAGTTGCAAAATTTCATTTAAATTATTAGACGGGCCTTCAAAATGTGTGTGCATATTTATGAAGTTGTGATACTGGAATCTGAAATGGGCTTTGAATTATAAAAACAACTTGGGGAAATCGGGAAAAAATACTACATGGAATATGTGGCACGAAAAGATATTGGATGATCGATGTTTCACAGCAATAAAGGCAAGTTTTATCATTTATTCATAGCCATGGATGAAACACGGCTGGCAAACAGTGGCCACTTGCGCTCGGAGCACGGGGGAGAAACTATTTAGGCTAAAACTAAAACCAATTAGTCAACTAAAACGTATGGATTTAAAAAAAATCGGATAAAACAGATAAATATATATTTTTATGGATGAGGAAAACGTCTATTTTCCCTCACGGCTACATTTAGCGCAAGCCACCTATATATTCTTATTACTGAAGTTACTTTCATGATCATGGAAGGCCCTGGGTACGCATTTTTCACAGGAAAAAGAGAAAGGAGTGACCACAAGGTCTGTGTGCTTAACTGGTCCGCTTTTCAGACCGCTGACATGACAAATAAGCAACTCGTTTGGAAGGAACATAATAAACAATAAACCGAAAGGGGAGAATAGGCTCCAAAGAAAGCAAACGCATTTACAGCATCAGTTTTCTAGATACGCATGGGATTTTTTTTATAAAACAATCAACGGCGAGTATTATGCAAAATTATTGCGACGTTTAATGCTGAAATTAAGAAAAAAACGGCGGCATTTGACTATTAAAGTGTTGTTTCATCGAGATTATACACCAGTTCACACATTCGCTAGCGCGGTGTCCAAATGTGCAATGTGCTTAAGGATATGGGTATTCTAACGCATCTCGCGGACCTGATAATCTCTACCGATGTAACCAAAACACAATCAAAGCGAACAATAGCGTCTCCAAAACGCTTCAAACATAAAAGGGTATCGGACAGAGCTGCATTCTCTCTATGGATCTCTTCAACATGTAAAGAGAATACATAATGAGGAGCCCTGGAAATACGCTGATGACATGACACTAATTACCACGTTGACAGAACAAATGTCTGCTCTTCTCTAATGAATACACGCATTTAAAATGTACTGCTGGAGACGTATATTAAGAGTCCCATGGGCGACCAGACGCTCCAACTCATCGATCCTGGATGTGTTAAAAATAGAAACAAGACTTTAAACCACATGCTAAAGACGTATTTGGACACATCGCTAGCAGAGAAGACGATAATATCGAAACACTGGTGACTAGCCAACCAAGACTGGCCTACGATTCACACTGCGGATCACAGAGGACCATCATCAGCACCATGATTGACACAAACCGAAAATTTGCTAAATACTCATGCATATCTCAGGATTTATACACATTTTTATCATAATTATGCACGAATAACGAAATAATTCAAATAAAATTTACATTAATAAAAGAAATCGTAGTATCTTCATCGGCATTATGCAATAATTCATTCACATTCTCGTCTGGAAGAGAATATTCATCCAATTTATTTTCTACGATATTGCAATTCCGCATACTTGCGGAAGAATTTTCATTTGTGCTTGTTACGGATCCTAAAATTATACAATAGCGTTGTAATCATTTCATTATTTAAAAAATAATGAGAACAAAGAAAATCAATACATATTTATACCTGTTATTTCTCTCGGAGCTGCATTTTTATCGCTTTTTGTAGTTATATCGGCCTTAAAATTAGCTTCGCGGAGGATAACATCTATTCGTTTGCATTGATTTTTGAACGAATGCGTCGTTGAAATAAATATCAAGCAATTCATACACAGACTTAAGGGAAAATCTTCAATGGTGATATCCTAAAGATCACGTATGTTTGCGTTTAAAATGCTAAAGACACTGGAATGTAAACAAAGGTATTTATACAAACGTTAACAAGTTTATAAAATACTTACGGATATTCCAGTCAATTCATAGAAATATTTCCATGTGTTTATTTCAAGATTTTGAGGGATTGTATCAATTATTTCTAAACAACAGCGACACAACGCCTTGGAATTTCGCAAACAAATGAGTTTTAATCGAGACAAAATGTCTAAATCTTTTGATTCAATTAAAGACATAGTTTTTGCGTGTTTAAATATGCATATATACAAATTTAAAGCGATCAATGATATAATATTGGAGTGTGTTGATAAACAAAGCAAACGTCAGTTTGAATCGTTTTCGACCATAATAAAAAAAATACGGCCATCAAAAAACGCCGTTTAAATAACGACAATATTTATTTATGTTTAAAAAAAAACATTTGAGATTTAATCACGCTTTAATTAATTGCCTTTGAATTAAAAAATAATTTTGGTTATCATTAAAATATTTATTTATAAGCCATCACATATTTTTACAATAAAACTATTAATCACATATATGTTTATATTTAATTATAAATGTATGAAAGCTGTTAATAAACCTAATCTAAATTATGCATTGATAGCATCGACACGTCTACGAAAGTCTTATTCCAGTTTTTCCGGGACATTCGCCGTCGCTGATTTTGGAAACGGCTGAAATTAAAAAAAATAAAGGATTGATTAAATATGTCCATATTTTTATAAACATAATATGGTTTATTTATAAACTTACTGTCTGAATGTTCACAATTGTAATTATTCATAACGCAGACACTTCCAAATGAGATGTTGGCCGAATCGGGTCTGCCGGCGCATATTGGAGCAAACTTAGCCGAATCACAATTTTGCAAGCATGACTTCTTTTTGGCGGCCTCTTTTTTGATGTCTTTGAGGTCCTTAGCGGGTGATCCCAAAACGGCCGCCAAAATGCAGGCCATAACTGAAAATGTTGATATAAAATTGCATTAAAAATATTCTGGAAACTGTTCGAATGACCCGTTATTGCTTGAGGTCTAATAAATTTCAATGATGACAAATTGCAAGCAGGTTGACCTTGAAACTCATCCAGCGTGAAGTTCACATGACATGTTTATGACTATTTATTTGTTTTTTTTTTGCGCATAGAATCAAATGGAATAGTATAGAATTGCCAGATAAAAAATGTTAAAATAAATAAATAAAAGGGGAGTTTATTTTGAATTGTCTGCATATGTAATATTTTTGTATCTAGTCACTGTATAGATGCAATCATTCTATAAAACGAGTTCTCAAAACTGGTTTACATGCAAATGTATTGTCATTGACAATGTTATGTGATGTTTTGGTGACAAAAAACACTTGCTTAAAATTGTATTAATAACTGTATAAGTAAAAATAGATAAGCACTCACCTAAGATAGTCAAAAATATGCTCTTCATGATGAACGGCTACAGAATCCAACAATCCAATTCGACGTCCGACAAACGAATGACCTCACAGAATGATCAAATTGGCCTTTTATAGCCTGCAAGGTGTTGTTGCCACAAATTAGAGACACCAGTCAGAGGTGGACGAACAAAAAACTCATTGTGGAACCAGTCATGATAACATCTCATTCCTCGTATGATCCCAGAGCGAAAAATTACAGCACACAATTGCGCCTTAATTATATGGATCGTATGCAAGTGCATTTGAATATAAGCGCATGTTAAACTGAGGCGCAATAATATTTTGATCGACGAGTCTGAATGTGTTTTTATAATGCCACAAAACAGTCCCCTGGGAAAGAAATCTTTAAACGCGCTCTCGAAACTGCGTTTTTCAACACGGTTGACATGATATCTCGAGTTCTAATCGATAGATTTACTTTCGACTCGATACTGAGAGCTGACTGAGAGTACTTATATAGACAGTGTACTCTCGATTATCCGCAGGATTATCCGTGCCCAACAAATCCCTGTGGCCAAGAGGTCCAGAAAAAGGAGCCCTGACACCGGTACAGGAGCACCTCTCTCTCGGCCGACATGCCCAAACACGACCACAGAACTAACTATCTTTTATTTTCATTCTTGCCAGGTATGCCACAAAACAGCCGTGCCCCGCCAAGAACTGGGAAGTCCAGTGATCGACCCATTTTAGCTTGAGGCGAGATGAGACTGAGCCAAAGAAATTCCGCAGGTAATCACCGTGAGGCGTCTCAGACCAACTGTGTTCCCAATCAGCAATTGCCGCGTTTCAAGCCCACCCTTTGGTGGCAATAGGATCCGTAAGAATTCCATCTGCTTCCTCAGCTGTTAAAGTGGAGTTACCGACTTTAATTTTTCTACGCGCTTTTTATTTGCACTTTCAGGTCTAGTGGCATGATCCCTGCGAGGACAGGGAGGCTGTCCGTGGCAGTTGTTTTGTACGCTCCAGTGATTCTTAGTAGTGGCTGCCGTTGTGCAAAATTTAGGCTTCATCTCGCCAGGAAGACGACCATGGCGGAATGGCAGAGAAGGGCAGGTGGACTCACACCCTCCTGTCCGATGTAAGTAAATGGCGCGAAAGGAGACATGGACGACTGAGCTACCATCTGACTCAGCTTCCTGTAATGGATAGGCAAAGAGGTGACCACGAAGTGTCACCACTGCGGGGTTGAAGCGGATGATGCAGAGGACACGTTGTTTGAATGAGAAGCATGGGTGGAAGAGAGGAGAGTTCTCCGCGCCTCCATAGAGTAAGGAAGCATGAGCAAAACTGAGATGATGAACTCTATGCTCAAGAATGATGAAGAATGGACAGCATGGGGAGTTTTTGCCGCTAAGGTGATCGCGGCAAAGGAGGACACCGAAAGAACGAGGTGAAAATCCGCAACTACGGCTGCTGCGAGAGACGAAACCTCGCAAGTAAGAGAAAGGAAGACCCTTGAGGCTGAGTGCCGCGTTTTGCAAATGCTTAACGGCGCAGCCAAACGCAATAAGAGACCAACAAGGAGGTGTTTTAGTGGGTAACCGGATCTTTACTTTAATTAGTTCATTTAATCCCGGAATCCCACTTTACTGTTGAGTGCGGGCTTGGCAGTGTGTTTAAAACATTCCCCCTATTTGCGAAAAAAAGGCTTCGTCTCGCCGTCTTGCCTCGTCCAAGCCTGTCCCCCCATGCTCCTGCTTCGTATGTAGCAATACTATCGTAGATGGATTCGTCACAGGCAATCCTGAGGTGTCTGCTCCCAAGACCCCAATCAGCACCTGCCAGTCTGGGCATTTTGCCAAAAGCCTTGGCCGCTTTGCCGGTTGCAATTTTAATGCTTTCTCTGAATCTGCATCCCTCAGAGATGGTTACGCCCAGGTAGACGACGTTTTTATCGAAAACTACACGGTCTTCGCCCAGCCAAATGCGTGGATAACTTTTGAATTTGACGCTGCAAAAGTAAGTTTATTAGTCTCACTCCATGTCCAAAGTATCCTTAAGGCTGTATTTGTTCTTTCTTCCAGTTCTGATCTTGAATCTTTGCGTGTTGTGAGAGTAGGGTCATCGGCATATGCTGTTAGCAAGCAATCCTGCGGGAGTACTAGGTCAAGCGCATCGTCAAGCAGGACGTTCCAGAGCATGGGCCCCAGAACAGATCCCTGTGGACATCCCATCGCCAGAGAGCGAGTGATCAGCCCACTTCCAGCCGGTGCAAAACAATCCTGTTGTCAAAGTAGCTTCGTATTAATTTAATTATGTTATTAGGGATCTTGTATCTGAGTTTGACGATAATCATTACCCACCAGGCATTGTCAAAGGCTCGTTGGTTAATTCTGTGATAGATAGCACACTAGAGATGGCATCAATGGTGGACTTCCCAGGTCTGAAGCCAAACTGTTTTTCGGATAGTGGACAGTCTCCCTCAAGGGCAGTATTCATCCTATACGCTATAGTTTTTTTCCAGGAGTTTTCCTAGCGTGGGAAGCAACACTATGATCCGATACGCCTTTGGGTCTTCTGGTTGTTTGTTCGTCTTTGGTTTCGGAAGAACGGCGACCAGCCCTCTCTTCCAGCAGTCAGGAAAGACGCCTGTCTTGAAAAATAAAACAAAGATCGAGGTGGATCTGCTGAAAGGCCATTTTGACAATGCGTCCATCGATGCGATCCAGGCCGGGGGATTTCCTTGGCTGGATGTTTCTTTCAAGAACTTCTAGTTCCTCTAAGTGTGGTGCTGCAGCATCTGAAACCATGTCGCACGTTGTAATTTCTGCTTCCAATCTGATTTTTTTGTGTGCTGGCGTATCTTTTAAGGGATAGTCATGCAGTACTGAGGTGTTATATACACAGATCATGATTAAAGAAATAAAACTCTTCAAAGCGATAAGGATGATGCTTGTATCTTATTTATCAAAACAAACACCTGTTCTCATGTTTTGATTATCTTGGTTTTCAAAATAACTGAGCAAGAGTTTAAGAAATCTTGTTATACGAGTCAATAATCACAACGAGTGTCACATGTCGTCCGTGTTTATCCCACGCGTTATAATATCGCATCGCTATTCATTCTGTTTACGGCTATCGGATTTGCGCCCCGTGAGAAACAACACCGATTCACATTGGGCGACGAGAGTGTTAAATATAAGCTTCATACGCGCTGTTGCTGTTCTGACAGATAAGCGTATTTGTACGGATGCTAAGTGGCGGGATAAGCAAAGAAAGGCGGGACAATCAGCTTAACACTCTCGTCGCCCAACACCTTCCTGTCTCTCTCCGAGCTCAACGTACAAGAGTGCTCTTTCTGAATCACTGGATTTAGCTTAACTATGAGCGTTTTTCTTAATAAATAATGAAATAGAAAAAAATGTATTGTAAATATGATATTATAATCGAAACCAAGTAGAATTTGATGATTTGATGATCCGTGTTTTCCAGTTATCCGTGTTTGTCATCTTCGGCAGTCCCCCAGATAATCGATTTATTTAAAAAAAAAAATGGTGAAAAAATGTTTTTTTTTTAAACAGTCACCATTTTGCGAAAATAAAATTATTATTTTTGTGCGAGGTTAGGACTATTGCGACATTCTTACTTATTAAAAATATGTTTTTTATTTTAATTCCAGATGATTATAAGGGATGAAACCGTGTCAACTGTTGTAAATCTGGTAAAAAATTGTACATCAAATTTTTGTTTTTTTATCGAACTTTAATAAACGTCCAAAAATTTGTGCCTCTAGACTTGAACAATAGCGTTAATGCGCATCGCAACCTGACGCAATTGATTGTCAGTCCTCTGGTATAAATTATTTTTTTGTTCTTATTATACATTTTGTTTTTGTCCTAAAAATGGATAAATATTTTTTGTGTAAATGACACAGATTTACTTTGTGCTATTATACATTCCAATGAAATCCAATTGAAAACAGTCTCCTGCACCATAACAAGCCAAATAAAATAGATTGATCTATTGTATAAATAATTTTCTTTCATTATAATGTCCAAAATGTTTAAATATTCATAGAATTTGAAGATTATTTTTATAAAAAAACTTAATTTTGCTATTAAAACGTTATTTTTCATTTAAATACACAGTCCTCTGTGTTGATTTTAATGAAAATGCTCAATATTTACCAAATAGATTTGGTTAATATATATGCAAAAAGTTTTTGGTATCTGTTGTTTTATAAAACATGTTTTGGATAAATCCATTGTAATATATGAGCTCATTTCCTTCTGAAAAACATAACAAAAAAGCCTTTGGACAATGATTTTTAAATTTGACCTTTACAATATCAATGGTGAGAGTGTTGAATTTATTTATCATCGTTTATTCGTATAAATGATTAACAATATTTGAGCTGCGACAACGGAAGATCACCAGATTGTCGACGCAATTTAAGGGTAGCAACAATGAAAAGTTGTCTGCGCCTGTCTTACATAATGTATTTTGCTTGAATCTCCTTGACATCCTAACGTCCACGGCCGGTCAGATATTATTTTGTCTTGAAATTGGTACAATATGGTGTCTGCATTTGTTTTTTTAAAAACAGCAAGTGCGATTAAATATTACTTACTAATTGACAGTATCACTGAGGCATTTCTTATCGGACGCGAATGACCCGTTGCATAAAAATGTCGCTATTTACATTCTGTATCTGATATATTTGGCGTGAATTCTAAGCGAATCGTTGAATACATCGTCTGAGACGATTTAATAAAAATATTTAGCAGTATTAAAATATTTAGTAGTTCCATAACAGGTTTCTAGAAAGTACATTCTTATTAATTTATGATTATAACTCGTTTCACACGACAAAAAATATAACTTGACGAACAAACGTGATCATCGACTGATGGTTCGTTGTCTTTTTTATCAATTTATATTTTTTGCGGTGTTGAAATATACATTAAAATTGCAATGGATTTCAAAGAACGCAGCTGTAGCAGCGTAACCGGTACAAATAGAGATCATCGGAGACACGCAGGCTATCGTAATATTTAATCAAGATTTATTGGACTAGATTAAATAACTCTATGAATGAAGATCTAAATGCAAATTGCTCATTCAAATCATAGACGACGAGCTGAACTCGTTTATCACGCGTTATGAAATTAGCTTATATAAATTAATATATACATTCCGATAGCATAATCGAAGACGGCGGACAAATGTCTTTGTAATATTTGCAATACGGATGGATTCAAACCGAAATAATGATATCATCACGTGTGGCCTAGAAAAGAGACAAAAGCCCCGTAATAATAGATCGTTTCAATGGAAACGCGGGGGCGATATGACAAATTTATTCATCACAACTAACTGTGAATGATTCATTCAAATCGTCATTGAATTAGCATTATTTACTTGTTCTGGTGCACCGATTGAAACGAAAGCACGTCCACCGATACTTAATTCAGTGTCGATCAGAATGCAATTAAACTATTTTCGGTTGTGATCTTCAATTAAATAGAACATTTTTATTATTTAAACGGCTAATATAATACGCTGCAATAGTTACAATGTTCTCTAGCTGCAAACAATTGAAAAATGTATTTAGAATCAACTATTTATATTGGAACACAATCTAAAAATTTAACGTAACGTGTAACAGTTAAATCATTTTAAATATAACAATGCAGAAAATACATCCATATTCAATTATATATTTATGAAAATAAATTTAACACATTTAATAAGTTTGGAGGATTATTTTTCTACTTCATTTGGGGTCGTTTTATTGCAATGCCTTCAAAAAAAGAATCATACAAGCCTATCGAATGATTTAGACTATTTAAATGCTGAATTCTAGAGCATTAGATCTATTGAAAATTTTTACCTACATTTAAAGATGATTCTTTTGAACAAAATGTTCATATGCAGGGACGTTTAAAGAAAATGCGAGGCCCACAACAATTAATATTAAAGACCGAGCTTCAGATCGCTATTTTTTCTGTATTTGGTTAGTATATTAAAGCCACCATTATTACAAACCATGTCTTCCACAATACAAACATGTCTCTATCTAAACTATATTTGTACACAACGTTATGTACTTGGCGTCCCGGATTACCAAATCAAAGACATCTATCTAATATTGAAGCGTACATCATTAAGATCATTTTCCTGTTTAACATAAATTTTTATGTGATTCATCGTCAGTTTTACTTCATCCCTGTTGATAGTTATGTTATGTTCTCACGCTTAAATTCTAACATTTATAAGAAAAGGTGTTTACATATCGACTGACGAAACTTTATCATCATAACGTCATTCTTAAAATCTCTATCCACCTTTTGGACTTAAATTTTGTCTATACATAAATGGAATACATAATATTGATTTAAGATTGTCAGCTAGAACTTAGATTTGTTACCTTATGTTTTGATTTAACGGGACGAATAGAAAGTAAAGACAAAAGTATTATTAAATAGATATAATCAAGCAAATGCTTTCACATAAAACATATACCGAACCGATATATATATATATAATAATATTGTGAGGCAAGAAAATAGAGTCTAATGATAGTGAAGAAAATATTTTCCAAACATTTAACTCTTCTATACGACCACGCTATAGAAAAGTAAGCACTCATACAAAAGTTTGTTAACAAGAGCAAGTGACCAATACGCATAACCTTATGTATTTAATCCGCTGTTTACGTAAAAGATGCCCCAAATGAAGTGGAAACTATAGGAGGGTTGATTGTATTGATTTGAATATCTTCTTCTAATATGTATGTAAAAATGAATCTCTGTTTGTTCGTATGTAATGCGCTGCCATACCGTTCATCCGATTGGGATAAAACTTTTTCAACTCATTGTTTACACTTGCGTGAATAACATAGGCATACTAAAATTAGCTTCCAATAGGTCTTATATATAAATATTTTCCGGGAGTTTTCCGGGAGGGGTTTTCCTCATTGAGTTTCCCTGATTCTCCATATCAATCATATCGGAACACGCCAATAGGGCTGGACGAATGTCCGTAATGTCTCGTTCACACCTAGCGTAAAATAATGCTAATAAAATAAAGGCAGAAAAGTAGTGACCGCACGTTAATTCGGGACTGTTTATTAGGGCTGCCAACTCTGTCCCGCCGTGCCGAAACGTGTTGATGTAAGATTTTTAATTTGTTTCGCATTTATTTCATTTTCGGAATCAAAATCACACAACGATGGAAACATTTCCAAATTATCCCTCCGCATCACGATTTTGTTACGAAATACGGTTACTTGCTCAGCCATTGTTAGAATATCACCTTTTTTTTTTTTTTGAAGAGACATATTGAGCATGTTTACATTTTCAAAAATATCAGATGATACTTATTGTCGGTGTAACTTTAAACTCTCATCTTTGTCCAATATAATATGCGTATTTCACATTAGTCGAATTTTCAATCGAAATTAAATTTATTTTACGTATTAAATCTGAATTCCGGCGAGTAATCGTAAGTCAATAGTAGTAATGTCGTTTGTGCACCTCGATGATTGGAGCAGATGAGTGTTTTCTATGTACCGTGTATTTTAAGGGACTTTCTCGACCCTTGAAATACGTAGTTTCACTTTTACGCAGTATGTAAAATTATAAATACTTTATCTTCGCATTTTGTTTGGAAAGGTCCTGCCTGTAGATTCATTTTAAAGTGTTCTATGTCACGGCGGGACAGAGTTGGCAGCCCTAGCCAAAAAACAGTCCCGAATTAACTTGCGGTCACTACTTTTCTGCCTTTATTTTATTTTAAGGTGTACATATTTTACGCTACGTGTGAACAAGGCATTAGGCCAAGGTTGTCCAACCTTTTCTGTCTTGGGAGCTACTTTTCAATTTAAAATTGGCTCGGGATCGACTTCTAATATGATTCTTATAGGAAATTTATTTAAGGTATTTCTTTTTTCTTTCTTCAAACTTAAAACTCAAATTAGCAGATAAACACGAATCAAGTCGAGTTAAAGAGTTCGATCTCCGGGATTTTTTTTTTCATCGTCGGCTGTAAATATATTTATATAAAGTAAAATATTTTTTTCAAAATCCACGGAAGTCGTCGGGATCGACCAAATTTTGCTTAAAGATCGACCGGTCGATCGGGATCGACCGGTTGGACATCCCTGTTCTAGAGTGTGCCGTTGGTCGAAAATCATCACTCCTTTTTTCTGAAATTTTCTCGTGATTTTCCCCCACGTTACACTACTAAAATTTCTTCATGTTAGTTCTATCCCTTCTGTTACTATGTCAGTTCTGTCTCTTCTGTCAATTATGTTAGTGTTGTTAATTTTTCATGTTATATGTCTATTTTTAAAATTTTCTGTGTCATTACAAATCAAACATCAACACAACGTATAACATAACAGACAAACTGCTCGCCACACAAGGCCTCCACAAGGACAAAATCAAGAAGGCGTTGGTCCAGGCCCAGGACCTTCAACCATAACTAGATCTAGTAGAGAATAACGTAGTGATTAATTATATGTAAACATTTACTGATTGTTGAATTAATATAACGTCGATTCATTTGCGCCAGCTTTTGTGGAAACGTAACTGCGATGATATTCACCGAGGGATATTTAAGGTGTACTTAATGCTGTAGTGTGTGTGTAACGTGTGGTGATATCGTCAAATAAAACACGATATTTAATTATACGATTTTATTTTGCTATGTACAAGAAATGTTTGGGCTGACACAGAGTATTCCCCTTACTAGGACGGTTAGTCACTAGCTGTCTGCCGTAACACTCTAAGTTAAACTCTCATGATTTACCAGTTGTAAATCATTTATATACTACTTTTATAACAAAGAAAGAACAATTCAGCAATATCTCGTTTTCACTTCTGATAGAATGGAAGTTAAATAAAGTGCATAAGGCGAAATCAGTTGATAGACAATACAGTGCTATTGATAGTAATTGAATATGTTTACAATGATATGGAAAGATTGATTAAATTGTTGTTTCCTGCGCATTATAACGGTCGCATGGAAACAATTACCAATATTAAGAAATTATAATACATTATTAGGGCTAAAGGGTGTACATTACATGTGCACATCAGACTCATATCGCGATAAAGTTTTAACTGCTTCGAAATGGCCGTTTGCAGAAGCTGCTGTCAAAGGTGTGTGATTGTCCTGGTCGATAGCTTTTATATTTGAACCCTTTTCAATTAATCTTCTAATGATGTCACAGTGGCCTTTTAAAGCTGCACAATGTAAAGGCGTCTTATCTTCTTCATCACGATCATCAATTGGATGACCTGACGAGAGCAGTAAGTCCACGATTTGGAGATAATTTTCTCGTGCTGCCCAATGCAATGGAGTCCACGAAGCTGTTGCGTGCACATCAGCTCCATATTGCAATAAAATTTTAACTGCTTCAAAATGGCCGTTTGAAGAAGCTGCTATCAAAGGCGATCGATTGTATTTGTTGATAGCGTTTATATTCGAACCCTTTTCAATTAATCTTCTGATGATGTCTGAGTGACCTTCGAAAGCTGCCCAATGTAAAGGCGTGTCATCGTCTCCATCACGATCATCAATTGGATGACCTGACGAGAGCAGTAAGTCCACGATTTGGAGATAATTTTCTCGTGCTGCCCAATGCAATGGAGTCCACGAAGGTGTTGCGTGCACATCAGCTTTATATTGCAATAAAATTTCAACTGCTTCGAAATGGCCGTTTGAAGAAGCTGCTATCAAAGGTGTACGATTGTGTTTGTTGATAGCGTTTATATTCGAACCCTTTTCAACTAATCTTCTGATGATGTCAGAGTGACCTTCGAAAGCTGCCCAATGTAAAGGCGTGTCATCGTCTTCATCGCGACCATCAATATACTGCCTTGACGAGAGCAGCAAGTCCACTACTTGGAAATGATTTTTTCCAGCAGCGCAATGCAATGGAGTCCACGAAGCTGCTGCGTGCATATCAGCTTCATATTGCAATAGAGTTTTAACTGCATCGAAATGGCCATTTTGTGAAGCTGCTGTCACTGGTGTGTGTTTGTTTTTGTCGAGAGCGTTTGGATTCGAACCCTTTTCAATTAATCTTCTAATGATGTCAGAGTGTCCTTTCAAAGCTGCCCAATGTAATGGCGTCTCATCGTCTTCATCGCAATCATCAATAGGATGCCCTGACGAGAGCAGCAAGTCCACAATTTGGAGATGATTCTCTTGTGCTGCGCAATGCAAAGGAATCTTTGATGCTGTTGCGTGTATATCAGCTCCAAATTGCAATAAAGATTTAACTGCTTCAAAATGGCCTTTAACGGAAGCTAATGTCAAAGGTGTGTGATTGTATTTGTTGATAGCGTTTATATTCGATCCTTTTTCAATTAATTTTCTAATGATGTCACAGTGACCGTTCTTAGCTGCACAATGTAAAGGCGTCTCATCGTCTTCATCGCGATCATCAATAGGATGCCCTGACGAGAGCAGCAAGTCCAAAGTTTGGAGATGATTCTCTTGTGCTGCGCAATGCAAAGGAATCCTTGATGCTGTTGCATGTATATCAGCTTCATATTGCAATAAAGTTTTAACTGCTTTGAAATGGCCGTTTGAAGAAGCTGCTGTCAAAGGTGTGTGACTGCGTTTGTTGATAGCATTTATATTCGAACCCTTTTCAATTAAATTTCTAATGATGTCTGAGTGACCTTTCTTAGCTGCACAAAGTAAAGGCGTGTCATCGTCTTTATCGTGATCATCAATTGAATGTCCTGACGAGAGCAGCAAGTCCACAATATGGAGATGATTTTTTGCTGCTGCCCAATGCAATGGAGTCCACGAAATTGCTGCGTGCACATCAGCTTCATATTGCAATAGAGTTTTAACTGCTTCGAAATGGCCATTTTGTGAAGCTGCTGTCAAAGGGGTGTGATTATATTTGTTGATAGCGTTTATATTCGAGCCCATTTCAATAAATTTTCTAATGATGTCACAGTGACCCTTATTGGCTGCACAATGTAAAGGCGTGTCATCGTCTTCATCGCAATCATCAATTGGATGTCCTGCTGAGAGCAGCAAATCCACGATTTGGAGATGATTCTCTTGTGCTGCGCAATGCAAAGGAGTCCTCGAAGTTGTTGCGTGCACATTAGCTCCATATTGCAATAAAATTTCAACTGCTCCGAAATGGCCCTTTGAAGAAGCTGCTGTCAAAGGTGTGTGATTGCGTTTGTTGATAGCGTTTATATTCCAGCCCTTATCAATTAATCTTCTAATGATGTCACAGTGACCGTTTGCAGCTGCCCAATGTAAAGGTTTTGCATCGTATTTATCGTGATCTTCAATTGGATGTCCTGACCAGAGCAGCAAGTTAACGATTTTAAGATGACTATTTTCAACAGCACAATTCAAAGGACTCCACCGAGCTGTTGCGTGTACATCAGCTTCATATTGCAATAAAGTTTTAACTGTTTGGAAATGGCCCTTAACGGAAGCTAAAGTCAAAGGTGTGTGCTTGTATTTGTTGATAGCATTTATATTCGAACCCTTTTCAATTAATCTTCTAACGATGTCAGAGTGACCGTTCTTAGCTGCACAATGTATAGGCGTGTCATCATCTTCATCACGATCATCAATAGGATGTCCTGCCGAGAGCAGCAAGTCCACAATATGGAGATGATTCTCTTGTGCTGCGCAATGCAAAGGAATCCTTGATGTTTTTGCGTGTATATCAGGTCCATATTGCAATAAAGTTTTAACTGCTTTGAAATGGCCATTTTGTGAAGCTGCCGTCAAAGGCGTGTGTTTGTCTTCATCGATAGCGTTTATATTCGAACCATTTTCAACTAATCTTCTAACGATGTCAGAATGACCGTTCTTAGCTGCGCAATGTAAAGGCGTGTCATTGGATTTATCGCGATAATCTATTGGATGTCCTACCGAGAGCAGCAAGTCCACAATTTGGAGGTGATTTTCTCCCGCTGCCCAATGCAATGGAGTCCACGAAGTTGTTGCGTGCACAACAGCTCCACGTTGCAATAATGTTTCAACTGCTTCGAAATGGCCGTTTTTAGAAGCTAATGTCAAAGGTGTGTGATCATTTTCGTCGATAACGTCTATTTTCGAACCTTTTTCAATTAATTTTATAACGATGTTAGAGTAGCCCTTCTCAGCTGCCTTATGTAAAGGCGTTTGATTGTGTTTGTCGCGATCTTCAAGAGATTGTTTTGACGAGAGCAGCAATTCCACCATTGGAAGGTGATTATTTTCTATAGCAAAATTCAAAGGATTCCCAGATTCTGTTATGTGCACATCATCTTCATTTTGATATAACACTTGAAGTGCTTTGTAACGGCCATACAAACACGCCAGCGAAACGGGGGTGATGTTTATTTTATTGTTAGCGTTAATATTTGAACCCTTTTCAAGTAATATTTTAATAATGTTTGGGTGACCCTCCATAGATGCCCAATGTAAGGGCGTTTGATCGTTTTCGTCCAGACAATCATGAGGATGTCCTGATGATAGCAGCAATTCCGCAATTTGGAGATGATTTTTTTGCGCTGCGCGATGTAAAGGAGTTCCCGCTCCAGTTGCGTAAATATCTGCTTTATGTTGGAGTAACAATCGAACTGCCTCCAAATGGCCATACAAAGATGCCAGTGTCAAAGGTGTATTGTTGTATTTGTTGATAGCGTTTATATTTGAACCTTTTTCAATTAATCTTCTAATGATGTCAGAGTGACCGTTCTTAGCTGCCCAATGTAAAGGCGTGTAATCTTCTTTATCGCGATCATCAATAGGGTGGCCTGACAAAAGCAGCAAGTCCACAACTTGGAGATGATTTTTTTGCGCTGCGCGATGTAAAGGAGTTCCTGCTCCAGTTGCGTAAATATCTGCTTTATGTTGGAGTAATAATCGAACTGCCTCCAAATGGCCACACCAAGATGCCAGTTTCAAAGGTGTATTGTTGTATTTGTTGATAGCGTTTATATTTGCACCGTTATTAATTAATCTTCTAATGATGTCAGAGTGACCGTTTGAAGATGCCCAATGTAATGGTGTGTTATCTTTTATATCGCGATCATCAATAGGATGTTTTGACGAGAGCAGCAATTCCACAATATGGAGATGATTTTCTTGCGCTGCCCAATGCAATGGAGTCCACGAAGCTGTTGCATGCACATCAGCTCCACGTTGCAATAATGTTTCAACTGCTTCGAAATGGCCATTTTGTGAAGCTAATGTCAAAGGTGTGTGTTTGTCTTCATCGATAGCGTTTATATTCGAACCCTTTTCAATTAATCTTCTAACGATGTCAGAATGACCGTTCTTAGCTGCGCAATGTAAAGGCGTCTCATCGTCTTCGTCGCGATCATCAAGAGAATGTCCTACCGAGAGCAGCAAGTCTACAATATGGAGATGATTTTCTCGCGCTGCCCAATGCAATGGAGTCCACGAAGCTGTTGCGTGTACATCAGCTTCATATTTCAATAAAGTTTTAACAGCATCGAAACGGCCATATTGTGAGGCTACTGTCAGAGGTGTGTGATTGTTTTTGTTAATGGGGCTTATATTCGAACCCTTTTCAATTAGTCTTTTAATGATGTCAGAGTGACCGTTCTTAGCTGCACAATGTAAAGGTGTGTCATCGTCTTCGTCGCGATCATCAAGAGAATGTTCTACCGAGAGCAGCAAGTTCACAATATGGAGATGATTGTTTTCGGCTGCCCAATGCAATGGAGTCCGCGAAGCTGTTGCGTGCACATCAGCTTCATATTTCAATAATGTTTTAACAGCATCGAAACGGCCATTTTTTGAGGCCACTGTCAGAGGTGTGTGATTGTTTTTGTTAATAGGGTTTATATTCGAACCCTTTTCAATTAGTCTTTTAATGATGTCAGAGTGACCGTTCTTAGCTGCACAATGTAAAGGCGTGTCATCGTCTTCGTCGCGATCATCAAGAGAATGTTCTACCGAGAGCAGCAAGTCCACGATTTGGAGATGATTCTCTTGTGCTGCACAATGCAAAGGAGTCCGCGAAGCTGTTGCGTGCACATTAGCTTCATATTGCAATAAAGTTTTAACTGCTTCGAAATGGCCCTTTACAGAAGCTGCTGTCAAAGGTGTGTGGTTGTTTTGGTCGATAGCGTTTTTATTCGAACCCTTTTCAATTAATTTTCTAATGATGTCAGAGTGACCGTTTGAAGCTGCCCAATGTAAAGGTGTGTCATCGTCTTTATCGCAATCATCAATAGGATGTCCTGCCGAGAGCAGCAAGTCCACGATTTGGAGATGTTTTTCTCCTGCTGCCCAATGCAATGGAGTCCACGATGCTGTTGCGTGCACATCAGCTTTATATTGCACTAAAGTTTTAACTGCTTCGTAGTGGCCGTTTTTTGAGGCTAATGTCAAAGGTGTGTGATACATTTTGTCGATATGGTTTATTTTCGAACCCTTTTCAATTAATTTTATAATGATGTCAGAGTGACCGTTTGAAGCGGCCCAATGTAAGGAATTTTCATCGTATTTATCGCGATCATCAAGAGGATGTACCGACGAGGATAGCAAGTCCACAAGTCGGAGATTATTATTTTCAACAACATAATTCAATGGAGTCCACGAAGCTGTTGCGTGCATATCAGCTCCATATTGCAATAAAGTTTTGACTGCTTCGAAATGGCCATTTTGTGAAGCTGTTGTCAAAATTGTGTGATTGTCTTGATCAATAGCGTTTATATTCGAACCCTTTTTAACTAATCTTCTAATAATGTCTATGTGACCGTAAACAGATGCCCAATGTAATGGCGTCTTATCGTCTTCATCGCGATCATCAATAGGATGTCCTACCGAGAGCAGCAAGTCCACAATTTGGAGGTGATTTTCTCCCGCTGCCCAATGCAATGGAGTCCACGAAGCTGTTGCGTGCACATCAGCTCCATATTGCAATAAAGTTTTAACTGCTTCTAAATGGCCATTTTGTGAAGCTAATGTCAAAGGTGTGTGATAATTTTTGTCGATAACATTTATTTTCGAACCCTTTTCAATTAATTTTATAATGATGTTAGAGTAGCCCTTTTCAGCTGCCTTATGTAATGGCGTCAATTCATTTTTATCGCGATCATCAATAGGATGTCCCGACGAGAGTAGCAAGTTCACAATTTGGGGATGATTATTTTGCGCTGCCCAATGCAATGGAGTCCACGAAGCTGTTGCGTGTACATCAGCTTCATATTGCAATAAAGTTTTAACTGCTTCGAAATGGCCCTTAAAGGAAGCCAATGTCAAAGGTGTGTGATTGTTTTTATTGATAAGGTTTATATAAGAACCCTCTTCAATTAATCTTCTAATGATGTCAGAGTGACCGTTCTTAGCTGCCCAATGTAAAGGCGTCTCATCGTCTTTATCGCAATCATCAATAGGATGTCCTGCCGAGAGCAGCAAGTCCACAATTTGTAGATGATTTTCTCTCGCTGCCCAATGCAATGGAGTCCACGAAGCTGTTGCGTGCACATCAGCTCCATATCGCAATAAAATTTCAACTGCTTTGAAACGGCCATTTCTGGAAGCTATTATCAAAGGTGTGTACTTGAGTCTGTTGACATTGTTTATAATTGCACCATTTTCAATTAATATTTTAATGATTTCACAGTGACCGTTCTTAGCTCCACTAAGTAAAGGCGTGCTACCGCTTCTATTGATATCATTAACAGGATGGCCCGACGAGAGCAGCAAGTCCGCAATTTGGACACGATTATTTTGCGCCGCCCAATGCAATGGAGTCCACGAAGCTGTTGCGTGCACATCAGCTCCATATTGCAATAAAATTTTAACTGCTTCGAAATGGCCCATTGCAGTTGCTCCTAACAAAGGTGTGTGATTATGTTTGTTGATAGCGTTAATCTTCGAACCCTTTTCAATTAATCTTCTGATGATGTCAGAGTGACCTTCGAAAGATGCACAATGTAAAGGCGTGTTATCGTCTCCATTGCAATCATCAAGAGGATGTCCCAACGAGAGCAGCAATTCCGCAATTTGGACATGATTATTTTGCGCCGCCCAATGCAATGGAGTCCATGAAGCTGTTGCGTGCACATCAGCTCCATATTGCAATAAAATTTTAGATGATTCGAAATGGCCCATTGCAGTAGCTCCTATCAAAGGTGTGTGATTTTGTTTGTTGATAGCGTTTATCTTTGAACCCTTTTCAATTAATCTTCTGATGATGTCAGAGTGATCTTCGAAAGCTGCCCAATGTAAAGGTGTGTCATCGTCTTTATCGCAATCATCAATAGGATGTCCTGCCGAGAGCAGCAAGTCCACAATTTGTAGATGATTTTCTCCCGCAGCCCAATGCAATGGAGTCCACGAAGCTGTTGCGTGCACATCAGCTCCATATTGCAATAAAATTTTAACTGCTTCGAAATGGCCATTTTGTGAAGCTGTTGTTAAAATTGTGTGATTGTCTTGATCAATAGCGTTTATATTCGAACCCTTTTCAATTAAACTTCTAATAATGTCAGTGTGACCGTACACAGATGCCCAATGTAAGGGCGTCTTATCGTCTTCATCGCGATCATCAATAGGATGTCCTGCTGAGAGCAGCAAGTTCACAATATGGAGATGATTCTCTTGTGCTGCGCAATGCAAAGGTATTCTTGATGTTTTTGCTTGTATATCAGCTCCATATTGCAAGAAAGTTTTAACTGCTTCGAATTGGCCCTTAAAGGAAGCCAATGTCAAAGGTGTGTGATTGTTTTTATTGATAAGGTTTATATAAGAACCCTCTTCAATTAATCTTCTAATGATGTCAGAGTGACCGTTCTTAGCTGCCCAATGTAAAGGCGTCTCATCGTCTTTATCGCAATCATCAATAGGATGTCCTGCCGAGAGCAGCAAGTCCACAATTTGTAGATGATTTTCTCCCGCAGCCCAATGCAATGGAGTCCACGAAGCTGTTGCGTGCACATCAGCTCCATATTGCAATAAAATTTTAACTGCTTCGAAATGGCCATTTTGTGAAGCTGTTGTCAAAATTGTGTGATTGTCTTGATCAATAGCGTTTATATTCGAACCCTTTTCAATTAAACTTCTAATAATGTCAGTGTGACCGTACACAGATGCCCAATGTAATGGCGTCTTATCGTCTTCATCGCGATCATCTATAGGATGTCCTGCTGAGAGCAGCAAGTCCACAATATGGAGATGATTCTCTTGTGCTGCGCAATGCAAATGTATTCTTGATATTTTTGGGTGTATATCAGCTCCATATTGCAAGAAAGTTTTAACTGCTTCGAATTGACCCTTAAAGGAAGCCAATGTCAAAGGTGTGTGATTTTTTTTATTGATAAGGTTTATATTCGAACCCTTTTCAATTAATCTTCTAATGATGTCAGAGTGACCGTTCTTAGCTGCCCAATGTAAAGGCGTCTCATCGTCTTTATCGCGATCATCAAGAGGATGTCCCGACGAAAGCAGCAAGTCCACAATATGGAGATGATTATTTTGCGCTGCCCAATGCAATGGAGTCCACGAAGCTGTTGCGTGCACATCAGCTCCATATTGCAATAAAGTTTTAACTGCTTCGAAATGGCCATTTTGTGAAGCTGTTGTCAAAATTGTGTGATTTTCTTGATCAATAGCGTTTATATTCGAACCCTTTTCAATTAATCTTCTAATGGTGACAGAGTGATCGTTTGAAGCTGCCCAACGTAAAAGCGTGTCATCGTCTTCATCGCGATCATCAAATGAAACAAGCACGTTCATAATTATGTTGTATTATTGTTTATCACCGTATTAACCTATATACCGGCACACGAAAATGTTTCGACAAAACTGCATTGTTTGCATAAAACTGCTCTTATATAAGACTTATAATGCTAATCTTATCTCCAATTTATCTTTTTTTCTTTATCTTCCTTTTAACCGGGATATTTAATTTTGCGCATGTTAAAAAGTGTGTATGTACGGAGAATTATTTTGATAGGATAGGATTACTATGATGGTTGAAACTCCATGTAGTCAAAAACTAACTAGTGAGTGTTTGTTAACGCCAACCTCATGTCGTTCTCAACAATTAATTTCTTCTTTTCTTTTGTTTTCAAGCGAAGAATGGTTGAGAATCCACTTTCACAAAGATATGTATGTAGATACAAACGGAACCAAAACTCGAAAGTCAAGCATTGTCACATTTAGGTATGAATTATATATACCCAGGGCCGTAACTAGGGTATGATGCGCCCGTGGCAAGAATCAAAATTGCGCCCCCCCCCCATTTTCGGACGGATATTTTCAATACATTTTTTAAAGGTGATAAAATAATGTTTAATATTTTGACATTATTTTATTACAACATTGCTACATTACAAAAAGTGCTAATGTTAGTTATAAACAAAATGGCGGCGATATAAGGTATTTCATTAGGCGTTTTTTTCTTGATATCAAGAATTTGTCAGATTTTTTCTATTGATCTGAAAACAATTTTTTTGATTTTTATCATGTGCAGGAGTAGAATATATGTACCTATAAAAGTATATAATTCAAAATTAAGTTGGTTTTTTTAATTAAACTTTTATATATTCTTGACAAATTTTATCCACAATATATAATTATAGTGAGAAACCACCTAAAACTTCAGCAAGGTCAATCAAAAACAGTCCCAACTTAGACCGTTTTTGAAAATGCAGTTTCGAGAAATCGGTATAAGTCATTTAACCCATTGACGCAAAGTTACCGTCAAATATCGTCATGTGTTGGCAGATAATACCTGCTTATTGCGCCAGATAAGTTCATGCATACCGTCTTCGCCAACATTTTTGCGATATACCGACTTGGAGTACATACATATTATAAGCATCAAGTACTAAAGTAGTAAAAGTTTTATCGCATTACACTTCTAATATATTTTACTTTGGTCAGTTTTTATGCGGATCTTTTTCATGCTATTTTGAAATTATGCCATTTTAAAAAATAATGGAACTTATCCCTCAGTTTTCTATAGAGAACAAAGTTTTTTTGTGCTAATACGCATAAAAAAGTCACGATCTCCGTAAAAATGACTCCATATCACGTATTTGTATGTCCACCACTTATCATCTGTAAAAATCAACTTACCTGTCAGGGCCGTCGCAGCGTGTATAAAACTTGTATTTAAAAAAATAAACACTATCAATAGCACACAATATTCGGTCATTTCTTTGCATAAACATTACACTTGAAATCGATTAATTATATCATTCACATATTATTGGTCAATAAATTTGGGTTAACGGTCTTTACAATTGTACGATGTGCGCAAGATACTCTCGCCGTCTCTGTTTCTCTCCAAATACAACGTGCAAGACACTCTCCTTCTCTGTCTGTCTCCAAGCTCAACGTGCAAGAATTCTCTTTCTGAATCATTGGAATTCGGATAAAACTCTGTGTCTTATCTCTTTAAGGTGTTAATCAGCGATTACATTTTAAAAAAGACTAAAAGAAAAAGAAAGAAGAAGTTTTTCATCGCTATGCGTGCCTCTTCGATGTTCTCGGCAGATTTTGCAGTATGAGGCAACAATTATATCCAATGCGTTCATCATGGAGCTGTAACCTTCATTAAATACCTCAAAAGCCATGCAGGCTGACATTTTAAAGATTTTTAGATGAGACTACAGAAGCATTGGAGCTAATCGCCAAACAGTTGCGTTAGTAATAATAATTTGGGTAGTCATACCCAAAATCCTAATGAAACTCATGATCTCAATATTACAAGAGTTCAACTACCTTGGAACTATTCAAGCAGAGAAGAAATTAATGAATAACGAAATAAGCTTCAGGATTCAACATGATAATCGATGCTATCATTGTCGGAAAAATATATTTGGGAAGAAATGACTATCGGCGAAAACGAAGAATTAAATTTACAAAACATTAACACTTTACAGTCCATGCGTCCAAGCTTCGCTGAAAGTCCGGGCAATTTCGTAAGAAATTCATGAAACTCTACTTCTTTCGTAAAATTGATATAATTCTTAAACCAGCTAATAGATTAAAACGAAATTTTAGTGGTGCCTACAAAAGAGCTTACTGCACTATTATTATATTATATTGAAACAAAACAGAGGTTTTCAATATATGGTGCGTGTATCAGCGCGATGAAATGCAAAAAACAACTTTTTCTCTAAAAGTCTGATACTGTTGCTAGAATTATAATTTATTTCAATTTAGTTGCCAATTTTCAGTGTTAAAATACACAATTCAAATATAATTTTTAAATAGAACGATGAACTAACTGAATGTTGCCTTTATTTTTTGTTCGTGTGTTTGGGTGTCATTTAATAAATGCCTTTTTATATAATTCAAATCAAAATGAGGCAGGGGCGCACTGGCCGAGGGGCGACAGAGACAGAGAGAACTTAGCGCAGTTCGGGAGACCGAGACGGATAGCTTTTTCATATGCATCGCATCATTGTATAGATCGTTAAGCCCAAATTTATCGACTTATAATGATTTCGATTTCAAGCGTGTTATTTGTTTACGCAACGAAATGACCGAATATTGTGTGTTATCGAGAGTGTTTGTTTATTTAACTGCTTGCCATTGAGCCAGTGCCAGTGAGCAAATTTAAAATCGATGAAGTCGTTGTTGTCATTATCGCTTTACACCGATTACTTTCTGTCAACTCCTAATCAGCGTAAGACAATCTTCAATTCGAGGCAGAGTCAATTGTAAATGAACACTTGATAGTGAATACAAGACCACGTCATTTCTTTACATAAACAATGCACAAAAAATCGATTCATTTGCTCCTCCTTTAGAAAGAAATGATAATTGAACAAAGACTCATTCAACACGCAGCGAAGAACGGCAAGCAGTTAAATAGATAACACACAATATTCGGTCGTTTCTTTGCGTAAACAAATAACACACTTGAAATCGAAATCATTATAAGTCGATAAATTTGGGCTTAACGATCTATACAATCATGCGATGCATATGAAGAAGCTATCCGTCTCCTCGGTGCTGTAGGGTGCAGCCTGTGGGTGGTTATTTCATCCCAATCTTTTTCCTCCGCATAAGTTTGAATTGCTTCCTGCACCTCGTCCCTGGTTGTAGCCTCGTCCATGTCCTGTACGTAAATTGTCCTTTTTTCCATGACTTTCTTAATGGAGAGGCCTTCTCCCATGCCTCCCGTTTGGACTCTTTTTATCAGTTGTTCGGTTTTGGGATCGTCCTTGGGCAACGTCACGAGGAGGTCTCCCTCCCCTCGTGCGTCTTATACTCTTTATCTCCGGTATTTGGTCTTCAGGTGTGGCCCTCATCCCTCTAAGTATCTCGGAATACTTCGCCGTCTTGACCTTATTGTCATCGATCGCCACTTTTGTAGTGATGACTATGGCGTCAGTATTCCGTGTTCTGCTTCTTTTGTTTCATCCTGCTTCTTTTGTCTTCTCGCCGTTTGTCTTTTGAGCCTTGTTATGGTCTGTCTTCTTTACTTAGTGCTGCTTGCGCTGCTTCCTGGAGTTGACTACGTCAACCCAGTTTCCCTCCCGCTGTGCGGGGGCAAGCTGCTGTAGTTGTTGCAGTGGGCTCTCTTGTATTTCCTCGGCCGGCGCACCTCCCTCGCTGCTTCTCCGCACTATTTGTGGGGTTTGCGTTTGTGTGTGGGTTTGCATACTCCTGTCCTTGTTATCCTTTCTGACAGGATCTACGGCTTTGGGTGCAGTCTCCTTCACCTTTCTGGCGCAAGTTATGAGCCTGCCTATTGCATTCTTGATAGGTAGGTGGACTGCCTTGTGGTCTCCCGCGTACGATGTCATCGCATCCAGAATTCCCATCATCTCTTGTATGTATGCATCCATCGTCATTTCGACTACTATGCTATGCCTCAGCTCCTTTCTTAGCAGCTCCTCTAAGGGATGAGGTGGCGCTGCGCCCGGCTTCCTTCTTCTTTGCTCCATTATAGGTGCTGGAATTTTTTCCCCGGGATTTATCGCCTCGCGAAAACCACCGGAAAATTCTTTCCCTCGCGAAAATGTCCGGAAAATTCCCGGAAAATACTTCGATTTGGGGCTGAAAGCTTCTCGGAAAACTCCGGGAAAATTCGTTCCCCCAGGGTCAGTCCCTGTACGGTCGGAAAACCCCTTCGGCTTTCCCCGGAAAAGCGTCGAGGCACACCCACCGGGAAATCCCGGTCCTGGTGATACCTTACTCGGGGGGGCTTCTCTTCCAGGAGCTGGTCTTCCACTCTTCAACTCCTCACTTTGGGGGCGTAACGTCCGCGCCAGTTCAGGGCTCCAATAACAACAGGAGCTCAACCGGCCGCACGTCCACTCGCCACAACAGCCCAGAGGCAAGCTCAAATTTCATCATTCAATCTCTCAAAACCATTCAAATAACTAAAATATTTTATGCGTGCCTAAATATGAGGTATTTCCTAGCCATTTTCTTTGCCAAAACCAGTAATTACTTTGCTAAAACTAGGCAAGGATAGCAACGATCCCACAAATTACTAACCGATCAGCCTACTTTAGTCGTGTTACCGTGCTACGTCACATTCACTCGTCTTGCGGCAGTAGTTACCATTCATAACTATTAGTTGTGTTAATGAATTTTGTATGGTTATGCGTTCTTCGTGTGATTAATATTTAATTTTACACTTTTTTAAATATGGTTTAACCGTTTGCCGTACGATCCCGGCGTATCCCGTCTTAGCCGGAGCACATCTGTGACGGCATCTGCAGATAAAACTTGCTCGGCTAAACCTCTCGCGCCGGATTAGTCTATTGTATACCGCCTTCGAGGGACAAAAAAAGGGACAAAAAAACAAACCATTTATATTGCTCAAAGACTCTCAAACTTTTCTGAGTAAAATAAATTAATTTTGGTAAATAATTCGATTTTTGCGATGCACCAACATAGAGTACATACCTATCATAAACATCGCCCACTAGTAAAAGTGTTTAATTACTATTTAATTATGTGCACATCTTCACATTGAATCATCAGTCAGTATAAATCAAATTGCTCGTGTAAAAAATAATTTATTAGCTAGAACAGAAAACTGTTTAATAATATGAATTGAAGATTGTTGTCAAAAAATGTACCCCTGGATAGACATCTGATTAAAAGAAAAGAAATCAAATTATTTTACGCTTGTAAACAATATTTTTATCAGCGTTTTATCAGCGCGCTTTCTTAGTCATCTTATAATCTGTCTCTATCCCGCCATTATAGGAAGGTCGACTGTATGTAATCCCTCTTATGAACAATAGGACGGGTGCTTTTTGTTGTAATCCTTTTATCAAACATAGAATACATCGCTATTAGGGATTAGTAATTTAAAAAGTCATAGAGACATTGTAGCTACCACTTCTGGTTTAACAGTAGTCAATACAAACACGCAGCATGCTTTAGAAAAAATTCCTGTCCCAGAAAATTATAAGAGAAAAACTTATTATTTACGCTGCAGGTGGTGCTCGAAAAACAATAAGCGCACCGAAACTTCGTGGAGATGTCAAACGTGTCCAAATAATCTACCTCTATGTTGTGGAAATTGTTTTTTAGGTTATCATAATCATAATGAATAATTTGTTTTGTTATTTTCTGTGAATTTTTCTTTTGTAATTTTTTGTAAGCATATAAAATTATTTTGCAATCTTATGACCTGTATTATTATTTTTTGGTAACTTTGTAAACCCTTTTTTGAGTAATTTTGTAAATGTATACTTTTTGTGTAATTATCGCACATACACAAATTGAATATAATACAATAAAATAGAATACAATCCTCGGCAAAAATAAAAATGTTGAGAACAATTGCTTTCGACTCCCATTGCCCTAATACAAAATACGAGAGAATAACCGACCGCTCAATGGGTGTTCTAGCGATGGTTTTATGATTCTTTGAATATGGTCGCAATCGGATTTACGAGACGAGACAATCAGAATCTGACTGGGCGTCAAAGCGTTAACTAAGACTACTCTGAGTCCTGTCTGCAAAGTTCTCTCCTTGAAAGCTTGAGTTTAGACTCACTTCTGAGCTCGAGTTTAGGTATTCCACGCCTCGCAGCCGCAGCCTGTTCAAAGTGGAACAAATAAACATACTGTGGAGAAAAAATCATCTTTGAAATTCAACACCACCACCCTGTGGAGTCCTTCTCGACGATGTTACGAGGGACGCGGCAGCCGCGGGTCGTCAGAAGCTCTACGAAGGAAGGTAACTGGGACTGGTTGACAGATGCATGACAAAGATAACTGGGCCCCGGTATTCAGCTGAGGGCTCTCGCCCACTTTACAATGGATACAATTTTACGTGGAAAAGATTCTTCTTTACATACAGAAGAACCCAGCACAAGTATTGCAAAAATGCCAAAGAAGACTGTGAAAATGAAGCACAACGAAGACTAAATTCAATATGGATTCTGGTGATGTGGTGATGAAACATCTCCAAAGCCACAATGCATCATTTGCAGCGAACAGCTATCAAACGAAGCAAAGGCACCCAATAAATTAAATCACCATCTAAATTCAAATCATCCCAGTTGTGTCAAAAAGGATAAACAATATTTTCAAAGGCGTTTAGAACAAAATTAAAAACAGAAATAATTTATGATTTCGGCCTTTACGGTTTCTGAAAAGGCCTTACAAGCTAGCAACCATGTTGCAAAATTAACAGCACGTCAGAAAAAACCACATACTATCAGCGAAACACTTATGCAAGGAAGTTGTTCGACTTATGCTTGAGCCCAATGATGTTAAGGAAGTAAATAAAGTTTCGTTGTCTGCCGATACTGCCGTCGTGACTAAGACTTAGTCACGACATGTCAAGCGATATTTTAGGAACACTGGTTAGAAATTTGGCTGAAAATTTTGAATCGAAAAAAGCACAGGTATCATATTAATTGGTCATTATTTTATAATAATTATTAAGATTGCACAAAAGTTTGTATAGTTTTTATGTATGTGTACATAGGAAATAAAAAAATTAAATTTATTGTATAAAATATTTAGGCCCTTTTAGAGTCTTTTTTTATGTACTATGGGGAGAGCTGTTTAAAAATAAATAAATCAATATCTATTATTTTTGGCTTTTGGTGTGCCGCGAAATTTAAAGAAGAACTTTGGTGGGCCGTAGATGAGAAAATGTTGCGAAGCACTGCTCTAAAAGATAAACACTTTTAAAACGCAACTGAAGTCGAATATCATATTTGTACATATTTCGACTCAAAAACAGAAAAAAATTTCAAAAGAGGAATTTATAAACTCGAAAACCTGTGGGAAATAGTAGCTAGTAACGAAAGAAATTATATTTTGTAGAAAATATCTTCATCACGATCACTTTTGTCACATTTTATTATTAGAATTGGCGTACGTGACAAAGTAGTCATAAGCTACCAAATTTAATTAGAAGGCACGTGATTTAATCAAACTGCATCGAGAAACGAAGGCTTAAGAAGATAAAGAGGTATTCTTATCAGGGAGATATAATCTATCGTCGATCAAGCAAAATAAAAGTGCATTGATAAATATATCGTGATTGCTATTATTATATTTACATAATTAAATCCGCCAATAACAAATTATATAAGAATAAGGCCCGATCCACACTATTGTGCTGTTGACGGGTCGATTTCGCTCTGATCCCGGTCCGATCAAATATTCTTACACAAGAAACATTCAGAGTATTCACAGTATTGAATCGTTCCAATTCCGTGTCTTGTATGAGAATATTTAACGCTTTCGCGCGCGGTATCGTCATTTTAATTGGTTTCGTGAATCCGATTGCCGACAATATTCATGAATACCGATTAGTGCTTATAAGCAATCGCCAAAACAAACAATGAGTCAGTTATTCTGTTTCGTGTTTGCCTCTTGATTTCACTAATCGTTGTTATTGATAACATTCCAGCGATAAGACCGAAGTTTTATCGCCGTCGAACCATTCATCATTAAATTAATTGATCCACACGTTTTTTTTAATATGTTCTTTACACTTTTCGGTGATTTTCAACCATTGTATTTTCTTTAATAATAAAACTATTTAAACCATCGCTAATACACACAATGAAAGGTCGATTGTTTTGTCTCGTGTTATTGTATTAGAGTAACGGGAGTCGAAAGCACACAAGCAGAGCAGGATTTTTTTGGGCAGGTTTGGCATCTCCATGAAGTCTCAGTGCGTTTATTATTTTTTGAACACCACCTGCAGCGCAAATAACATATTTTCTTTTTATAATTTTTTGGAATAGGATTTTTTTCCAAAAAAATGACTAGAGTATTGCCTATTGTTGGAGTAGGTGTGACAGTTACCAATTCTCTACCATCTGTTATATGGGCAATACATAATAAGGATTCTATTAAATTGTCTCTAAATTGTAGAAAACTTATCACCTTTTCCATTTTAATGCGGTATAAAATCCACGCATTAAATACTGACATGTCTAACAAATGGAATATAATTTTTTTATACCACCGAATTGTTTTTCGGGGAATAGTATGCTATGAGTTGGCCTGACCTGTCAATACCACCCATAAATTTATTGTATTCCACAACTTCAATGGGCTTTATTTTTATGATTCCATATCTGTTAGTTTTTTCGATGAGCTGAGGGTGATATTTGGTTGTAATGCTTAATACGTCTCTAGTATCGTGCCATTTTGAAATATATATATTATTTTTTCTTAACCATATGTGTTCTCCCTTTTTAACCTTCTTCTTTGTTATTTCTGCTGGATTTCCTCTTCTATTTGCACGCAATGTCCCTGTTGTATGCGTCCTTTTTTCTAATAGTTTAGTAGATAATGAAATGTTATTAAAAAAAAAGTCCATAAAAACATGATGACCTTTGTGGAGAAATGGATTCATCAATTTAAGTACGATCATCAATCAAAGGCATCAATTTTGGTTCCTCTAGGTTCGTTATCAAATAACCTTCCTCTATAGATTTCTAGATTATGGATGTATCCATTTGGGGAACACAATTTATAAAATTTGATGCCATACTTAGCTTTCTTCCCTTTCGTGTATTGCCGTAACCACAGTCGCCCTCGACGAAGAAGAGATTCATCTAAAGAAATTTCTTCCGATGGAGAATATATATTTTGAAAATTCGAAACAACGATGTCAACAGTGAGCTTATTTTTGACATCCTGTCATTGTTATTTATCGTGCAATTTAAACATCTCAATATTTTTTCGAATCTTCTACTCGACATAATATAAGAAAATATTGGATGATAATACAATGAAGCTCGTGAAAACATTTTTCTTAGTGTTGGAAAGCCTATATGCCCACCGAGCAGACACAGTCCAAAAAATTTTTCCAATTCCATATAATTTATTTCATTGAATTTGGTCACCATGCAGTATCTTGTTTTTGGTAAATTGTAAAAGTAAACTTTTTACCATAAGCATTCGTACATTTTATCAACAATTTATTAACTTCCCCAGTACCTCTGTTATGTACTCGACATCCTATTTAATATGTGTGTTTCTATTTAAGATATTTAATCTACTTTAATGTGTTTGGTTAATGTTCAATAGCGATTATAATTTGTATCGACCGATGAAACTTTATCTTTCGCTTTTTATATCGACCAAACTTCGAAAACATCGCCAAGCCACCGATCGTACTATCATCTTTGAACTTTTTCATGTAAACCTTTGAATCTTCCATATCTACAAATGGTCGGAGACTCGACGATGTGTTATGTAATCGACATCCTGTTTAATATCTGTGTTTCTATTTAAGATATTTAATCTACTTTAATGCGTCCGGCTAATCTTCAATAGTGATTATAACTTGTATCGACCGAAGAAACTTTATCTTTCGTTTTTATGCCGACCAAACTTCGAAAGCATCGCCAAGCCACCGATTGTACTACAGGCGGACCTCAACTTTCGCACATTCGACTTTCGCACAATTCGCTATTTCGCACATTTTTGAAAAATCGTTTTTCAAAAAATTGCTTCCAGTTATTTGGAAATCCAATAAAAAAGCTTGGGCTACTGCTTTAATAGTTAAAGATTGGTTCACTTCAGATTTAGTACCAGCAATAAAACATTATTATGAAATCAATAATTTACCATTTAAAGCATTATTTATCTTAGATAATGCTCCAGGATACCCAAAATCTCTACAAAATTTATACCCAGAAATCAATGTTGTGTTTCTTCCCCTCAACACTACGTGTCTCATACAACCCATGGACCAAACGGTGATAGCTACGTTTAAAAGATATTATATGCGGTCGATAATGAATCAGGCTATCAAGGAAACTGACATGGAAGGTGGGCCCACATTAAAAGATTTCTGGAAGAATTATAACATATGGAACGCAATAACCAACATTGGAGACGCATGGGCTGAAATAAAAGAGTCAACAATGAAAGGTTCATGGAAACAACTATGCCCACAAATGATGAATGATTTCATACATTTTGATGGAACTCCAGAAACCATCACACTTGAAATAGTTCATCTAATGAACGAACTAAACCTAGATGTTAACAGTAAAGATGTTAATGAGATGATTGAATCTCATTCTGAACCCTTGACTAATGAATTTCTAATGGACCGACAAGAGAACAAAATAATATAAAAATTGAAAGTGAGGAAGAAGAACCAAAAGAAATCATCAAGACTCTAACAATAAAAACCATGAACGAAGATTATACTCATTTTGAGACATTTTTGAATATTATGGAAGAATGTGATCCCAATGGAGAACGCATATCCCAAGTGCGTAGGGTGATCCATAATAGTACTGCATGTTATAGAACTCTCTATGAAGAAAAAAAAATAGTAAAATACAACTAACTCTTGACAAGTTCATTAAGAGAATATAATTTTTATTTAGTATGTACTTAGTAATTTTTAATAAATAAAAATTTTAAAGTACAATTTTTGGTTTCTTTTTTACATCCCTCTACTTTCGAACATTTAACTTTCGCACACATTTTCAGGAACCAATCATGTGCGAAAGTTGAGGTCCGCCTGTACTCGAAAAATTATAAAATTGTTTAGAAAAGGGACAAAAAAAAATGCAGATTTGCAAAAATATGTAAAAAGTGAATTTGGGATTGAAGTTGTGTTATGCTTAGATGTAAAAATAAATTGCAAAACTGCATTAAAAAATCATTGATTGATTTGAAAATGGACCATATTTGGAACGAATCGAATATTGCCGTAATGAGAAATTTTTTTGAAGTACTTTGTCCTATAAAAGTAGCAGTTGAAGCTTTAACACATTAACCGCGGGAAACGAGAATCTTGGTACTATCGAAACCATGCACGTAGCGCGGAACACGAGGATTCTCGTATTTACAAAATAAATACGTTAACCATGGAACACACGAAAACTCATTCACAAAATTTACTTATTTGCTAAAATTTAACATTCTCGATATATGTCACATATAAATGTCAAATGAAGACCGTCTCACATGTTTTTTTTTTCCTTCCAAGAAGGATTGAATCTTAAGACATGTGTTTCGAATTCGGCACGATGATTTTTTTTCCAGCACACGACACTTATCTTTTACTTTCTGAAATTGAATATTGGTTTAGTTTTACGTGAACCGTCGTGTCTTTCGTTTTGTTTCATAATAAAATATAAAATATTTTTTGCAAGCCGTGTCCCGATATTGGACAAGCGAACCCGTCTTGAAAGGGAGCACATATTGTGATGATATGATGATAGCACATAGCACATTGCACCAAGGGCACGTGCACCAAAACAAGATCATCCAAGATCAAGGATTTCTAGAATTCTGAAGATCCATAAATTATGAGCAATCGTGACAAGTGGCAAATCTAAATATCTGACCAGACCATGTCGTGTGTGTATCGCCCATAAGAAGCGTAGCGAAACATGATACTTTTGTATATTTTGTAATGTTTCTCTTCACAAAGGTGATTGTTTTGAAAAGTATCATACTCTACTAAACTATTAATAGATCATTTAAAATAATAATTCATACTTTTATTTGTATTATATGATGATTTCTAGGAATATAAGAATAATTAAATTATTTAAGCATGTAATTTTTCTTTTGTATTTTGGTGCCTATGGGTGTAGTCTATAGATATTGATGAGTACAAATCAAAAAAAAAAAAAATTGAGATATGTTAAAAACTTCGAAAGTTACGCGTATTTTAGTGAGAATTTAAAAAATGACAGTATTGTAAAAAATCACCCGCACTAGAGCATATGTGGTCCGCGCAAACAGCCCGCTGGTATTGTGTTTTAAGGGGGTATTCCAATGTGACGGTTTTAAAAAATCGTTTTTTTTTTTTTTTTTTGCATTTTTCGATAGTTTGTATCCTTTGAATTGATATCCTGCAGTCGGTTTGTATGTTTCTTATCTTGTTGACTAATTATAATGCTCCAACGGTGAGCATCTAACTGCGCGCGCTCGGATTTCGAAGCAGGTATACGGATTAAGCATTCGAGCAGCAGCTCCAAGCCAAGCTAAGAAGCTAAATAACAGCTCACGCAACTCAAAAAAGTGCGTAAAGAAGTTGAAAGTCAAGGTAAAAAGTAGCTCCGAAAAAAAAGGAAAATCCAAAGCTGAACCAAAAACTGTTATTCTAACCAACAAAGTGATGCAAGATTTATCCTTGTACTACGGTTTAGCAATTCAACGACATCCTGATTCAGTGGAGGATATGCGGAGAGAAATATGGGCCACTTACTATCACAAAATTTCCACGGATGAAAAGCCGCAACACCATTTCTTTCCGTAGGCGAAAACTTCTGGTGTAAGTGGCAACAGCATAAAGCCGCGAAAACTCCATTTTCCCATCCACCAGCTCTTGATAAGGAAACACAAGACATTTTGAAGCCAATTTATGAAGAGCTGAGCCAAAATGAACTTTTAAGTCCCAAAACTAGCTTAGGTCCCAAAACGCAAAATGGCAACGAAAGTTTCAACGCTTGCATTTGGCACCTAAACATGTTTTTTGCGGCAAATTTTTTTTAGAAATTGCCACCTATGCTGCAGCTTGCATATTTAATGAACTGTTATGGACAGGGAACGGTGTGGCGGTGTTTCAGTCAAACTTCACTTTTAATAAACAAGTATTTATTATTGATTAGTTTTAACAGAATACGTATATGTAATGATCGTCTGTCTCGTTGGGTCGAGAAGCAGAAACGAATTGAATTAATGATACAAACGGTAGTGAATTTATACTCATCACTATCAAGGGTAGTACACAATAAACCTTGATAGTTGAAAGTTTACATTGCAATATAGGAAAGTAGACAATGATATTTCAGCATAATGGTGAAAGCATAATTTTATAATAACATGTTTAAAATAGAAATTCGTTGGTAATGAAATGATAGCCTTAGGGCGAATGATATTGGCGATAGTATGTTGTTAATTAGTAAATAGAAACCAATGGATAATGAAATGATTGCTTAAACATGAACAAATACATTTTAAATATATGATAAACAATCGCAGAGCAGATATAAGTTGTTTGGTGATAAGATGATTGTTTAAGGGCGAAATATCATGTAACGGTGAGAGGGATATAACAGAGCGTCAGAAACCAATACTAAAAATCTTGGAAGTCATAGGCTGTTCACTTGGCCCTGGAAGCTTGAGTTTCGTCAAGGACTGCGACAATGGGCGCGTACAGCGCGCAGACCAACGCAGCTCCTTTGCTTCAAAAACCGCTCGAATCGCGAGGAGAGAAGCTAGAGCGGCTAAAGAAGAGATTTACGACGAAGAAGAAGATACCATGTATGGTCCGGGCATTGCTGATTAGTCAAAAAGGTAAATTTTCTATGACTTTTAATCTTAAAAAAATTTAAACGCGTTTTTCTCAAAACGACATTTTTGCACCTGGCGCAGGTGATTTTTAAAAAATGACTGGGCGTATCGACTTCAAAATGTAATACAATATTAAGCACTATTATGACTATCGTCCGTGCCTCCAAGTTGTTGATATTTAGATTTTAACTTATAATTTCACCTCATTTATGGTGCAAAAAATGTGTGTTTTTCTCTCTCTTTTACAAAAAACGCCGCCATTTTGTTAATTTTATATGAAATAAAAAAGTTGAGGTACCTGCGATAGAGACAGTCACTTAGATCAGTGTTTCTCAACCGGTGCACCGGGAAAAAATTGGTAAAAATGAAAAATTCTGCAAAATAGTGAAAACCGAAAAAGTCGTTGGCGAAATTATGAAAGTCAACGAAAGAGTTAATGTAATTTTGAATTAGCCAAATCAATTGCACGTATGTTAACCGTTTAACGTAGACTTTGGGTATTCTACGCCTCGCAGCCGCAGTCTGTTCAAAGTGGAGTAAATAAACATGCTGTGGAGAAACAATCGTCTTTGAAATCCAGCACCACCACCCTGTGGAGTCCTTTTCGTCGAGGTTACGGGGGACGCGGCAGTCGCAGGCCGTCAGAAGCTCTATGAACGGAGGTAACTGGGACTGGTCGACAGAAGCAAGACGAAGATAGCTGGGCCCTAGTACTCAGCTGAGAGTTCTCGTCTACGTTACAATGGATAAATTTATTACCAAACGAAATCGTGAATCAGCCCAAAATATTAATGACACAGGGAGTAAAAGTGAAAGAAGTAGTGACGATATTACTAGACATCATACGTCTCATACAAAATAAAATGTATCCAGTAAAATCAGAAAAATTAATCGATAATATTCTGAAGAATATTTATGTTTCGGTTTTACTAGCATCAATGAGAAAGGATATCACACTCCACTAGGGAATCCAATCCCGAGCCAAAATTTCGATCCCGGGATTTCGGGATTCCATTAGACAATCCCGGGACCGGTCCCGTGATCCCGGGATTGGGCTTTTCAATATTTTAAGAAATTACCTTGATGAATTTGATCAAAAATTACTAATAAGTCCATTTGTTCAATATAAAAAATCACTTGAAGGCCAAAGAATTTTATTTATTTAAGAAAAGACAAATATGCAATTCAAAAATAGATAAATAAAACACTAAAAAATTCAAATATTATTTTGAAAATATACCCGAAGTAACATTAACATTAAACATTAGTGTTTCGTCATTTAGTCTGGATCTGATTTTGATAGTCAGACAATTTGCTGCTGAAAATGCACGCTCAGCTTCCACACTCGTTGGAGGTATCGTCATCAGATATTTAAATGCTAGTTCGAGTTGATGATCGCGTGAACCCTCATTTTCGTATAACACCATCAATGTGACTGATAAAATTCTTTTCTGCTGAGACACGGACTAAAAATCGCAAAATTCCCGATTTCCCGACAAATTATTTATTTCCGTCGCTGCAGATGAATACTTATATACTATAATACTTTGATGTGACTTGTAATTATATTACGGAGGAATAAAATAATTCTGAAGCCCGTATCTATTATATTTCATATCGATATTCCCATTATTCGTCGAAGTGTAGTAAATACATCACCGGTAGGGAAAGGTTAGGTTACGAACGAGCGGGGCATGTGGGGGACACCCCCACATACCACCGTGCCGGCTCCGGGCTAAAAAAAATAATCAGCCCTTGCGACACACGCATACAAGATAAAGCAGCAATACAGTTGTATTGCTGCGAAACCTACGTCCCCAAGAGGACACTCCTGCTCCATTTGGTGCCTGAGAGAACGCAAACCCATTATTTTAAAATGGGCGGGAAAAAAGTAAATTAACTATGAGACAGTTATTTGGTCGAAAACAAGTGAAAATTAAATTTACTCAGACGAAGAAGCCGTCTGTTGGGCACGCGATGTTACTACGGGCGAGTCCAGTAGTAACCACCAAATTCGCATTTGGCACCAAAACTCCGGCAAAAGGAGTTGAAGGTGCTGAAGGCACGGGGACAGGCAACCAAATCTCTGTGTCCTAAGGGGCCGAGATACGGTCCCTGGACACGGCGCAGGAGCTCCTCTCTCTCGGTTGCCATGCCGACACACGTCCACAGAATATGCTCTGCGTCCATGTGCGGGTGGTTGCATGGGCACACCGACTGATTTACAAGACCCCTCTCCTGCAAGTAGGCACGGAAATTACCGTGCCCTGTCAGGAGCTGGGACGAAAAGTGGTTCGGGTGTAGCCAACGAGAACGGACACGCTGAGAAGCAGAGCTGAAAAACATAAAGAGCCTGCGGCCATTAACAGACTCGGCCCAGCGGGCATCCCACTCAGAAAGGGCAGCACTCCAGGCCCATTTGTACATCTCTGATTTATCCATGTGCTTCATTTCAATCTCACTGAGGGAAGAACTCCCTACCGTGATCGGAGCATTCTTCTTTCTTAGGTAATTGCAGGCCGATAATTGCGTTTGTAGGTCTAGAGGTAGGACCCCTGCCAATATCGGAAGGCTGTCAGTGGCCACGGTCCTATAAGCTCCAGTGATGCGTAGTAGGGGGACCCTTTGTTTCGCATTTAGCTTATTTAATGCCGTTTTGTTTCTGCCCCTATGCCCGAGCCTGTTGCACCACGCTCCGGAACCGTACGTGGCAATGCTTACGTAGAGGGCAAAATACGCAGTAATCATGTCCTTGCCTTTAATACCCCAGTCTGCTCCAGCCATTCTTGTAATCCTACCAAAGGCCCCAGCAGCACGAGCGGTTGCTCCTTCAATGTGTCTTCCAAATTTGCATCTCTCAGAAATAGTCACCCCCAGATAAACGGTGCTCTCTACAAATTTGCTGCTATTTCCAGCCAGTTTGATGTGTGGAGGTCTATTTTTTAAGGATCCTTTCATCATTAGTCCAGATGATTTCCCAGGGGAGAAAGCAAGTTTGTTTATCCTGCACCACTCTTCTAGCAGCGAACAAGCAGCGCTGCCCTTGGTTTCAATGTCTCTTCTCGAATTCCCACTGACATATAGGGTAAGATCATCTGCATACGCTATCATCCCGCACCCTTCAGGCAGGATAATGGTGAAGATGTCATCAATGAGTACATTCCAAAGAATTGGGCCTAGAACAGAACCCTGCGGGCAACCCAGCGAAAGAGCTCTCGAGTACGACTCACCACCGATATGTGCTGTGATCGCACGATCCTTAAAGTAGTATCTAATGAGGTATATCAGGTTTGCGGGAATCAATCGTCTTTTCAGTTTGAGTATGATTATATCCCACCACGCATGGTCGAATGCCCCCATGACATCCAAAAAAATAGCAATTTGGTACACAGAGGTACACCTTTCTGCCTTGTCGATAAGGGAATTAATCGCGTCAGTAGTCGACTTCCCCGGCCGGAAACCGAATTGACACCGAGATAATGGTGCCGACCCTTCCAATACCAGACTGAGTCTACTCGCAATAAGTTTTTCAAGGATTTTTCCCAATATCGGGAGGAGAACGATTATCCTATTAGCCTTAGGATCCCAGGCCTCCTTATTACATTTAGACTTAGGGAGGACGACAGCGAGGCCTTTCTTCCAACACTTAGGGAAGACTCCGGATTGAAAGCATTTTTTATAAATGTAACACAGGTCAAGGTCAATTCTGCAGAGCGCTCTTCTGATTATGTTCGTATCAACCCGGTCCGGGCCCGGAGACTTTTGTGGATTGAGGTATTTTATTATATCTCCAATCTCCTCTAGATCGGGAAGAGTGGCGAGGTCTGGGCACAGTGGTAGTTCGCAGGCAGCTAGCGATCTTGTCTCCGTATGTTCAGGGAGATCTGACTCGACAATATCGTGTGGCAAGAGTGCATCGACCAAAATTTTGAGGGACTCCTCCATACTATTAGCAATGTGACCAGTGTCTGGGTCTTTTATACCGGAAAGCACTTTTATTGGGCCTCTCTTTATTGCCTTATATGCGGGGCCCCAAGGACTGCTCTCTGCATTCTCTTTGACAAATTCTCTCCAACAGAATCTTTTTGCTCTGCCAATTTCTCGCTTGAGCACCGCTTCAGCTCTTCTCCACCCAATTTTCCTGCTATTAGCTTCCAAGACTGAGTCTTTTTTTTTTTTTCCTGTGGGCGCGGAATTTTCCAAAGACTGAGTGTGAGATTCACGCTGGTATTTATACAACTTCCATAAGGGATGTTGGCCAGCCGTGCCTACTCACTAAACCGCTCCCTTTGGTCTCCTCTGTCCCTTCTGGTATTGTTTATCACATTGCTTCAAGGGTGACAGGTAGTCAAGCCATTTGGTGGCCCTATTCTATTGTTGGAGAGGCGCCCTGCGCCTCTCTCTTTCACTGTCTTCTTTGGCGCTCATGATGTCTTCTACGTAGTCGCGCCAAAGGTCCCAGTTCTTCTTACTTTCCATCATGCTGTGGACCATGTTGTCGATATTTAGCTCGGCCACCCCGAGTGCTTGTTTCAGCAGTTCTCTCTGGGGTGCCCAAGCCTCACAGCCAATGATGGTGTGCTCTGCGTCGTCGACCTCCGCTTGGCAGTGTTGGCACGTAGCGGATGGTTCTTTGCCAATCCGCTTCAGGTACGCACCAAAGCATCCGTGCCCAGTGAGCGCCTGCGTCAAGCGGTAGGTTGTTTCACCGTGTTCCCGGGCCCTCCACCGACTTATGACCGGGATAAGTCGATGGGTCCATCTTCCCTTGCTGGACTGATCCCATCTCCGTTGCCAGGCTTCCCTCAGTTTCTGGTCATGTTCGTTGCGATTTTTAGGATCTTCGTAGTCCGAGGCCCTCTTCTTTGCCTGGAGGTCCAGCGGCGGTATTCCAGCAATCACCAGCACCGCGTCTTCAGACACTGTCCTGTACGCTGCGGTGACTCGGAGCGCTCCCTGTCGCTGGACTCTGGCGAGCTTCTTTCTGTTGGTGTCACGTTTGAGCGACCCATGCCATATCGGGGCTCCGTACAGAAGGATCGAGTGTATTACCTCGTTTATGGTACGTCTTCTGCACGGCTTTGGCCCTCCAATGTTGGGCATGAGCCGTTCAAGCTCGCCTGCCACCTTCTGTGCCTTCTGTGCAGCTTCTTCTATGTGTTTGCTAAAGGTCAGCTTGTTATCCATGAGGATCCCGAGGTATCTCAACGTTTTGCTGTATTCCACCTCGTGTCCTCCAATAACAAGCTGCTCGACTCTCGGTCTTCTCCGTCTGCTGCATATCATTGCCTCAGTTTTCTCGATCGCCAACTGCAGGTGATTATCCCGCATCCACGCTCGAATTCTGGCGAGGGCTTCGTTGCCCGTCGCCTCCACTTCCCATGGATGTCGAGCTGTCACCAGCAGTGCAACATCGTCCGCGAAGGCAATGAGTTCTGCTCCTGCAGGTAGTGCCATGTTTAGGAGACTGTTGTACAGTGCGTTCCAGAGAGTTGGTCCCAGAACCGACCCCTGCGGGACGCCCATCTCCAGTCTTCTTGTCAGGTCCGTTTCGTTGTGATGGACATATCGGTCTTTGAAATAGTCGCTTACGAGGTCGACTGCATACTGTGGAATTTCAAATTTTTCCTCCAGGGCTCCCACGATTAACTCCCAGTTTGCGCTATTGAAGGCGTTTTTGATATCCAGTGTGACCATCACAACGTCCTTGCTTTGTTTAACCGAGCCTTTCCACGCTTCTCGGATGACATCAGTTACACGTTTTATTGCTCCAAGCGTGGATCGCCCCGGTCTAAAGCCATACTGCCTGTCTGACAGTTTTTGTTCGATTCCTGGCTGGATTCTCTTCAACAGCATTGTTTCGAGGAGTTTTCCAAGACCGTCTAGCATGCACAGCGGTCTCAATGTAGTTTTCCCCGGTTTCGGAACTAATACCAGTCTGGCCGTTTTCCATCTTCTTGCGAACTTTCGTTCCTCTAGGCAGGCATTTATTGTGTCTAGTATTAGTTCCGGGTACTCCCCAACCATCAATTTGATGATCTCGCCAGGCATACCGTCCGGTCCTGGCGCCTTCCCGGGTTTTATCCTCGAACCTGCATACTGCAGTTCATCTATGATGAACGGCGCGGGCGGTTCTATGCTGTCTCTGCTCCTTTCTCTGTATCTCTCGGCAGTCCGAACAGTGTGAGATTTGTCTGGAAAGAGTTGGCTTATTTGGTCCTCCGTTTGCCGTTGGTTCCAGATTTCGCTTCCTCCCCGTAGTTTCCCCCGCACAATTTTGTACGGTAGTCCCCATGGGTTAGAGTCGAGTGTACGGCATAACTCCTCCCAGCAGCGCGCCTTGGATTCCTGGATCATTTTTCGCAGGTTTCTTCGGTCTGCTCTGTGAGTTTCTTGGCACTGTATTCTGGTTTCCGCCACTCTGGCCCTAGTTACCCTGCGTCTACTGGCAAGACAGATTTTCCGTTGCTCCGCAATTTCTTCTGTCCACCAGTACACACCAGGTCTAATTCTTTCCCTCGGTATTCTGGGCATGGCCGCGTCACATCCACGCTCTATGAGTGTTTGGAGTTCCTCTACAGCTTCTTCCGCCCCTCTCTGGGTTATGTGCTCCTTCGCTCTTTCCTTTCCCATCTCTATCGCAGCGAGGAAATCGTCCTTGCAGAATTTTTTGGTCGCCCATCCTTTGCTGTGGTGTTTCCGGCCTCCCCTCCGCTGGTCAGCCAATCGGTAGGTGATATACTGGTGGTCGCTATTCGTATACTTTTCTGACACTTCCCAGTCTCTCACCCTGCCGATTACTGTTTCATCGCAGAAGGTGACATCAATAATCGACCCGTAGGGATCTCTTCTGTATGTCCATTTTCGACCTCGGTTGGCAGGAAGCAGCCGCAATCTTGCCATGCTCTCTGCCAGGATTATTCCTCTCCGGTCAGTCACAGGTGACCCCCAGGCCATGGACTTGGCGTTGAAATCGCCAGCTGCTACTACAGGAAGGGAAGAAGTAGAGACATCATCCTCTAGGTCTCGCAGCAGTCGGTCGTAGTCTGCGGTGTTGGTATTGGGGGAGAAGTAGCAACTATAAATCCTCACTCCCTCCACCTCCACCCAGACCCATCCGTTCCCCGCCGCTCGTCCGGTCACCTTGAGGCTCTCGTTCGCTATCCACACGGCTGCTCTCTGACTGGTGTCAGCATGCCAGCCATGTGTGTGGTCTTTGTACTGTTCTGAGACTATCCAGCATTGTGACGTTCCCACTTCCAGCATTGTGACGTCCTGTCCTCGGCCCTGCAGCCCATGGCCGTATGTCCAAATGCTCTGCATCTGTAGCACTGCAGGATCGGAATTCGCTCCCTGATTCTGCAGCGCATCAGTCCTATTTTAATTTTTGCGACCTCCTTCATTAGTTTTTTGGTGCCCTCAGTCCACGGTATGGAAGCTGTACATGCCTGCGACCCGGTTGCTGTCGAGTGCAGCTTGTGAACAATTATTTCTGCCCAGTCTTTCTTTTCAATGAACACCCTCAGGGCATCGTTCACTTCGTCCTGCGTGGTGGCTTCATCCATATCGTGGATGAAAATGGTCTTCTTTTCAACCACTCTCTTAATGGCTAATCCCCCGCCCAGTTCTCCGTCTTCTAGTTTTTGGATAAGCGTTTCCGTTTTTGGGTCACCTTTCCGCAGCGTCACGAGAAGGTCACCTCTCCTCGTGCGTCTTATCCCTTTGATATCCGGGACTGCTTCGGCTGGCTCCTTCCTCATGTTTTTGAGGATTTCGGAATATTTCAAGTCTCTCGTTTTGGCGTCCTCCGGGCCCTCCTTAGTGGTGATAACCAAGGCATCCGTGGTTCGCGGCCTATTTTTCCTTTTCCTTCGGTTTTCCTTCTTCCTTGTCGCCATACCAGTTTTGGTCTGTGCTTGCTCTGTTCTTTCTTTGACTGGTTGGTGCGGCCTTTGCTGGGTGTTCACTCGGTAGGGCCTCCCTTCTGTTTGCACTGGCTCTGGTTGCCGTTCTTTTTGTCTCTTCTTTTTTACGACCTCTACCCAATTTTCCTCTGGTATTGGGGCAGGCAGAGGCGTTGTTTGGTTTCGCGTCTGGGTACTTGCAGTCTTCGTACTATGCTCAGTATGCCTCTCTGTTTGTGTGCTGTTTTCACTGGTTGGTTTTTCTAAAACGGCGTCGTCAGCTCCGCACGTCGTCTCAGCTAATTTTTTCACGCACGTGACTAGCTGCGTGAGGCCTTTCTGGATGGGCAAGTGGAGATTTGATTGCGTGGCCGCAAATTCAATCATTGTATTCAATATGGTCATCATGTCTTCTACATGATCAGCTGTTGTTGCCTCTTCTTGTAGCATCCTCTTCTTTTCCCTTCTGAGCGATAGGTGTTCCGCCATCTGGGCCTTCTTCTTCGGCTCTAGCTTCCTTTTTTGGCTAGCATGCATTTCTTATGGTTTTATGTTTTGCCCATTGCCTTTGCTCTCTTCGTGAGATACTAGATCCGTTGTAGGTAGGTGTAAAACGCAAAGTTAATTAGCAGTTAATTACACCCATACGCAGCGTATTTTAATTACGGCACTTATTGTATATAAATTATGAATTAATAATTATCAATAAATTAATCAATTAATCAGCGTGCACTAATGTAATTTGGTCGCTATTTGTACGGCGTGGCGCAGCGTAATCGCGAATCACACAAAGAACGTCTGTATTCGACAACGGTCTAAATACCAATCCAAGACTGAGTCAATGTCAGACGAAGCATCGCTGATACTTCGCACTTCTTTGTATTTTCTACGTGCGCGATTTGCTTCGGTTCTCAGCAATGACAGTTTGGGGTTCCACCACGCTGGACGATTAGCATTACGAGTGCCTACTCGGCCCAGACCAGATTCAGCAGCCTCGATCAATTTATCGTTTAGTATTTCAGCAGCCATTCCCGGACCAGCCACATTGCATATCTTCATGAGGTCAACCTCCTGTAGGGCCGACACTAGGGGTTCGTCTAGTCTGTGTAGGAAGCGACGAGAGCTAAAGCGTCTGGATACCAGATTGTCAGGGGCTGTCCGCTCTTGGCGGGATACAGCAATTTTGAATGTTATCAGTTGGTGGTCACTTATTGAGCAGTCCAGGCAGACAGTCCATTCCGAGATCATTCTGGCCGCTTTGTTGTTGGCCATTGTCACGTCAATATGGCTAGTGCCATTGGTACTGCTGAACGTCGGAGGGCTATCAATGTCGTTGATAACGACAAGGTCGTTCCCGCAGATGAACTGCTCCACCGCTCTATTTCTGGAGATATTCCCGAAGTTGACATGCTCAGAGGGACCCCAAAGAGCCGATCTTGCATTGGTGTCTGCCCCGATGATAATACTTGAATCGACCACAGAATCTAATGTGCCGAGTGCATACTGCAATCCATGGAGGTGCCCTTCGTGCTCGTCACTGAATTTAAAATAAGCAGATATCATGACTATAGACTTTTTTGCCCACCTGATTTCTGCACAGACTCTGTTCCGATCCGAGATATGTTCGAGTTTCATAGCCTCTATAATATTGTTAAAAATAACTATGGCCGCACCAGGTTGATCCCCCACAAAAATCACCTTTGTTCTTTCTCCTAGCCCAGGTATTGTCCCATTCAAATAGAAGGGTTCCTGCACCAGAACCACATCAATTTTCTCCTCAACCGCAATCTGATGCAGCATGGTTGTCCCTGCTCTGGATCTGCCTAGATTTATTTGTCCGACTTTAATGGCTAGTGGAGGTTTGGGATGTGGCCTACGTGAACGATAAGACACACGCTGTTTGTTGTTCGAGGTAAAGTGGGTTCTCACCGAGCCAGCATCGTTTCCCATTTGTGGGTCAGCCGACCCCATTCCCGTACATTGTTCTAACCTCTGGTTACTTTCCGTAATCAATGCGTTCCAGTCCCCGTCGGGTGTTTGCCTTAAAAGCAGGGCAATCCCAGGAGCCGGTGAGATGTTTTGCGTCCTTATTGAGATGCTTGCAGGTACGAATCCCGCCGATCTTGCATCAAGAAATAAAAATTACTTCAAAAGATTGTTAAAAGCATGTGTAATAAACAAGTGAAATTTTTGGAAAAAACTGTTAAAATTTCCGATAAGGCACAACTGGCGTCATACAAAATTGCTAAATTGATTGCTGTACAATTAAAACCACATACTATAGCAGCCTCTAATTTTATCTGTATGCTGTGAAATAGGAAAAATTGTGTTTGGTGATGAAGAAGAAAAGGAAATTATGAAAATTCCTCTTTCAACGATACAATAAGAATAAGAATTTTAAATAAGTCGGATGATATTGAGTATAACTTTCCAAACGACATTTTGCTATACAGGTCGACGAATCTACTGACATTAGTGGTAAGGCACAAATACTAGGTTTCGTTCGTTTCATAAATGAAAACAAAATAGTGAATCAATATCTATGCTGCAAAGAACATACCGAGCATACGACAGGACAAGATGTTTTTGATACTATTTCTTCATATTTAGAACAATTTAAAATATCATGGGAGTGATGTGTAGGAATTTGTAGAGATGGTGCTCCTTCAATGATAGGCTCAATCAATGGATTTGTAACCCTTGCAAAGTCATGAAACCCTAATATTATAACTACGTACTGTTTTTTGCATAGAGAATCTTTAGTTTCGAAAACATTACCAGCAGCACTAAAACCTGTACTAGATCAAGTTGTAAATATAGTGAATTTCATAAAATCAAGACCTTTAAAAACACTGTTTAAAAATCTTTACATTTCTCTGGAAGTAAGTACGAGCGTTTGCTTTTTCACACTGAAGTCAGGTGGTTATTTAGGAGTAAAGTTTTATTTCTATTCATAGAACTTAGGAATAAATTATTAATCTTTATTCGAAATGAAGGTATGGATGATTTTGTAAAACGTCTTCAGAATAATGATTGGTGTACTAAAGTGGCATATTTAGTAAATATTTTAAATTATTTAAATAAAGTTAACACAAGCGTTCAAGGGAAAAACGATTTTTTTAACATCCATTGACAAAATTACAGGATTTCTGAAAAAAATAACTCTTTGGAAAAATCGAATAATAGAAAAAAATAGATATGTTAACTTCAATTAACGAAAACATTCCCGAGAGAATTGTTTCCGTAATAATAGAACATTTAACTTTATTGGAAGAAAATATTGCACATTATTTTCCTTCCTTAAATAGAGAAAATTATGACTGGATTCGAAATCCATTTGTTACGACTGATAAATCGTATTGTAAATTTTGAAGAAGAAGAATTAGTCTCATTGTCGACTGATCGTATTCTAAAAATAAAATTTTCCGAAATGACAATAGAGGACTTTTGGATATCTGTCCAAAAGGAATATCCAGCTCTTCACACGAAAGCACTGAAAATTTTGTTATAGTTTCCGACATCATATTTGTGTGAGCTCGGTTTCTCAACAATAACTAATATAAAAACTAAAAAACGAGAAAGATTTACGAATTTAGACGAAGAATTAAGGGTAGCTCTATCAAACAACCTAATATTTCTGATTCTCTGCAAAAGCCAAAAAGCTCAGGTAGGACATTAATTGATTTTTGATTGATCATATAACTTCTATTGTGTTAAGCAGGGACATCATTTTGGGTGGACAACGGAAAAAATCACCCCCCCCCCCCCCATCCTAGATTTTCCACTTAAAAAGAGCAAATATTTTTAATAAAACGCGTATAAATATAAAATTGTTTCTAGGGAAAAATTAACTAACTAAATATATTTTCAATGTTAAACATTTTTTTTATATAATTTGACGTAAAAAGAAAATATGTAAAAAAAATGGCATGTAACTATTATTTTTTTTAAATATGTAATAAAAATTATGTCTATGTATATACATTTGATCTTCTTAATTCTGGTGCACCGCCACTTTTTCCCATGGTCAAAAGTGCACCGTGACTTAGATTAATAAACGATAATAAATTTCGATTTTCTATTTCAGATCACCAGGAGACCCCAAATTACCTGCGCCAGCAGAAAACTTTTTTGTTTGTTTGATTTTTTGTTATAAATAAATAAATACATATTTTTGATCGTCAAAAAATTTTTTTTCCTTCTCCTTGAATACACCTTAAAAATTATCGAAAATATGCCTTTTTTACGCGTTCATATTGGAATACCCCCTTAAGTCGCCAATATGCAAATTTATTGTCTTCAGAAATTATTATAAATTTTCTATTGGAGAAGATGTCCAATATCAATACAACTTTATCAAACAACATGTATGCAGCACTAAAATCAAAAATCGAAGAAAGAAGAAACAAGCCGCTTATTGGTTTAATTCATTTTTTACAAAAGCCTGACTTCATGGCAAAAGACATGCATAAATATTTTTAAAAGCATATTTTCATACAAACGTAAAATGTGTTCAAAAACTGTATTTCAAAAAATTCAGTTTGTTATTAACAAGATGGTTCTTTTAACTTACACATACATACATATATAACACATATAAATATTTACTTTTAAAAAATCTGTACATTATTGAAGAAAAAATAAAAGTCCCAAGTCCCCGGACTTTGAAATTATCGCGTCTCGTGTCCCGGGACTTTGAAAAAGCCGAGACTTCAGAATCCCTACCTGCCACTTAGGGCATATTTTGACCTGCATTTTTTGACCAAGTCTCTTTTGAGACCTTTGTGGAAAGTTGTCAACAATATCCGATTCAGAAAACTGAATTCACGGATAGTTTTATTCCTATATAATTTACTATTTTCGAATTTAATTATATAAGTACAATACACTAGTACAAGTCACGATGATGAAAATCTTATAAAATTTAATTGAATCGATTTATTTGTAAATGTAGAGCTTATTTTGCTTAATCAAGGACAGATGGATTATACCTCCCTGATAAAAATACCCCTTAATCTTCTTAAGCCTGCGTTTCTCGATTCAGATTGATTAAATCACGAGCTTCCTAATTAAATTTGGTAGCTTATGACTACTTTGTCACGTACGCCAATTCTAATAATAAAATGTGACCAAATAGTGATCGTGATAAAGTAAATTAAATCGCCATCTAAATTCAAACCATCCCAGTTGCGTCAAAAAGGACAAACAATATTTTCAGAGGCGTTTAGAACATTAACAGAAACAATTTATGAATTTGGTCGTTACGGTTTCGGAAAAGGTTTTAGAAGCTAGCTACCATATTGCAAAATAATTGCACCTCAAAAAGAAATTGTTCGAAATATGCTTGAGCCCATTGATGTTAAGGAAGCGAATAAAGTTTCGTTGTCTGCCGATACTGTTAAAAGATTTATTCACGACATGTCAAGCGATATTTTAGGAACAATGATTAGAAATTTGCCTGAAAAATTTGAATCGAAAAAAGCGCAGGTATCACATTAATTGGTCATTATCTTATAATAATTATTAAGATTGCACAAAAGTAAATACAGTATAGTTTTTATATACGTGTACTTAGGAAACAAAAAAAAAATCTATTGTAAAATTGTATCAAATATTTAGCCCACCCTAAATATTTTGTTTTTGTAATTGTTATTCTTTTTATTCTTATTCGTATTCTTATTATGTATTTTTTATTTTTTTATGTGCCTTACTTATGTACTATCGGGAGAACTGTTTAAAAATAAATATCTATTATTTTTGGCTTTTGGTGTGCCGCGAAATTTAAAGATGAGCTTTGGTGTGCCGTAGGTGAGAAAATGTTGCGGAGCACTGTTTTAGAGTATGTGCCACATAACGAAAAAGGCGACAATCCCGTTGGAGCCAATTCTTATAAATATGGAGGGTGTGGAAGTTCTTTGCATTTTAATTCCCTGTTTTTTTCAGACGAGCATCGTCGTCTTACAGAATCACTAAATTGTTCCTGATTAATTCTCGACATTTGACTTCAAATGTTTTGTCCATCCTTTCTAATTGCTGACAATACACATCTGCAGTTATTATTTCGTCAGATTTCATAAATTCATAATGAATAATCGACACGTCGTAATGGTTACACTCCTTAATATTACTGACCAAAAGTTCTTTAACGCTTTGCTGCGCGATAGTTGTTATTAACAACTATCTATAACTGCATCTGGAGACAAAACTTGCTCGGCTAAAACTCTCGTGCCGGATTAGTCTATTGTATACCGCCTTCGGGGACACAAAAAAAACAAGACAAAAACAAACCATTTTCAAAACATTGCTCAAAGACTCTCAAACTTTCCCGAATAAGATAAACTAATTTTGGTAAATCGTTCGATTTTTGCGATCCAAAAACTTGGAGTACATATAATACATATTATAAACATTGTTCACTAGTAAACGTATTCGACAATTTCGCCAAAACAAAATAAAATCACATAAAATAATGTATTTTGTTAACAGAATAGTTATTTTTAATAGAAGATTTTTAAATTGAAAAATGTGGAACCTTCGTATTATGCACGTATATTATCCCTCTTATGAACAATAGGATCGGTGCTATTTGTTGTAGTCTTTTTATCAAGCATTTTACGATCCATTGACGAAATCTTAAAAGCATCGTAAATTTAGCAGCTGGTTTCTTTGTTAAGACTTTCTTTTCTAGCTTCGCTGAAGATTACTTTTTCAATTTACAAAAATACAAATGCACTCGTTACAATGACTCAAGCAAGCAGAGCAATTTCGTTAACTATCTATAAATACTCACTTTTGAATTTATGAGCTTCTAAAATTTTTGCATATATATATATGATACTCTAAACCAGCGCTTCTTAAACTTATATAGTCCGCGGACCCCCTCTTGGAGCAAAATTTCCTTCGCGGACCCCCTCTTGAGCAAATTTTTTCTCGCGGACCCCCTTTTGAACAATTTTTTTTTTGGTGAACCTCATCCCAACTCTTGTGACTTAATTTTTCAAATAAATAAACATTTTATGAACAAAATAGAGCTTCTTATAATGTTTTCTGTAAAAAATTTCACGAAAATATCTTGTTCAACTACAGATAAATGTTTTTTTATATCATCGCGGACCCCTGTTTAAGAACCGCTGCTCTAGAACATTTCCGACCAAGGTTAAAGCGTAATTCGTCAGCAATAAGGGCGATGCGCATTTCATTTTATTTACACCAACTCGATTTCGTCACATCTGTGAAATACCCAGCTTTGATTTTAAACCGCCTCGATTTATTATGATTAAATCGATTCAAATATTGATGTAATGTGTCGGTCTTTGATTCAAGTCAAATCATATTTTTCTAATAACATCAACATGGCGTGGCATGTCGGAAGGATGGCGTGAGCCAAATCATATGATTTGGCTCACGCCATCCTTCCGAATCAAACGACCATCAGTTAGGTTTTAGCTTTAGTCCTAAGCAGTAGTGTTAGTTAGCTTAAGTTTTATTAGAGTTAAGTCTTCGAGTTTAAGTCTTTGTGTTAAGTCTTTGTCCTAAGTTCAATATTAAGTTGCACCATTGACTATCTTAAGAACATTTTACGTCTTGGAACAGCACCTAATATAAGTGTAGAAAATAAATTAGTTATAAGAAGATCATCGTCTTTGAAATACATCAATTGCTTCCGTTCCTCATTTATCCACCCATCTCTTCCTCCCTCCACCACCGCTATTATTGAGTCCTTCTCGCCGACGTTACGAATCTCATTCGGGGCAGTCGTGGGTCATCGGAAACTCACGTTTCTTGAGAATACCGTCGTTTAACAAAGGGGTTGCTGCTGCTGCTTGAAAGAGAGGAGTGCAGAACCCGGAGCGACGAAGATAACTGGGCCCCGATATTCGGCTGAGGGGTTGCTACCACGTTACAGTACCCTTAAAAATAATTAATATACTAATGGACTAATGATAGTGTAGCGTGGAGACATAAGTAAATTACTAAATATAGTGTACATGCGGCGAAATCCATGGGATTTCGCCGTTGCCAGTCCTTACGGTCAAGAAACACGTGGCTTCCAAAGAATGCACGTTCAAAGTACCGCTATAAGGGCTGAACCGACGCAGCAGAGATAAGAAAGGGTGCTTGGCTTCAATTGCCAGGTACAAATGAGACCCTCTGGAGAAATATCACGGAGATATTAGTTCAATTCTAGTCCTTGCCCGAGGAACATCTCTTCGGAGATTGTTCCGTAGAAGCCTCCGTATACATCGCCATTCTCGCCGCACTTCGTCTGACTGATATTTCATCACACGCCATTGCCATCCACGACTGTGCGCTCCGCATTTTATATAAATAAATGCGTTGAGCTGACAGACAGTCTTTGGATTCATCTTCTCCTTCCACGATCTTCGACGAGCAGAACATCCCCATCCCTTAAAGAATCCTGACAATTATCCGTAGTTCACCGGCGCCGTCCTCGTGGTCCAGACTAACGTTACGAAACGCTAACTTTCGAGTGACCTTTGGATCAGGGCTCCGCGATCCGGATAACGCAGCATCCGCTGCATCTACGAAGGAACGCAGGGGTGCCTATAGTCAGCGGCCCCCTACGTTACAATAGTAACAATTATTTAAACTTTTTTAACTGTAAGTCTATACTAAATCTAACTATGCTTTGCTGAACTGTATATTACAGGTTATATATACACAATAATACATGTTTTGTAGAGTTTATACAAGCGAATGAATAGCTAGGATGTATCGAGAGAAGAGGTATGATAAACCGTCGATGCTTCGGTTGTGGGAATAGTGAGTAGTCATCCGATCTCTTTTTTGGAGTGCTGATAAGGTGTGATTTTTCTGTTGAAATTACTATTAAAACATCCCTTGTATCGTGCCATTTGTGTAGTGTCTTGTTTTTGGTAATTTGTTTTTCGACAACTTTTTTCCATAAGCATTCGTACATTTTATCAACAATTTTTTAACTTCCTCAGTCCAAACACTTCTAAAAAATTCTATAGGTGTATCTCCAATATCTTTTTTAATTCCTGAAGATGCAGAATGAAAACCAAAATCCGCGAAGCCATTTCCGGGGGTCCGCGAAGATATAAAAAAACATTTATCTGGAGTTGAACAAGATATTGTCGTGAAATTATTTACAGAAAACATTATAAGAAGATCTATTTTGTTCATAAAATGTTTATTTATTTGAAAAATTAAGTCACAAGAGTTGGGATGAGGTTCACCAAAAAAAAAATTGTTCAAAAGGGGGTCCGCGAGAAAAAATTTGCTCAAGAGGGGGTCCGCGAAGGAAATTTTGCTCCAAAAGGGGGTCCGCGGACTACATAAGTTTAAGAAGCGCTGTTCTAGAGCAAGGTTGTCCAACCTTTTCTGTCTTGGGAGCTACTTTTCAATTTAAAATTGTCTCGGGATCGACTTCTAATATGATTCTTATAGGAAATTTATTTAAGGTATTTCTTTTTTCTTTCTTCAAACTTAAAACTCAAATTAGCAGATAAACACGAATCAAGTCGAGTTAAAGAGTTCGATCTCCGGGATTTTTTTTTTCATCGTCGGCTGTAAATATATTTATATAAAGTAAAATATTTTTTTCAAAATCCACGGAAGTCGTCGGGATCGACCAAATTTTGCTTAAAGATCGACCGGTCGATCCGGATCGACCGGTTGGACATCCCTGTTCTAGAGTGTGCCGTTGGTCGAAAATCATCACTCCTTTTTTCTGAAATTTTCTCGTGATTTTCCCCCACGTTACACTACTAAAATTTCTTCATGTCAGTTCTGTCTCTTCTGTCAATTATGTTAGTGTTGTTAATTTTTCATGTTATATGTCTATTTTTAAAATTTTCTGTGTCATTACAAATCAAACATCAACACAACGTATAACATAACAGACAAACTGCTCGCCACACAAGGCCTCCACAAGGACAAAATCAAGAAGGCGTTGGTCCAGGCCCAGGACCTTCAACCATAACTAGATCTAGTAGAGAATAACGTAGTGATTAATTATATGTAAACATTTACTGATTGTTGAATTAATATAACGTCGATTCATTTGCGCCAGCTTTTGTGGAAACGTAACTGCGATGATATTCACCGAGGGATATTTAAGGTGTACTTAATGCTGTAGTGTGTGTGTAACGTGTGGTGATATCGTCAAATAAAACACGATATTTAATTATACGATTTTATTTTGCTATGTACAAGAAATGTTTGGGCTGACACAGAGTATTCCCCTTACTAGGACGGTTAGTCACTAGCTGTCTGCCGTAACACTCTAAGTTAAACTCTCATGATTTACCAGTTGTAAATCATTTATATACTACTTTTATAACAAAGAAAGAACAATTCAGCAATATCTCGTTTTCACTTCTGATAGAATGGAAGTTAAATAAAGTGCATAAGGCGAAATCAGTTGATAGACAATACAGTGCTATTGATAGTAATTGAATATGTTTACAATGATATGGAAAGATTGATTAAATTGTTGTTTCCTGCGCATTATAACGGTCGCATGGAAACAATTACCAATATTAAGAAATTATAATACATTATTAGGGCTAAAGGGTGTACATTACATGTGCACATCAGACTCATATCGCGATAAAGTTTTAACTGCTTCGAAATGGCCGTTTGCAGAAGCTGCTGTCAAAGGTGTGTGATTGTCCTGGTCGATAGCTTTTATATTTGAACCCTTTTCAATTAATCTTCTAATGATGTCACAGTGGCCTTTTAAAGCTGCACAATGTAAAGGCGTCTTATCTTCTTCATCACGATCATCAATTGGATGACCTGACGAGAGCAGTAAGTCCACGATTTGGAGATAATTTTCTCGTGCTGCCCAATGCAATGGAGTCCACGAAGCTGTTGCGTGCACATCAGCTCCATATTGCAATAAAATTTTAACTGCTTCAAAATGGCCGTTTGAAGAAGCTGCTATCAAAGGCGATCGATTGTATTTGTTGATAGCGTTTATATTCGAACCCTTTTCAATTAATCTTCTGATGATGTCTGAGTGACCTTCGAAAGCTGCCCAATGTAAAGGCGTGTCATCGTCTCCATCACGATCATCAATTGGATGACCTGACGAGAGCAGTAAGTCCACGATTTGGAGATAATTTTCTCGTGCTGCCCAATGCAATGGAGTCCACGAAGGTGTTGCGTGCACATCAGCTTTATATTGCAATAAAATTTCAACTGCTTCGAAATGGCCGTTTGAAGAAGCTGCTATCAAAGGTGTACGATTGTGTTTGTTGATAGCGTTTATATTCGAACCCTTTTCAACTAATCTTCTGATGATGTCAGAGTGACCTTCGAAAGCTGCCCAATGTAAAGGCGTGTCATCGTCTTCATCGCGACCATCAATATACTGCCTTGACGAGAGCAGCAAGTCCACTACTTGGAAATGATTTTTTCCAGCAGCGCAATGCAATGGAGTCCACGAAGCTGCTGCGTGCATATCAGCTTCATATTGCAATAGAGTTTTAACTGCATCGAAATGGCCATTTTGTGAAGCTGCTGTCACTGGTGTGTGTTTGTTTTTGTCGAGAGCGTTTGGATTCGAACCCTTTTCAATTAATCTTCTAATGATGTCAGAGTGTCCTTTCAAAGCTGCCCAATGTAATGGCGTCTCATCGTCTTCATCGCAATCATCAATAGGATGCCCTGACGAGAGCAGCAAGTCCACAATTTGGAGATGATTCTCTTGTGCTGCGCAATGCAAAGGAATCTTTGATGCTGTTGCGTGTATATCAGCTCCAAATTGCAATAAAGATTTAACTGCTTCAAAATGGCCTTTAACGGAAGCTAATGTCAAAGGTGTGTGATTGTATTTGTTGATAGCGTTTATATTCGATCCTTTTTCAATTAATTTTCTAATGATGTCACAGTGACCGTTCTTAGCTGCACAATGTAAAGGCGTCTCATCGTCTTCATCGCGATCATCAATAGGATGCCCTGACGAGAGCAGCAAGTCCAAAGTTTGGAGATGATTCTCTTGTGCTGCGCAATGCAAAGGAATCCTTGATGCTGTTGCATGTATATCAGCTTCATATTGCAATAAAGTTTTAACTGCTTTGAAATGGCCGTTTGAAGAAGCTGCTGTCAAAGGTGTGTGACTGCGTTTGTTGATAGCATTTATATTCGAACCCTTTTCAATTAAATTTCTAATGATGTCTGAGTGACCTTTCTTAGCTGCACAAAGTAAAGGCGTGTCATCGTCTTTATCGTGATCATCAATTGAATGTCCTGACGAGAGCAGCAAGTCCACAATATGGAGATGATTTTTTGCTGCTGCCCAATGCAATGGAGTCCACGAAATTGCTGCGTGAACATCAGCTTCATATTGCAATAGAGTTTTAACTGCTTCGAAATGGCCATTTTGTGAAGCTGCTGTCAAAGGGGTGTGATTATATTTGTTGATAGCGTTTATATTCGAGCCCATTTCAATAAATTTTCTAATGATGTCACAGTGACCCTTATTGGCTGCACAATGTAAAGGCGTGTCATCGTCTTCATCGCAATCATCAATTGGATGTCCTGCTGAGAGCAGCAAATCCACGATTTGGAGATGATTCTCTTGTGCTGCGCAATGCAAAGGAGTCCTCGAAGTTGTTGCGTGCACATTAGCTCCATATTGCAATAAAATTTCAACTGCTCCGAAATGGCCCTTTGAAGAAGCTGCTGTCAAAGGTGTGTGATTGCGTTTGTTGATAGCGTTTATATTCCAGCCCTTGTCAATTAATCTTCTAATGATGTCACAGTGACCGTTTGCAGCTGCCCAATGTAAAGGTTTTGCATCGTATTTATCGTGATCTTCAATTGGATGTCCTGACCAGAGCAGCAAGTTAACGATTTTAAGATGACTATTTTCAACAGCACAATTCAAAGGACTCCACCGAGCTGTTGCGTGTACATCAGCTTCATATTGCAATAAAGTTTTAACTGTTTGGAAATGGCCCTTAACGGAAGCTAAAGTCAAAGGTGTGTGCTTGTATTTGTTGATAGCATTTATATTCGAACCCTTTTCAATTAATCTTCTAACGATGTCATAGTGACCGTTCTTAGCTGCACAATGTATAGGCGTGTCATCATCTTCATCACGATCATCAATAGGATGTCCTGCCGAGAGCAGCAAGTCCACAATATGGAGATGATTCTCTTGTGCTGCGCAATGCAAAGGAATCCTTGATGTTTTTGCGTGTATATCAGGTCCATATTGCAATAAAGTTTTAACTGCTTTGAAATGGCCATTTTGTGAAGCTGCCGTCAAAGGCGTGTGTTTGTCTTCATCGATAGCGTTTATATTCGAACCCTTTTCAACTAATCTTCTAACGATGTCAGAATGACCGTTCTTAGCTGCGCAATGTAAAGGCGTGTCATTGGATTTATCGCGATAATCTATTGGATGTCCTACCGAGAGCAGCAAGTCCACAATTTGGAGGTGATTTTCTCCCGCTGCCCAATGCAATGGAGTCCACGAAGTTGTTGCGTGCACAACAGCTCCACGTTGCAATAATGTTTCAACTGCTTCGAAATGGCCGTTTTTAGAAGCTAACGTCAAAGGTGTGTGATCATTTTCGTCGATAACGTCTATTTTCGAACCTTTTTCAATTAATTTTATAACGATGTTAGAGTAACCCTTCTCAGCTGCCTTATGTAAAGGCGTTTGATTGTGTTTGTCGCGATCTTCAAGAGATTGTTTTGACGAGAGCAGCAATTCCACCATTGGAAGGTGATTATTTTCTATAGCAAAATTCAAAGGATTCCCAGATTCTGTTATGTGCACATCATCTTCATTTTGATATAACACTTGAAGTGCTTTGTAACGGCCATACAAACACGCCAGCGAAACGGGGGTGATGTTTATTTTGTTGTTAGCGTTAATATTTGAACCCTTTTCAAGTAATATTTTAATAATGTTTGGGTGACCCTCCATAGATGCCCAATGTAAGGGCGTTTGATCGTTTTCGTCCAGACAATCATGAGGATGTCCTGATGATAGCAGCAATTCCGCAATTTGGAGATGATTTTTTTGCGCTGCGCGATGTAAAGGAGTTCCCGCTCGAGTTGCGTAAATATCTGCTTTATGTTGGAGTAACAATCGAACTGCCTCCAAATGGCCATACAAAGATGCCAGTGTCAAAGGTGTATTGTTGTATTTGTTGATAGCGTTTATATTTGAACCTTTTTCAATTAATCTTCTAATGATGTCAGAGTGACCGTTCTTAGCTGCCCAATGTAAAGGCGTGTAATCTTCTTTATCGCGATCATCAATAGGGTGGCCTGACAAAAGCAGCAAGTCCACAACTTGGAGATGATTTTTTTGCGCTGCGCGATGTAAAGGAGTTCCTGCTCCAGTTGCGTAAATATCTGCTTTATGTTGGAGTAATAATCGAACTGCCTCCAAATGGCCACACCAAGATGCCAGTTTCAAAGGTGTATTGTTGTATTTGTTGATAGCGTTTATATTTGCACCGTTATTAATTAATCTTCTAATGATGTCAGAGTGACCGTTTGAAGATGCCCAATGTAATGGTGTGTTATCTTTTATATCGCGATCATCAATAGGATGTTTTGACGAGAGCAGCAATTCCACAATATGGAGATGATTTTCTTGCGCTGCCCAATGCAATGGAGTCCACGAAGCTGTTGCATGCACATCAGCTCCACGTTGCAATAATGTTTCAACTGCTTCGAAATGGCCATTTTGTGAAGCTAATGTCAAAGGTGTGTGTTTGTCTTCATCGATAGCGTTTATATTCGAACCCTTTTCAATTAATCTTCTAACGATGTCAGAATGACCGTTCTTAGCTGCGCAATGTAAAGGCGTCTCATCGTCTTCGTCGCGATCATCAAGAGAATGTCCTACCGAGAGCAGCAAGTCTACAATATGGAGATGATTTTCTCGCGCTGCCCAATGCAATGGAGTCCACGAAGCTGTTGCGTGTACATCAGCTTCATATTTCAATAAAGTTTTAACAGCATCGAAACGGCCATATTGTGAGGCTACTGTCAGAGGTGTGTGATTGTTTTTGTTAATGGGGCTTATATTCGAACCCTTTTCAATTAGTCTTTTAATGATGTCAGAGTGACCGTTCTTAGCTGCACAATGTAAAGGTGTGTCATCGTCTTCGTCGCGATCATCAAGAGGATGCCCTGCCGAGAGCAGCAATTCCACAATTTGGAGATGATTGTTTTCGGCTGCCCAATGCAATGGAGTCCGCGAAGCTGTTGCGTGCACATCAGCTTCATATTTCAATAATGTTTTAACAGCATCGAAACGGCCATTTTTTGAGGCCACTGTCAGAGGTGTGTGATTGTTTTTGTTAATAGGGTTTATATTCGAACCCTTTTCAATTAGTCTTTTAATGATGTCAGAGTGACCGTTCTTAGCTGCACAATGTAAAGGTGTGTCATCGTCTTCGTCGCGATCATCAAGAGAATGTTCTACCGAGAGCAGCAAGTTCACAATATGGAGATGATTGTTTTCGGCTGCCCAATGCAATGGAGTCCGCGAAGCTGTTGCGTGCACATCAGCTTCATATTTCAATAAAGTTTTAACAGCATCGAAACGGCCATTTTGTGAGGCTACTGTCAGAGGTGTATGTTTTTTTTTGTTAATAAGGTTTATATTCGAACCCTTTTCAATTAGTCTTTTAATGATGTCAGAGTGACCGTTTTTAGCTGCACAATGTAAAGGCGTGTCATCGTCTTCATCACGATCATTAATTATGTGTCCTGACGACAGCAGCAAGTCCACGATTTGGAGATGATTCTCTTGTGCTGCACAATGCAATGGAGTCCGCGAAGCTGTTGCATGCACATCAGCTTCATATTGCAATAAAGTTTTAACTGCTTCGAAATGGCCCTTTACAGAAGCTGCTGTCAAAGGTGTGTGGTTGTTTTGGTCGATAGCGTTTATATTCGAACCCTTTTCAATTAATCTTCTAATGATGACGGAGTGTCCTTTGAAAGCAGCCCAATGTAAAGGTTTTGCATCGTATTTGTCGCAATCATCAAGAGGGTGTCCTGACGACAGCAGCAAGTCCACGATTTGGAGATGATTCTCTTGTGCTGCGCAATGCAAAGGAGTCCGCGAAGCTGTTGCGTGCACATCAGCTCCATATTGCAATAATGTTTTAACTGTTTCGAAATGGCCCTTTGAAGAAGCTACTGTCAAAGGTGTGTGATTGTTTTGGTCGATAGCGTTTATATTCGAACCCTTTTCAATTAATTTTCCAATGATGTCAGCGTGACCGTTTGAAGCTGCCCAATGTATGGGATTTTCATCGTATTTATCGCGATCATTAAGAGGATGTCCGGATGAGAGCAATAAGTCCAAAATTCGGAGATTATTATTTTCAACAGCACAATTCAAAGGAGTCCACGAAGCTGTTGCATGCGCATCAGCGCCATATTGCAATAAAGTTTTAACTGTTTCGAAATGGCCCTTTGAAGAAGCTACTGTCAAAGGTGTGTGATTTTTTTGGTCGATAGCGTTTATATTCGAACCCTTTTCAATTAATCTTATAATCATTTCACATTGATCTTTTAAAGCTGCCCAATGTAAAGGCGTGTAATCGTCTTTATCGCGATCATCAATAGGATGTCCGGACGAGAGTAGCAAGTCCACAATTTGGCGATGATTTTCTTGCGCTGCCCAATGCAATGGAGTCCACGAGGCTGTTGCGTGCACATCAGCTCCATATTGCAATAAAGTTTTAACTGCTTCATAGTGGCCGTTTTTTGAAGCTAATGTCAAAGGTGTGTGATAATTTTTGTCGATAACGTTTATTTTCGAACCCTTTTCAATTAATTTTATAATAATATTAGAGAAACCTCTGTCAGCTGCCCTATGTAATGGCGTCAATTCATCTTTATCGCGATCATCAATAGGATGTCCCGAAGAGAGTAGCAAGTCCACAATTTGGGGATGATTTTCTCGCGCTGCCCAATGCAATGGAGTCCACGAGGCTGTTGCGTGCACATCAGCTCTATATTGCAATAAAGTTTTAACTGTTTCGATATGGCCCTTTACAGAAGATGCTATCAATGGTGTGCGATTGTTTTTGTTGATAGCGTTTATATTCGAACCTTTTTCAATTAATATTCTAATGATTTCACAGTGACCTTTTAAAGCTGCCCAATATAAAGGCGTCGCATCTTCTTCGTCGCGATCATCAAGAGGATGCCCTGCCGAGAGCAGCAATTCCACAATTTGGAGATGATTTTCTCTCGCTGCCCAATGCAATGGAGTCCACGAAGCTGTTGCGTGCACATCAGCTCCATATTGCAATAAAATTTCAACTGCTTTGAAACGGCCATTTCTCGAAGCTATTATCAAAGGCGTGTCCTTGAGTCTGTTGACATTGTTTATAATTGCGCCATTTTCAATTAATATTTTAATGATATCACAGTGACCGTTCTTAGCTCCACTAAGTAAAGGCGTGCTACCGCTTCTATTGATATCATTAACAGGATGTCCCGACGAGAGCAGCAAGTCTACAATTTGGAGATGATTATTTTGCGCTGCCCAATGCAATGGAGTCCACGAAGCTGTTGCGTGCACATCAGCTTTATATTGCAATAAAATTTTAACTGCTTCGAAATGGCCATTTGCAGTAGCGTTTAACAAAGGTGTGCGATTTTGTTTGTTGATAGCGTTTATCTTCGAACCCTTTTCAATTAATCTTCTGATTATGTCAGAGTGACCTTCGAAAGATGCACAATGTAAAGGCGTGTTATCGTCTCCATTGCAATCATCAAGAGGATGTCCCGACGAAAGCAGCAAGTCCACAATATGGAGATGATTATTTTGCGCTGCCCAATGCAATGGAGTCCACGAAGCTGTTGCGTGCACATCAGCTCCATATTGCAATAAAGTTTTAACTGCTTCGAAATGGCCATTTTGTGAAGCTGTTGTCAAAATTGTGTGATTTTCTTGATCAATAGCGTTTATATTCGAACCCTTTTCAATTAATCTTCTAATGGTGACAGAGTGATCGTTTGAAGCTGCCCAACGTAAAAGCGTGTCATCGTCTTCATCGCGATCATCAAATGAAACAAGCACGTCCATAATTATGTTGTATTATTGTTTATCACCGTATTAACCTATATACCGGCACACGAAAATGTTTCGACAAAACTGTATTGTTTGCATAAAACTGCTCTTTTATAATAATGCTAATCTTATCTCCAATTTATCTTATTTTCTTTATCTTCCTTTTAAACGGGATATCTAATTTTGCGCATGTTAAAAAGTGTATATGTGCGACGGAGAATTATTTCGATAGGATAGGATTACGAATTATTTCGTCACGCCCATAGTAAACTAAAATAATCGGTAGCTTTTCATGCTCACTAGAGGGTAATTTGTGGAAGGTCTTAGTGGTAAGGCAACATTTAACCTGTTAAATGCCAACGACGCGCCGGTGCGCAACCACGTTTCATCACAGAAAAACACATATTTTTTAACACTTAAATTTTACTATGCTAAGAACACATATTGATGAATCCAAAAATGCCTTCACATTTTTAAAAAACTCGGTATTTCCCTTTCATTTTTAAATTAATTTAACAGAGGTCATAAGGGCTGCCTACTGAATGATCTTTGCTACGTAACTGATTCTATTGTGAGAAGTATGTACATATTTGGGAACGGGAGAGCATCGTCACTTAAATTTGCCTTATCTGTTTATACGACTGATAATACCACAATACCGGGGAATACCATTTATCTCCTAAAACATCAGTCCTTCGTAAATTGTCTTCTGACAGGAATCGTTTTATACTCGTCTTGTTGCGATTTTTTATATAAAATTCTCATTTTTTTCCCGTGCTTTATAAAAATTGTCATTTTTAAGTTTGTGCTGAAACTTTTTCATGATTTTGTCTTGAGACTATTTCGTGATTTTGTGCTGTGAATTGTTTCTTGATAATATTTTTTTGTCGTGTAAAATATTATTCCATAAAAATGGAATTCAAAGCTTTTTCGGATGAAGGTGAATACTCTGATAATGAAAGTTTTAGTGAATTACCTTTTGGGGATGACATATTTTCTTTAGATGATGAGGATAATGTAACACTCTTTCAAGAACCCACAGGTGCAGGCGTTTTTATTTGGGAAGAGCGTGATTTTAGTCCTATAATCCATCCATTTGATGACACTTCGTCAGGTATTGAAATAAATATCAGTGATGAAAATGAAAGCGAATTGGGTTTTTTTTAAATATTTTGTGGACGACGAAATGGTAAACATAATAGTTACAGGAGACTAACCGTCAATATCATTATGTGACTTCCAAATTACCATTTTTGAGTACTCGCCTAAAATCGTGGATTGATTCCAATAAGGATGAAATATATGTTTTTTGGGTCTGTGTTTGTTATTCCCATTAAATTCAAGAAATTCAATAGACCATCACTGGTCAACTGATCCATTATTATATTCACCAATATATTCAGAAACTATGCCTCGAAATAGATTTCAATAATTACTTCGCATGTTAAATTGTTACAACAATGAAGAACATGTTTAGTTTAGTTTTAGAAGTTTGCATAAAATAAATCCCATTTTAAACATTTAAAAAAAAAAAATTGCAAGTGCCTATTATCTTTATAGGAAAATTTGCATCGATGAAAGTCTATTATTATTTAAAGGACGCCTGATTTTTAAACAACATATACCGTCAAAAGTCAGTCGTTTTGGTATAAAATTATGTGTTAGATATAATTATATATACAGGATCAACCACAGAATTTACTGATAATTCTGATATGGGAGTTGGAGCTAAAGTCGTAATGTCTCTCATTACCCCATATTTAGGCACCGGTCATACATTATATTTTGATAACTGGTTTGCGACCCCAAAACTATTCCAGAAATTGCAAGAAAGCAAAACCAATGCAGTCGGAATTGTGAAAAGAAATCGTCGAAAAAAAATAATTGTTTTTATTGTTTGTTCTTCTTCAAAAAAAAAGAACGGATAAAAAATATGTGTGTATACAGTGTAATGTGCCACTGTGTAAAGAACCATGTTTTAAAATTTATCACACACAATTGAATTTTTAAAACAATATAAATAAAGTGTATTGGTTCAAAAAATATTTTTCAAATGATCTAAAAATATATCAAAAATAATAATATTTGTTTATATAAATTGAGACAACCCTAAATAAACAATTAATTTGAATGGCGTGTATATAATATTAGCAGAAAATTAAATAAAAAAATATAATCATTATGAGTTGTGGCAACCCTAATCAAGAATCACTCAAAAGCCGTAAATGATCCCGTAGGATGGCATGTGGTATACATATATATGCTAGGACACATAAGTCACCTTTTGGCAATAAAATATGCAAGTCAAACTCATTTTTATGCAATTTCTAATATCTCTAAATTCGCTGGCGTGGAGCGCACGGCTCGCTCATTACGCTATGGCAGTTAAAAGGTTAAAAGAAATACCCAAAATTTCACATTAATATCGTAATAACTTTTTAATCATCATCATCAAAAATCAAAACAAACAACATTAACTTAATGAGGACAGACAGCATGGACTCGCTCTCAAGTAACCTCTCGCACTCGAGCCACAGCTCCACTAACAAAAACAAACTCAACCGAGATAATGTAGACTTGGAAAAACAAATCATCAATCAGGAGCAAAAATTTTTCGAGTCGGACGAGGATAAACACGTAGACTCTCAAAAACACATAAAAAACATTATGCAACAACAACGCTTCATCATTTACGAAGCTCTACGCACGGAGATGGAAAATCTCCGTGCGACCTTTGAGTTCCAACTGAAGCAACTGCAGAAGGAGCTTTCCCCCACCCAGAGCCAGAGGAAAGGAAGCCCAAGCCGCAGCCCCGATTCTCACCCCCCCCCCCCCCACGGTTGGGAATGATTCAAATATAATCAAACTATTACATGAAAACCAAGCCCTTCGCGCGGTGATCAAAGCTGCTCCCGCTCCCATCCCTGCACACATAAAAATTCTGAACAAGCTGCCGATAAATTCACTCTGGTTTGACACACCGTCTGCCGATCTTCCGACAGGAAACGGAATCACATCATTAACTTCTTCTTTTCCACAGTTCCCGGGAGCTGCTGGAAAACTGCCGCCTCCATTAATTATTCCCTATATGTCAGGTTATCAAAATCTTATCAAACTATTGCGTGATGCTAAGGTCCGCATAGCTTCAACCGTTATTAAAGGGAATAATATTGTAATTAAGGTGGAGTCAAGTGACTGTCACCGTACTGCCTCAAAACAGCTTAAGGCCTCCAATATCGGATTCATATCATTCGATCTCCCCGAGGACAAGGCCTTAAAGGCCGTGATCCGTGGTCTCCATCAAGACACTTCAATCGACGAGTTGACCGCCGCCATTGAAGCTAACGGTTTCTCTCCCACCAGAGTCGCACAGATGAGCGGAACGGGAAAGAAAAAAATACCACTATTTCTAATCACTCTAGCCCGCACCGATTCAAACAAGCGGTTTTATCAACTCGACAGCTTGTTAGACGTTAATATCGAAGTTGAACCCCTAAAGCGAAAGCCAAGGGGGGGGTCAATGTTTCCGATGCCAAGGTTTCCACCACGCCAGTAGAAACTGTAACATACAGGCACACTGCGTCAAATGCGGACAAGATCATCTGACCAGCAAATGTTCTAAGCCCCCGGACACACCGGCTACCTGTGTAAACTGCAGAGGACCACACTTTTCCGAGAAAACTGGCTGAACAAAGAGCCGCAGCACTAGCGGCTAAAACGGAACGTTCATCGGCTCGCGCTCCCAGCCCCCGTGACCACCGAAACTTCCCTTCATTAAACAGGAAAGCTTCACCTCCCTCAAATCCAACCCAAGCCCCTTCCTGGGGTCCAGCTCCTCCCGTAATGACAACGCAAAGCTCCCTCTGCTTCACAGGGGAATCAGGTAAGTCAAATCACAGCGATTATAGCTCATCTGCTTCCTTCTATAATCGCCCAACTCAACGCCACAAACTAGTAATGGCTAACGTCACCCCTCGGTCTGCTCTCCGCAACATATCCAATATAAGAATCGTCGCGTGGAATGCTAACGGTGTAAAGGGTAAAATTGGCGAGCTCATTGATTTTATAAAACGATACGACGCAGATGTCGTCTGCGTTGGTGAAACACATTTAAAATTTGAGCCCCCAAAAATTATTAACTTCTCACACATTCACTCCAACCGACACTACAGCAGTCATGGAGGCACTCTCATCTACATTAAAAATAACATAAAACACTACAAAATTAACATTCCACAGCTTATCAACGTCGAAGCATCCGCGGCGGATCTGGTGCTGGGAAATACTGCGCTTCTCAGAATAATATCGGTCTATCATCCCCCAAATAGGCTCAAATTGCCCACAGGTGATCTAGACATTCTCTTCAATGACCCCCAAATCCCCACGATCATTGCGGGAGATCTGAACGCCAAACATCACAGTTGGAATTGCATACGCGAAAACTCTAACGGCAAAATCTTATACGACTACGTGCAAAGTAATCCCGCAATAGAAATCTGGGATCCTGGCGCCCCCACTCATTTCGGACACCGTGGAGTCCATGATATCTTAGACATAGCTATAGTTAAAAATTTCAAAAATAAATGGAACTACAATATTCAAGTTGTCAGCGATCTCTCCTCAGACCACGACCCTATCATTATTGATATCTCTTTAGACGCAAATATCTTCTTTATGGAACCTAAAAAATCCATCAATTGGGAAACATATAAAAAGGCTATATCTACAACCATCAAACTTCCTGAAGCATTGCACTCAATATCAGATATTGAGACTGCAGTTAATAAATTCACTTATCAAATTAATTCCGCCATTCAAAGTGCTTCACACGATTCCACCCCAAACCATAGGGACCGTCTAGATCTCCCACATATCATAAAAGCCCTTATCAGGGAAAAAAACAGAGCTAGAAAAATTTGGCAAATATATCGTGACCCTCAGTCTAAAGTTCTGCTCAATAACTTAGAGTTTAAAGTCAAAACGGCTGTTCTCAACTTCAGGAATGCCAGATGGGATGAAAAAATCTCCCGACTGTCCACCCATGACAACTCCATCTGGAAACTCGCTAAGTCCCTCAAAAGACCACATAGCAAAATTGCTCCTCTCAAAGATCCGCAAGGTAACTTTGTTTACTCTGAGCAAGACATTGCGAACGTCTTCGCGGATAGTCTGCAAGCGCAGTGCTCACCACTGGATTCGCCGACAGACCCGGATACTGATCGTGTCGTCTACGAGACGGTTCGCTCCTTCCGATTCTCCCCTCTATTTACACAAATTCCTTATTCCTCCCCCGGGGAGCTTGCGCGACTTATAAAAACACTAAATAATAAAAAATCCCCTGGCCCAGATAATATTCCCCCTTTAGCAGTTAAACTTCTCCCCAATACCGACTTCTCCGCACTGCTTAGGATAATCAACTCTTGCCTACGATTTAATCACTTCCCGACCGGCTGGAAGACTGCCAATACAATTTTTATACGCAAGCCACATTCGTGTGATTATGATCCAACCTCCTACCGACCCATTAGTCTGTTGTCCATTCCAGGCAAAATCCTCGAAGCTAAAATTCTGTCACGCATTGAATCTGAAGCAAAATCCCTCAATGTCCTCCCCTGCGAACAATTCGGCTTCCGCAGGGCTCACTCCTCCGTACACCAGCTCCTCCGCGTCACCGAATTCATACACGAGGGCATGGAGACGAAAATGGGTACGGGTATCGTCTTCCTAGACGTTGCCAAAGCTTTCGATAAGGTCTGGAACGAAGGACTGCTGTACCAACTCCTCTCCGCCGGATTCCGCGACTCTACAATCCGCATAATTGATAGTTACCTCTCCGAACGTTCTTTTCGCGCCAAAAATGTCTCCATCCTTTCAAATATCCGTCCCATATCCGCGGGTGTCCCCCAAGGATCCATTCTCGCTCCTATATTATTTTCCATATACACCAGCGATATTCCCAAATCCGATCATCCTTCTGATTCGATCGCTCTCTACGCGGACGACACCGCCATAATGTCGCAGTCGACCGATATGAACTTGATTTGCAGGCGCTTGCAATCTCAATTAGACTTGCTAAGCGTCTGGAACTCTAGGTGGAGAATCACGGTAAATGCCAAAAAGAGCGCGGCGGTGCTGTTCGCCATGGGGTTGTCGAAGAAGAAAAAATCCCATCAAATTCCTCTCACCCTCCCATCAGGAACCATCCCATGGGTCAAACAGACCAAATACCTCGGAGCAATTTTCGATTCAAGACTCACCTGGGCTCCGCACATTGACAGTATCACCAAAAAAAGCTTGCAAAAGTTGTCCATCAGGAACAAATTGCTCTTATACAAATCCCTCATACGTCCCATCATGACCTACGCCTCTCCAGTCTGGGGATACCGGCAGAGCGACAATCTCAAATTAAAAACATTACAAAGCATTGCCATAAGACGAGCGTTTGGAGCTCCCTGGTATCTCCGGAACTCCCAACTTCAATACGAAGCAAATATCCCTCCCATCAAAGATCACATTGAGTACCTTTCTACCAATTTCTTTGATTCCCTAAAAAAGGTACCAAATCCCATCATAAATTCCCTAGCTTCCTACTCGAGCAGCTTGAATCGCCGCCCGAAGGCGATACTTCGCGTCACAAGGAACATTCGCAGATTCCGATACCCAAAAAAGGATATCGGTTAGTCTAAACTATAATTTTAAATAATTTTATCTTGTAATCTTTTATAATCTTTTATTATCTTTACACATATGTTCTTATATTTATTAGTCTATTTTATGTTTATATATTCTTTAGTTGCATATTTTATTTGTTTAATATTTCCTTTGTATATTTTTTGTATAACCTTTAAGATGCTATATTATATAACTTTTATCTGTACCATGTATAAAATAACAATTATGGTCATTAATGACCAACCCTGTAAATTCAGGGAGGCATTGGCCCTAAGGTCACAACCTCCAAAAATAATAAATAAAAAAAATAAACTTTTTAATCTCTTGCCGTATTGGCACGAAATAGCTGTTTTATTTTTCATTTAAATAAATCATTATTTTATGCAATCGGTTTAAAAAAAACTACTTCTGAGCTTCAAAGTCACAAAAAATATGCAAACGAATGAGAAATGCTAACTTCTAAATTCTTTAATCGAAAAACTAACGACAATTTTGAACTTAGTTTAGTTTTATAAAGTTATTTAAATAATATTCATTCCATTCCATTTGAAAGTAGTACGGACTGATGATTCCGACAGACCAAAATTCGCACCAATGCGACTTTCTGGGTACACATTTGCTACTGATGTATGTCGTGTAGATGTCCCAAATCTGAAATTTCGTCCCTGTTGTAAGATCTTATATAAGACCATACGCAAAATAACGAAGTAAATTGCTGATAAATTCAATGATATATATACTATTGACATAGAATTGAAAACAAAAAAGATACTATCAGTAAGTTCTTTACTTTCGTTATGGCAGTTTAACTATATTTTGAAGATTATCCTTATCACGTGACGAAGTAGCCGTTTCCACCGTAATCTGATATTTCATATCAAATTTCATTGGAAATTATGCTATTTTTATTCATCTGAATCGGCAGAAGATAGACAGGTATTCTTATCAGAGAGACATAATTTATCTTCGATCAAACAAAATAAAAGTAAATTGATAAATATATCGTTTTAATTAAATTTTATAAGATCATCTTCGTCGTGATTACTATATTGTACTTATACAATTAAAATCGACAATAACAAATTATATAATGTAACGCAGAACGAAATTCTGGGAAAATTGCATCATTTTTGGTTTTTCCATTTTAAAGAAGAGATTTCTACAAAGGAGTAGTGATACTTGGATGACGATGCCACTCCCGACTTTCCATGAGGTACCATCGCATCAGCGGCGAATTATAAAACAGCAGCCAACTGTCAAAAGGGCGGCGGCTTTTCAAAAAGGGATCCGGCGGTGTTCAAATTGAGTAAGTAATCTTAATTATTGAAACAAATGACGACCAAAGCAAATGCCGGATTTTGCTACGCAATAGAAGATATTACGCTGGCAGGAAGAAAAGGGACCCAGTAAGAGTACGAGTACGGAGGAGTCGTCGAGCAGATCTCGACGGAGAAGGACATCTTCGGACAAGAGAGCGACTTCCAGACCCCGACGGAGAAGGATCTCCTCGGATTACCAGCTCTTCGACCCAACCCCAGATGGAGGAAGATCTCCGGGGGAGGGGTTCTCTCATTGCCTCTGGATCTCAACAGGGACGATTTTCGAGAAGACGACCAACTTTGAGCTCGAGAAGACGCTCCGACAAAGCGTCTACCTTCGAGTAGACCATCACTTGCTTGCTCCGTATCACGCACGTTCGCTTGTTTTTTTTTCCTGTGGGAGAGGAATCTTGCATAGGACACCCTTGTGGTTGCCAGCCCCAGGGTGATGTCAGATTGTCCTTCGATGTCCTCCTGGTATTGTTTATCACATTGCTTATTTATCACAGGGGGACAGGTAGTCTGGCCTTCGATTTAGCCTTATTCTAGTGTTGGAAAGTCGCTCTGCGTTTCTCTGTCTTACTGCCCTCTTTGGCGGTCATCACTTCCTCTACGAATTCCCGCCATAGATCCATGTTCTCCTTGCTCACCATCATGCTGTGGAGCATGTCTTCGACTTTGAGCTCAGCTACCCCAACTGCTTGTTTCAACGTATTTCTCTGGGGTTTCCAAACCTCACAGTCATCAATTGTGTATTGTGTGTCGTCGACTTCCACTTGACAATGATGGCACGCCGTGGATGCCTCCTTGCCAATCCTCTTCAAGTATACTCCAAAGTACTGTATAGGCGTTACGTACAGCGAGTTGAGCACGACGAATCCTATCGATTGCACCAATTTTATGTTATGGATGATACACTTCTTCAGTGTAGTCTCCTTTAAATGAAAGCGTATTTGTCGTTATGATTTATCTTTATTTCACTTTTAGGTTTTACAACAAATGCACAATTACGATAATGACCCGAAGTCGAAGTGCTGTCGCAAAAGACGGACAGGGATTGTAAGAATGATGTTAACTTGGCGAGGGAACGAAGAATAAATGTTTAGTGAGTGAAACCGTATTGATTATTGATAGTAATCTTTTAGGATTAGAATTTTAAGCATAAGAACAGGAGTGAAGTTTGTTAGTCGATGAACAATATGATTTTAAACGAATATTAGAAATGTGTTCTTAAATGGATAAGAGAGCGAGGGATAAGATTCATAAAATAAATCATGAGTCGTAAAAATTTGACATAACACAGGAATAATACTCTCAATCTGTGGCTTCATAAACCATACCGGGAATTCTAGATGGCGAGTACATAGTATCAGGTTAAGCGGAATGTCGTCTCTCCTCTACATTCTACATTATGATTTTTTGTCAACAGTCACGCAGGATAACCCCCTTAAGTCGATTATGGGGGGCAGTTATACCATATTTATAATATATGTAATATCATATTTACGTTATTTTTGCACATTTTACTCAGCAATGATTGCGCACTGCCACAGACAGATGCAGTTAAATATCTCGGTATGCACCTGGACAGACGTCTAACGTGGAAAACGCACATAAAAAAGAAGAAAAAGCAACTGGAAATCAAAATGAGAATGCTGTATTGGCTAATGGGCCGAAAATCGGAACTGTCCCTAATAAATAAAATACTATTATACAAAAGTATACTAAAACCAATCTGGACATATGGGATACAGCTCTGGGGTACCGCAACAAACTCCAATATAGACATTCTCCAACGCTTTCAATCCAAAGTGCTGCGCTGCATTCCATGATACGTTACAAACGAAACAATACACAACATATTAAGCACACCAACAGTGAGGCAGGAGATCGAAAGCCACAGCCAGAAGTACAAAAGAAAGTTAAACACACACCCCAACCGCCTTGTTGAAGAGCTCCGCCAAAACTCCGGAACGCGCAGGCTGAAAAGATATTTGGTTCATGACCTGGACAAAAGATTCAAATGAATGAACATTAGGTCCTCATTAATGAATGGGGACCTACACGAGCCAGAAACGCCATAATAAGAACTGAATGTCCCTCAAAGGATAGATTGTTAAAAAAAAAAAAAAAAGGGTTTTACACCTTGTTGTGCACTCTTACTGAGCGGGTGTCATGGGGTTAGTTAAGGATTAGTTGAGGGTCCCCATTTTTCTTTTGTCTCAGGTGTGAAGTGATGAACCCATGTTTCATCCTGAATTTATGCAAAAACTCGGTCTTATTGTTGTGAAACATCGCCAAACACTCAATTGAAACGTCATCACGACGTAGTTTTTGTTCCATTGTGAGCAAACGCGGCACCCATCTTGCGCACAGCTTTCTCATGTCCAAAATTTCAGTCAATATGCAATGTACGGCGTTTTTTGAAAGGCCTACCATGTCTGCTAGCTTGCACACTTACGATCTACTGTCATCCAATAATATTTTGTGGATTTTCTTCGCCATTTCTGAGGTGGTTATCTCATTTAGTCGATTATTGCAATGTTCGTCTTGTCAGCGCATACGCTTCGTTTGAACTATGAAATCCAAAATCTTACCATTGTAAACGAAGGAGTAGACTCCCCAAGAGTAGAACCTAACTCGGATTTGATTTTATAATAGTTGGATAAATAAAATATGACGTCGTAAAGTGATACGATACTTTCAAATAAAAGTATTGTATCACTTTACGACAATCATTTTTTTCCATGTTCACAAATTCACAAAGAATGTTCAATATTGATGGCTGCAAAACAAATACTGAGCAACGTAGAATCTTGAAAAACTTAAGCTTTATAAGGTGGACACTTTCTATTATAGTACTTTTTATAAAACCACAGCCGCCAACTATACGTTAGTTCGGGTACTTTCGGGACCATCTTCGAGTATTATTTTAAAATATACATTATAATGATATTTAATGAGTTGCATTTATAATAGTATTATTTAACTTTGAAAAAATTCCGGGGGAGTGGGGGGGGGGGCAAATTAGGCCGCCTCATATTCTCATTACGGCTATGAAGCCGAGTATAAAAGAGGTGCAGATCAACATACAGTCAAGCTTCGTGTCGGCTTCGGCTCAGCTCCGAGTGAGCTTCAAACTTTGAATTTTGTTCTAAGGCTTAGTTCTTCATAACACATACGAAGAAGGCGGCAGCAAAGGCGGCCAATATCGTGGAGGATCTGGCCAGGTTGATGCCTAGCATTGGAGGCCCAAAAACAAACGTAAGGAGGCTTTACAAGGAAGTAATGCACTGGGTGCAATATTCAAATAGTAGCCGAGTGGCAGCAAAAGAAGAGGCAGTTTTAGTGGTTAAAAATCCCACACTACCACCAGAATGGTAGTGTTTTTGGAAGATTTCCCCCCTTCCCAAAAAAAAAGGCTCAGTCAACTTCGAGCTTTGAATCTAGTCGAGGTTCAGTCTAAGGCTCAACATTAGAGCTTGGATTCACTTATATGCTCGAGTTTGGGTCTTCTACGCCTCGAAGCTGTAGTCTGTGTTCGAAGTGGAGCGAATAAATATGCTGTGGAGAAGCAATCGTCTAAGGCAGGGGTCGGCAACCTTTTGAGTCGGAAGAGCCAAAAATTACAATTTACAAATTTCAAAGTGTCTAAAGAGCCACAAAAAATGTTCTTGCCAACAATAAATAGTACTCGCATAAATAAAGTTTTTTAATACAAATAACTAATCTATTTTTTCATACATAAGAAGTGTTTTTAAACAACAAATTAGATAATATATATGTGGTATTATTAGATAATTACTTAATTGCTAGACGGTCTTGGAAAACTCCTCGAAATAATGCTGTTGAAGAGAATCCAGCCAGGAATTGAACGAAAACTGTCAGACAGGCAGTATGGCTTTAGACCAGGGCGATCCACGCTTGGAGCAATAAAACGTGTAACTGATATCATCCGAAAAGCGTGGAAAGGTTCAGTTAAACAAAGCAAGGATATTGTGATGGTCACACTGGACATCAAAAACACTTTCAATAGCGCAAACTGGGAGCTAATTGTGGGAGCCCTGGAGGAAAAATTTGAAGTTCCACAGTATGCAGTCGACCTCGTAAGCGATTATTTTAAATACCGATATGTCCATCACAACGAAACAGACCTGACGAGAAGACTGAAGATGGGCGTCCCGCAAGGGTCTGTTGTGGAACCAACCCTCTGGAACGCACTCTACAACAGTGTCCTAAACAAGGCACTACCTGCAGGAGCAGAACTCATTGCCTTTGCGGACGATGTCGCGCTGCTGGTGTCGGCTCGAATTCGAGCGTGGATGCGGGAAGATCGCTTGCAGTTGGCGTCCGAGAAAACGGAAGCAATGATATGTAGCAGACGGGGAAGACCGAGGGTCGAGCACCTTGTTATTGGTGGAAATGGGGTGGAATACAGCAAAACGGTGAGATACCTCGGGATCCTCATGGATAACAAGCTGACCTTTAGCAAACACATAGAAGAAGAAGAAACTGCACAGAAGGTGGCCAGCGAGCTTGGACGGCTCATGTCCAACATTGGAGGGCCAAAGCCGTGCAGAAGACGTACCATAAACTAGGTAATACACTCGATCCTTCTGTACGGAGCCCCGATATGGCATAAGTAGCTCAGACGCGACACCAACAGAAAGAAGCTCGCCAGAGTCCAGCAACAGGGAGCGCTCCGAGTCACCGCAATGTACAGGACAGTGTCCGAAGACCCGGTGCTGGTGATCGCTGGAATATCCCCGCTGGACCTCCAAGGAAAGATGTGGGCCTTGGACTACGAAAATCCTAAAAATCGCAACGAACATGACCAGAAACTTAGGGAAGCCTGACAACGGAGATGAGATCAGTTCAGCAAGAAAAGATGGACCCATCGGCTTATCCCGGTCATAAGTCGGTGGAGGGCCCAGGAACACGGTGAAACGATCTACCGCTTGACTCAGGTGCTCACAGGGCATAGATTTTTTGGTGCGTACCTGAAGCGGATTGGCAAAGATCCATCCGCAACGTGCCAACACTGCCAAGCGGAGGTCGACGACGCAGAGCCAACAAATTTGGGAGATCGGAAATATTAATATTTCTGATCGATCGTCTCGATCCAGGTTTACCCTGATTTCCTGGATTAGAAAAAGTAAATTCTGAGGCGATTAATAAAGTCGTGCAGGGACGCCCATGAGTGAGTAATTGAATTTGCAACAATAATTAAATTATCATTTATATATATAATGATAATAATTTTGCTACTCACTCATAGATTCTCTCCTCTCCTACCTTTCCAAATAATCCTATCCTTACTTTACCACGTGTGGAAGACAACGGGAAACCACCACATTAAATCATCTCCCAAGTAAGATCTCCTATGGAGATCCCCTATATCCGTTATCGGATATGACACATCAAAGATTCATGCTTTGATGGACGTCATAAGGATTTAAAAAAAAAAAAAAATGAAAGTTTAGTTTTTGGTCTAGTGTGACTCCTAGGTATTTGGCTGTGTAGGTCCATTTGAGTGTTTTGTTGTGTAGTGTCAGTGTGTCGGGTTTGGAGTGGCGTTTTTGGGTGAGATTGAATAGAATTAGTTGAGTTTTTTCTGGGTTTATGTGTATTCGCCAGCGATCGCACCAGTCTTTATATCTGTCTAGGTATTGTTGTAGGTCGTGTGTGATTTTGTTCGTTAAGTGTGATTTTGAGAGTATTGCAGTGTCGTCTGCGAATAATGAGATGATTGTGTTTTTGTTGGTGGGTTTGGGGATGTCGCTTGTGTATATGTTGTGTAGTAGTGGTGAGATGCAGGATCCCTGAGGGACTCCTGCGTGTAGTGTTTTTGTTGTGGATATTGTATTTCTGTGTGTCGTTTGGAATGTTCTGTTTGTGATGAATGAGTGTGTTATTTGTATGATTTCATTGGGGAATCCAAATTTGTGCATTTTGTAAAGTAAGGCTTTATGCCATACTTTATCAAAAGCGCGTGTGATGTCTAGAAGGATTGCTCCTGTGTTTTGTTTTAGTGAGTGGGAGAAGCCCGAGTGTATGAATTCCAGTGTGCGGTGTAGTTGTGCTGTTGTGGAATGATTTTCCCTAAAACCGAATTGTTCTTCTGGGAGCACTCCTAGCTCCTGGGTCATGTCTTTCTGGCGATTGAGGATGATCCTCTCGAAGATTTTTCCAGGTGTGGCCAGGAGGCTTATCGGTCGATAGTTTAGGGGATTTGCTAGTTATTTTCCGGGTTTGGGGAGTGTAATTATTTTGGCGTGTTTCCATGTGTTTGGAAAGTAATTTATTCTTAGTGCAGAGTTGTATATGTTCGTGAGGGCCATGATACCTTTTTGGGGAAGTGTTTTGAGTGCTTTGTTGTGTATATTGTCGTGTCCAGGGGCTTTGTTGTTTGGCATGTGTTTCAGGATTTGGTGAATTTCTTGTGGTGTTACGAATTTTAGTTTGTTGTTTGATTCTGTGTTGAGTATTTTATTTAGTGTGGTGTCTATTAGTGTGGTTAGTTCTGTTGTGTTTTGGTTTGTGATGATTGGGGGTGACACACACGTTGCGCTTATTGCTTCAGCTAGTGCTTCCGCTTTTGCATCGTCCGTGTATGCCAACTTGCCATTTGTCTGTAATAATGGTGGTGTGTGTTCGTGTTTCCGTTTGAGTTTTTTGGTCAGTTGCCAGAGGGCTGTGTGTGATGGGTTGATGTCTTCAAGTGTTTTTTCCCATTTCTGGTTGTGTATATCTTGTAGTTTTGCGCGTATGTCTGTCTGAAGTTTGTTCGCGGTGGCTTTGTCATTGGGGTTTCCATATTTCATCCATTTGCGTCTGTATCTGTTTTTGTCTCTGATTAGTGTTCTGATGTCCGTTGGTATTGTGTGGGGTGTGGCTGTAGGGGTGTGGGTGGCTTTTTGTATTGTGTGGGTGATTTGTTGAGTGAAAAGGTTGATGGCTTCGTTGATTTCGGTTTGTCTTTTTAGTTGGGTGGGGATGGTGATGGCGTCCTGTATAAGTTGTTCATAGTATTTCCATTGTGTCACTGGTTTTGGTGTAGGCCCTGGGTTTTGTGTTGGTGAAGTGGCGTATGTGTGGAATATCACCGGATTATGGTCCGAGCTGAGGGCTGTGGCTGTGTTTGTGTCTACTTTCCAGCTAAGGTTTTTTGATAGTCCAAAGTCTATGATGTCTGTGGTGTGGTAATGTGAGAGAATTGTTGCGTCTAGTGGGGCGTGTATCGCTAAGTTGTGTTTGTTTATTGATTTGAGGAGTGTGCGTCCGACCGTATTTGTGAGTCTCGAATTCCAGATTGTGTGTTTTGCGTTAAAGTCTCCGGCAATAAGTGTGGGGGTGTTGTCGTTAATGAGTGTTGTTATGCTGTCCGTGTCATATTTTTTCGTGGATCGTGCAGGGGGGTGGTAGTAAGCTATTAGTTTGATGACTTTATTGTGTGATGTGTTTATTGCAATTTGGGTGGCTTCCGCGTGTGTAAGGGGTGGTGTTGGGATACGATAGTGTTTGAGGTGTGTTTTGATGAGTATGGCCGTTCCTCCCATGGGGGCGTGGATACGGTCGTTCCTGTATACTGTGTAATTGGGTAAGTGTATTCTATGTGTAGGTTTGAGGTGTGTCTCGTTTATGAGTATGACGTCGAGGTTGTAGTCGGTGGCGAAGATATGGAGTTCGTGTATTTTATTTTTGAGGCCGTTGGCGTTCCATGCCGCGATCGTGATTGCGTCTATGCCGTTCAGAGGAAGTTTTGTATGAATGCGGGGAGTGCTGTGATGAGAATCTGGAGTTTGGTGTTTTTGTCGTCGGTGGCGGCGAGGTCTGTGAATGTTTTGATGGCGAACGAGAGCGAGTCATGTGTTTGGGCTTTTGCTTGTGCTTGTTGGGCGTAAGTTTTGGTGTGTTGTGTGGGGGGGGTTGGTTGTTTGTTTGTGTTGTGTCCGGGTAGGTTTGGGTAGTAAGTTTGGTTGTGTGTGTATTGTGGACGTTGGGGGGCGTTGTTGTGGTTATTTGTGTGTTGTTGTTGTTTGTTCGATCGTTTTGGGAATTGTGTGCAACTTTGATAGTTTGCTGTGTGTTGGTCGCCGCAGTTGGCGCATTTGACTATGTTTATTGTATTTGGTGGGAGGTGGCAGTTAGTTGTTGGGTGCGGGCCTGCGCATTTGACACAAACAAATGGGGCGGTGCACATTTGTGCAGTATGGTTAAAACGTTGGCACCTGTGTCGCCGAGTTTAGTGATTTCATAGAGCGTTTTGCTCTTTGCGGTTTTGGTGAGTCTCACTAGTACCAGTGGGATCTCACGCTTTTCGTTCCCTAATTTCATCCTGTCGACTTTTATGACTTCGTATCCTAGTTCTACGAGTTGAGTGTGAATTTCGTGGGTTGGATAGTTTAGGGGTATCCCTCTGAGGACTACTTTGAGGTCCTTGTCTTCTGTCAGTTTATAGGTGTAATGTGGGATGTCTTTGGTATTGAGTGTTTTAATTGTCTGTCTGTAGTCGTCTGGTGTGGCGAGTGTTACGTGGATGCCGTCAGTGACTGTTTTGGTTTGATCGATTTTTACGTTACTAGACTTTAATAGTGCGATTATGTCTGTGTATGTTAGTTTACACGGGCGAATGATAACGGGTGGGGGGCGCGGTACTCGCGGTGCTTGTGCTGATGGCTGAGACGGTGGTTGCGTAGTCGTTGGCGTCGGGGATTGAGAGAGTTGTTTCCTGGCGGTTTGGGGGTGCGTGGGGGTGGCGGTTGGTTGTACGGGGGAGGTGTGGGGGGTTATAGGAAGAGCTCGCTTACCTTTTTTTGATGAGCGGGTTCGTTTGGACTCCACCAGCTGGAAGCCTGTGTCCATGTCTCCCTCGTCACTCGAGGATGTGTATGAGAGATCTAGCCTCGCCTCGCTGTACGTCGCCGCCGCCGCACCCCCTTTCCCGATGCGGGAAATATCGCTCGTCAAGTTGCCAGCGGTTCTCCAAGTTGAGTAATTCAAGATAAATAAAGGGAAATGAAACCAGAACTCCTGGTATTTCAATCAACCCCCCTCACGGCACTCCTTTCCGGCTGACATTTCCACCGTCACCTTCGACCCAACAAATCTCCGTCGCTCGCGCACTCCGACTACGGAGGGTCGCGACGACGAAGGCTGCTCGGGTCCCGCCGTCATCCGGGACTCGCACGCAACAGTGTATTATCCAGATGCTTAAAAAAAGTCCTGAGAACCGTTCTCAAAGAATTCCACGAGCGTGGTCTTACTTTCACCATTCGTCGATCCCCTAAATTAGCAGATAAGCACGAAACAAGTCGAGCCAAATAGTCTTCGGGATCTTATTTTTCATCAATATACTTATGCATAGTAATTTTTTTTTTCAAAATTCTCGGAAGTTATTTCGATCGACCAAATTTTGCTTCAAGATCGACCGGTCGATCGGAATCGATTTTTTTGCTTGGTTATTGGTGCTTTAATTTTTGACAAAACTGGCAGCCACGTTCTGGCTATGCTAGTGTCGTCTTCTCGTCCGTTGATTGCGGAGTTTTTTCGTTTATCGATATCTATAACTTCTCTCGCAATTCTGATGCCGAAATTTTCGACAGTTTTTGTACCAGCAAAATTGATGTGATGATCGTTCTTCATACCTCTTTCGTGTACTGCGGATTTGTAATTCAATTCAAAGACTGCATTCTGATGCACTGTCACCCACCCCGTGGGTGATGTATCTATTGGTTTGTTCAATGTACGATATGATACAGGTTGAGCATTGAATCTCGTAAGCTCCCTGAATTTCGTTTTTGACTTTGTTCTTTTTGTTGAACAGAAGACTTCTTATATTTTCTCCCGTCCCAAAAATTCAGAGAAATCCAGATAGAGACGGATGCCTCAGACGCTCTCGGCGATCTCTGTCATTACGTCAAGGAAGCAGCTTTATTTAGATGACAGGAGAGGTGGTCAGCGTCAGTCGTCGGCTGCCACCTCTCACGTTTCTTCCTCTCCATTAGGCAACACCTAAGATGTCACTGGGTCGTCCAGGATCACTGAACGTCTCAGTTCCTCACAAGAAACGGACAATTTAAGGCCTCGTTAGTTGGGTTTGGGCTATGGACATGTTTGGGCATGGTTTTCGATCGCGAGGCGTTCCTTCATTTTCAGTGGTCTGAAATTCGATCTGGTTGAACACGGAAACCTTTTGGCCAATCCCTCTAATTTTAGGGCATTTATGCCTTTTTGTAAAAATGTTTTGGGGAAAAATGCATCTCCGGGGCTTTCTACGATCTCCACCGAGTCGTAGAGGCCCTTCTTTGCGACCTAATCCAGCCTAAGAATCTCAAGGTAAAATTAGAATCTTTAGCTAGTCCCCCCCTCCCCGCGCTCAGTGGTCGCAAGAAGTGGAGAAGGAACGTGTGCTTGCAGACATGGAATTTTAATTTGAAGATTTTGCATCATGCTGTGCACTATGCGAGTGGTCTGGTATGCTCCCAAATAGGGGAATCAATCACACAGCTCTTCATGTTATTGTTATATTCGTCCCAAAGATAATGCTTATGCCGTGCTAATGAAGTGCTTTTAGATTCATAATACTTTTCCATATGATGCGTACCATCTGGTAATAAATGATTTGGGCGTGAGCAGCCCACATACAGCTGTCCATGTGAGAAGCATGCACGCATACCCTGTGTGTCCCTGTGCTTTTTTGATGCTTGCATAGGAAACTGCACATGTTTCAATTTGAATGGTACATCAGTTGGAATCATTGGGATACAATCAAAAATGATACCAATCAAAAATAAAATGATATTTCAATCTATTAGTTAGTTTAAACCGGACTGTAAATTGTTAATGTTTTTTAATTTTTGATGTTCGTTTTCGTTGGTAGTGATTTCTTCCCCGGTGAAAATTTGGTATTTTTTCAAAATGTTGAAAAAAAATCTATTTCGACAACTCTGACACTTAGAACATAGGACCCCCCTAACTTCCAAAAAAAATGTCGGTCCATGTGCAAAACACCCTGTATATTTTGACCAAAACTCTATTTTGAGAGACCTTTGCTGAAAATTGTGTATAATTTGCTATTGTCGAATTTAATTTTATAAGTACAATACAATGGTACAAATCACGATGATGATAATCTTATAAAATTTAATTTAATCGATTTCTTTATAAACGTAGAATTTATTTTGCTTGATCAAGGACAGATGGATTATATCTCCCTGATAAGAAAACCTCTTTATCTTCTTAAGCCTGCGTCTCTCGATTCAGATTGATTAAATCACGTGTTTCTTAATTAAATTTGGTAGCTTATGACTACTTTGTCACGTACGCCAATTCTAATAATAAAATGTGACAAAATAGTGATCGTGATAAGGATAATCTTACGAAATATAATTTCTTTCGTTACTAGCTACTATTTCCCACAGGTTTTCGAGTTTATCAATTCCTCTTTTGAAAAATTCTTCCGGTTTTAAGTCGAAATATGTACAAATATGATATTCGATTTTACTTAAGTTTTGAACGTGTTTATCTTTAAAAGGCTTGTTCAGACGAGGACATAAACACGACAGGCAACAAAACGTAGTAGTGACCGCACGTTAATTCGGTACTATTTTTTGACCTCGTAATCTGAGGGCTGCCAACTCTCACGCGCCGTGACAAAGAACGTTTTAAAATGAATCTACAGGCAGGGCCTTTTCAGAAAAAATGCGACCAAAGAGTATTTAGTATTTTACATACTACGTAAAAGTGAACCTACGTGTTTCAAGTCTTACGATTACTTGCCGGAACTCAGGTTTAATACGCAAAATAAATTTAATTTCTATTGAAAATTCGACTAATGTGAAATATGCATTTTTATTTTGGATAAAGATGAGAGTTTAACCCTTTCAGACCTGGCGTACACAATTGTGGACATAAATTTTTTTTTTTTATATTCACCTTATTATACTTTAGACACGTGGAATTTACAAATTCCATCGGATGAAAAAAATAATTCAGGTCTGAAAGGCTTAATGTTACACCGACGATAAGTATCATATGATATTTTTGAAAATGTAAACATGCTCAATACGTCTCTTCAAGAAAAAAGATGATATTCTAACAATGGCTGAGCAAGTAACCGTGTTTCGTATTAAAATCGTAATGCGGAGGGAGAATTTAGAAATGTTTCCATCGTTGTGTGAATTTTGATTCCGAAAATGAAATAAACGCGAAACAAATTAAAAATCTTACATCGACACGTTTCAAAAATTTCGAGACAGAGCTTTGTAACCAATTTATAGATCTTCTTAGTATTAAAACAGAGTTTCAATGGGTCATGAACCCATTGACCGAACATCATCTTTCGATTATTACTAAGCTTTAAAAGAGATGGATTATTTCGATACTACTAAGCAAATACAATCACATCGCCCAAATTAAATTCTAATAAATATATAACTTGATTTTTCACTACACACGTACACACATATATTATATTGTAGGGGTACAACTTACAATTATTGTCGTCTTAGGAGTATGCGATCAAAATACTTTGGAGACCGCTGCCTTATAGATTCTTCATCTTTATTGTGAGGCTACAACAGTAGACACAGGTAGCCCTCGGTTCACGCCGGCTCAATTTACGCCGATCTATAATAACACCGCTACGCAATTCGCCGTCAAATTCTTCGATTCTCGACTTCGATGCTATACTGATTTTCATTTCAGTATGGACGTATTTACGTTATGCATTCGTTAAAACATTGACTGCTATTGAATATATTTATTTTTCGTGTTTAATATTGTTGGGTATGTATACAATTACATTCAATTGAATTAATATTACGCCTATTCGATCGATTTGCGTGGGGCTTTGTAGATATTTTGTAGTTTGTTTGATTTGATTTTTGGACGAATATATGAATCCTTGTCTATGAATGGCCCCAATTCTCAGAATTCTTATAACAATAAATGCTGTGTAATGTGCAATATACTTTCGAAGCATTTCGTTCAAATTTGTCCAGAGCTTGGAAGTCTTGGAAACACGCGGCATCGTATAAAATTATTTCTAAAGACTTTAACAATATTCTATTTGTGAAATGAATAAAACAATATCTATTATGCTGCTTCTTCAGACAAAAACATAAATCATTTATTAATGCACCAATTATTTAAAATACTTATGCACTATACTATACGCTTCAAATAATTCTTATTTTACTATATTAGCATTAATAGCAATATAAAATCGCTAGAAATGTGCTGAATATCTTACTATCACTCGCCCATACGCAGCGGAGTATTAATATTACACCGACATAGTGTCCCAGCTGCCAGAACGCTTGCTGTCCTACTCGTCATTTTCGTCATTTTCGTCATTTCGTCATGAGGAGCAGGATCTCTAAGGTCTTCCCAAGACCGTCCAGCATGCACAGCGGTCTCATTGTGGCCTTACTTGGTTTCGGTACTAGCGCCCGCCTGGCTGTTATCCATTTATGGATAAATTTCTTGCCCGCCAGGCAGGTACTGAGTGCTCCCACCACTATACCCGGGTACTCGGCAATCATCAGTTTGATGATCTCGCCTGTATGCCATCCGGTCCTGGTGCCTTCCCTGTCTTAATTTTCATAATTTTCCTACTATGAGGAGCTCTTCTGTGTTGAATGGGGCGGGTGGTGCAGGTGGTGTGGCGCTGCCTCGTTCTAATTCGGCTTATCTGGGAAGAGCTATTTGATATGCTGAACGACTTTCTGCTTGTTGTGTATTTCCACTCCTCCCCCCCCCCCCCCCCGTAGCTTTCTCCATACAATATTGTACTGTAGTCCCCACGGGTTGGAGTTGAGCGTGCAGTAGAACTCCTCCCAGTAGCGTGCCTTGGATGCTTGGATATTTTGCTGCTCCCGAATTTCGTCCTCCCTAGCTCTTGTTACGCGGCACCTACTGGCGAGGCAGAGTCTCCGTTGTTCGGCTATTTCCTCTGTCCACTAATACACGCCGGGTCTGCTCTTGTGGCTTGCTCTCTTTGGCATGGCCGCGTCGCAACCCCGCTCCAATAGTTTCTGGAGTTTCGGATCGGATCGTCTCGCAAAGGAGATCTTATTGTCAATTTATTGAGAATTTAAAAGACAATTTTTTGATGTTTTAAGTTTGAATTCAAAAATACATTTATAACTCCAATATTCCTAAAGGATTAGACTAAGAAATCTCATTATCATCATCATCATAGTGCAGCCACTGACAGTCCACTACAGAACTATGGACCTCTTCAATATCCATTCATAGGAAGGGGTTACATCCATTTCGTCTGTGTCATACATTCTCCTCCTCATTCGCTCGACATTGAAGGTAGCATTATCACCGAGTTTTATTTCGAACGCTCGCCCAACGGGTATCCTGAGTGAACGTATTGACGAACGCTATCGCGAACGTCTCGATAAGGGGTTTGGGGGGGGGGGTTTGTAAAGACTGAGTAGTTTTCATAGGGAGATGGTGGAAAACTACTCTAGACGACCTTTTTGGCTCTACTGGAAAGGGCTTTCTGGAGTACAAGGAGTCCAGTCCCCCTTTTCCTCGCTAGGGCGTTGCCGGGGTAGGGTGAAGACAGACGTGACGCTTAAGTGCATCTCGGATTCGCTCCTACACCAACTGAGGGTGTTTCCCCGTCACCGTACAACTTACCCGAGCGAATTCGAAGCTGAGTGGTTTCGCTATTATTTCAGGTTGCCCCTCTCAGTTCGGCGATTACAAAACGATATAGAAGTCAACGGAAGACAAATTTGTTTTTCGTTGCAAAGTAAAGATCCTCATATGCATCTCCTCGAGGCTGTCTCCTTGTTCTTATTCTGTCCCTAAAGTTTTTCGGATCCGAACCGGTGAGGTTCATCGAGCTCTATATTGTTAAGTAGGGAAGATTGTGTAAGAGATAACGAGTGCTATGCAAGTCATGATTCGTATAAAGAGCAATGAATAGTAGATAAAATGGGTATCAGCTTGCTGTTAGAAGAGTATTTAAGTATCTACTCTGTAAAAAGGTACTAGTCAAGTGGCCAATAGTTTAAATACATAAAATAATATAAGTATAACAGTTAGGAGTAGTCAAATGTGGTTAGGCCGCAAAAAGTATTAGTCAAATTGTATTAGCAAGGGGGTAATTATGTCGCATCAAAGTATTCGAACTTCGACGCTTAGTGCCTACCGGGCACAATCAAATAATATTTAATTGGTCAGACTGGGAGTAACTAGAAAAACAGACATAGCTGTAACAAATAGGCTAAAGTCAGGTATCAAGTAATATCAAATAGTCAGGTCCATATCAGATAATTTCATAGTCAAGATTGTATTATGGGAGCAATCGAAAAAGCATTTCGCTCCCAGTGTTCCCACGTTTATGTGCTAGTAGAAAGTGGATGTGTGCGAGTATTTGTTAATTCACTTACCTTGGAAGCTTGCATTATTATGATCTTACTTGCGTTATTATCCTTGTTGCAGTTCCTCTCAAGTGATGCGGTGGAGATGTTCCATTTTTTGTGCAGATGTCATAAAAACAATGTTTTTCGGCGTCGATTGGCGTTGAGGGTGCCGACAAGTCACAGAAAGAAATCAACGCATCACTGAGCGCCGAGTCGTTTTACCTCCGACTATCGGGAGAAGACTCCATATCGTTTATAATTGTGTGTTTATGTTAAAAAATAAATATCTGTTGAGAGACATTTAGTTCTTCTTATGGCGTTGCTGGCTCGTGTAGATCCCTATTAATTAAAGATGACCTAATGTTCATTCATTCGAATCTTTTGTCCAGGTCATGAACCATACATCTTTTCAGCATACGCGTCCCGGAGGCTTGGCTGATTAGCTCTTCAACAAGGCGGTTGGGGTGTGTGTTCAATCTTTTTTTGTACTTCTGACTATAGTTTTTAATCTCTTGCCTCACTATTGGTATGCTTAATTCCCTGTGTATCGTGTCGTTTGTCACGTTCCATGGAACGTTCCTTATAGTACGCAGCACATTTAACTGAAAGCGTTGGAGAATGTCAATATTGGAGTTCGATGCAGTACCCCAGAGCCGTATTCCGTATGTCCAGATTGGTTTTAATATGCTTTTGTATAAAATTAACCAATACAGCATTCTCATTTTGATCTCCAGTTGCTTTCTCTTCTTCCTGATGTGCGTCTTCCACTTTAAACGTCTGTCCAGGTGCCTGCCGAGATATTTAACTACGTCTACCTGTGTCAGTGCGCAGTCGTTCAGTGAGACAGGAGGACATATCTCTCGTATATTATTGAAAGTGACATGCGTGGATTTACTTTCATTGGCCTTTATGCATTTCTTGAGCCATTTCTGTATATTGTTGAGGTCATGTTGGAGCAGTTGAGATGCTATTGCAGGGTCGTTATGCGAGGTTAGAAAAGCTGTGTCGTCCGCAAAGGTGGCGGTTGTCGTGGTGTCTGTTGTCAAGATATCGACTGTGTATATAAGGTATAAAACTGGATCAAGTACACTGCCTTGTGGGACATCGGATTTTAATGAAGTGTGGTAGCTTCATCTTCGTATTTAACGTAGAATGTTCTATTAGTCAGGTATGATTTGAGTATGAAGAAGTAATTTATGGGCAGTTGTTTTCCAATTTTATATAGCAAGCCCGGATGCCACACTCTGTCAAAAGCCTGAGTTACGTCCAGGAATATTGCCGAGCAATATTTTTTATCTTCTAAGTCATTCTAAATCTTCTAAGTCTATTTAAAAAAAATAAACAAATTAATAATTAATGTACTTTTTTATACTTTTTATTTTTTAAAAGCGAATGCCCGGCATGCATAACTATTTAAAATGAATGGTGAGATTTTGGAAAAAATACTGTAGCGTGGGAATATTTTGCGCAACCCTTAAGTTAATGGGGGCAGATCCAAAAGGTTTCAGAACGAATAGACTGCCTATTCTACACCACAGATTAAAAAGCTATGACAATTTAAAGGTGAAGTTTTGGGTATTTTTTCAAAATGTTCATAAAAAATCTATTTTGACAACCTTGCCATTAGGAACATAGGGCCTATGTGTGAAACGTAGCAATAGACTAATGAAATTTAATATCATCAGAAGACTACTTTGTCACGTACGCCAGTTCTAATAATAAAATATGTCAAAATAGCGATCATGATAAAGAAAATCTTACGAAATATAATTTCTTTCCTTCTTCTGTTTTTGAGTCAAATCTTCGTTTGTGTATGTGCCACATATTGAAAAATTGACGATAATTGGTCAAAGCCAGGTCTGATGAATATGGAGGGTGTGGAAGTTCTTCGTATTTTAAATCCCTGATTTTTTCAGACTAGCATCGTCGTCTTGCAGAATCACTAAATTGTTCCTGTTTGATTCTCGACGTTTGACTCTAATACACATCTGCAGTTATTGTTTCGCCAGATTTCATAAATTCAAAATGAATACTTCCTTGAATATCCCACCAAACGCACAAAATAATTTTGCGGGTCGTCAATCTAGGTTTCGGAGTCGGAAATGGTTTTTGTCTCAGCGAAAGCCATTGATGTTTACGACTTATGTTGTCATTACAAACCCATTTTTCATCCCCAGTCACAATTCGGAGCAATAAGGCAGTGGTCCGCAACCGCCACCTAAAACAAGACAATAATATTTCTATTAATAATATCCTATTCGCGGTCTCAGGACAGTCGCCATCCAAATTTCGGATGCGGTGGTGGGACATTTCAATACAAAAGACCATTCTAGTGTTTTTAATGTAAAAAGATTTTTGCGGTGATAATTTCTTAAATTGTTTTATAAAATCATCTCATATTTGTGTTTCGTTTTTTTCATATGCGTAAATTCTCATCATTAAAATATTTATACAAATCGCGAGTGAGCAGGCACGTTATAAAAAACGTGCGAAAAATAAAACCTTGGATCCGTTAATCCACATAGAATTGAAAAACAAAGATATTATAGGGATTTGGTGATTAATCCTACATTTAAGATAAAACTGAAAAAACAAAATTCCTTAACTGATGATTCACGCATAGACTTGTTTCTGAAAGATGGATTATTGGCGATCCATAAATATTCTTCATCATCATTATCACGATACAATATTCAAATACAGTGGAACCTCGGGTTACGAATTTAATTCGTTCCGGAAGGTAACTCGTAAGCCGAAAAACTCGTAGCCGGAAACGAGTTTTCCCATAAGAAATAATGGAAATGAAATTAATTCGTTGCGGACCCCCAAAAATATTACTATGAAGAAAATTCATTTGATAGTCTTCTTATATATAAAAATATTTTTTTTTGTCCGTATGTAATGCGCTTCCATATCGTTCATCCGATTGCGGTAAAACTTTGTTAACTAACTGTTTACACCTGCGGAAATAACGTAGGCATAATAAAAAATATTGTATGGATGCACCATGTTGGCACATATTGGTCTGGTGAAATGAAGTTTGGACTGCTGGGACGGGAAAGGAAAGGATGCTCGCGCAATACGGTGGTTAAGGGGTTACATGGGTTTCACAGGTTGAAAAAAATCGATTTTTTTTATTGTCTTATTAATTTCTACAACATCTCGAGAGTTTCGGAGATACAACCCTGGGAAGGTGCGTGCTCAAAGTCAGTCAAACATACTCTTATATTCTCAAAGCCCAACCTTACGGTAAAGATCTTCTTATCAACAAAAAAGAATGCGTTGGACATGTGCAGAAGAGGATGGGTACCCGTTTACGTGATTTAGTCAACAAAACAGTTGAGGAAAAAATAGTCAACGGTGAAAAAACTAAAAAAAACTCTTTCTGGCAAAGGTAAACTTACTGGTAAATTAATTGACAAATTAACTGTTTATAATGGTTTGGCAATAAGAAAAAATTTTGAGTCAGCTGAAAAAATGAAAGACGCTACGCACAGCTTTACAGACAAAAATCCTCAGCACGGAAATTGTCCGAAAGGTTCAGACTCCTGGTGCGCTTAGCAGCGAGCATCGTCTACAAACACTCTTTCATCATTCAAACATGATTATACTCCATTACCAAATGATGTTTTGATTGCAATAAAACCTATCTATGAAGATCTCAGTAAAGATGAGCTTCTGGAGCGGTGTGTTGGTGGTTTCACACAAAATAATAATGAAAGCTTGAACCAGTTAATCTGGAAGGTTATTCCAAAAATACTTCCTGCTTAGGGAATCCAATCCCGAGCCAAAATTTCGATCCCGGGATTTCGGGATTCCATTAGACAATCCCGGGACCAGTCCCGGGATCCCGGGATTGGGATTTTCAATATTTTAAGAAATTACCTTGATGAATTTGATCAAAAATTACTAATAAGTCCATTTGTTCAATATAAAAAATCACTTGAAGGCCAAAGGATTTTATTTATTTAAGAAAAGATAAAAATATAATTCAAAAATAGATAAATAAAACACTAAAAAATTCAAATATTATTTTGAAAATATGCCAGAAGTAACATTAACATTAAACATTAGTGTTTCGTCATTTAGTCTGGATCTGATTTTGGAAGTCAGACAACTTGCTTCTGAAAATGCACGCTCAGCTTCCACACTCGTTGGAGGTATCGTCATCAGATATTTAAATGCTAGTTCGAGTTGATGATCGCATGAGCCCTCATTTTCGTATAACAACATCAATGTGACTGATAAAATTCCTTTCTGCTGAGACACGAACTGAAACTCGCAAAATTCTCGATTCCCCGACAAATTATTTATTTCCGTCGCTGCAGATGAATACTTATATACTATAATACTTTGATGTGATTTGTAATTATTTTACGTAGGAATACAAAAATTCTGAACCCCGTATCTATTATATTTCATATCGATATTCCCACTATTAGAGTCGAGGTGTAGTAAATACATCACCGGTAGGGAAATGTTACTATAACAATTTAAAAACATACATGTACGCTATATAGCGTACATGTATATATGTATACATAGATTAGACAGTCACTGCTCCTATGCGTCGCCTAAGTTCGCCAATTAGTAATTACGCCACTGTTTCCAAGCGTCCATGTTTCGTCGGGAATGTCTCGATTTAGTAGCCTTCATCGTGTTGGTGAGGTGTACGATTTCTGTTAGATAAAAATTTCAATCCCGGGATTTTCGGGATTACGTTTTCTAATCCCGGGATTCTTAAGTACCTAAAACTGTCCGGGATCCCGGGATTGGATTCCCTATTCCTGCTGGTTCAAAGATCGTTAACCTTTTTGTTAGTGAGCAAATTTAAAATCGATGAAGTCGTTGATGTCATAATCGCTTTACACCGATTACTTTCTGTCAGCTCCTAATCAGCGTAAGACAATCTTCAATTCGAGGCAGAGTCAATTGTAAATGAACACTTGATAGTGCATACAAGACCAATTCATTTCTTTACATAAACAATGCACAAAAAATCGATTCAAGTGCTCCTCCTTTAGAAGGAAATGATAATTGAACAAAGACTCATTCAACACGCAGCGAAGAGATAGCACACAATATTCGGTCGTTTCTTTGTGTAAACAAATAACACACTTGAAATCGAAATCATTTTAACCCTACAGTGCATCGTGATTCATATATGCATCACCAACTTTTTTTACACCTAGCCTTGTATTTAAAGCATTTTGATGTCGTAAATGCATGACAGTCCATAAATTAATCAATATTGCAATATATATTTTTTAAATTATTTTTCCTCCATTCAGAATAAATATTTACACTAGATATTATATATTTTTTTAAAAACAAAAAAATCATGCACTGTAGGGTTAAGTGGATAAATTTGGACTTAACGATCTATACAATCATGCGAGAAACTATCCGTCTCAGTCTCCCGAACTGCGCTAAGTTCTCTCTATCTCTGTCCGCCTCGGAGCTTCAATGCACAAGAGTGCCCTTTCTGAATAGTGAAGGTCAAATCGGATATTTCCGTAAGTACTCAGAAAAAGGTTAATATTCCTGCATTGGTCGCTGCTTGCACTTTTAATGAAGGAACATCAGCTTTATTACTATTTATGCACGGTATGGATTTAAAACTTGGCCGAAATTCCCACGAATATGTCCGAAATTCAGATGAAAACCGTATGTGCGCAGCCGAAAAAAAATCAGCGAGCGAGACTCGCGAAGCCAGGATTCGTCATAGACAAGAGCAAAAGGATGCCCTGGACATTGCAGCTGCTGCAGGTTCTTTACTTTATGGCCCAGAAATCGACAAATCAATTTAAGTTACAAAAAGAAACCATACCATACAAGAAACGGAATTGGAAGGATCCGATAATGTGAATACTCTGATTGTTTCTTGTGTAAGAATATTTGATCGGATCGGGATCGGAGCGAGATCGAACCGTCAACGGCATCATAGTGTGGATCGGGCCTAAGTAACGTCAATATGGTCTTGAAACTATGATATTATATTTCTTTACTCTTTTTGTGTAGTAGTTCCGAGTTTCCAAATTCACTTGAAATGTGCAAACGAATGAGAAATATCAAATTCTAAATTCTTCTAGCACGTATTTATTGAGAATCGTAAATTATATATGAATAATTCAGTATTTTGGCTTTTGTGATATTTTACTAAATTATTTTTCAAAATCATCTCATATTTGTGTTTTATCTTTTCCATACGCTTGAACTTTCGTTATTAAAATATTTTATACCAATCGCAAACGAGCAAGACTTTTAACCTTTTCGTTAGTGAGCAAATTTAAAATCGATGAAGTCGTTGTTGTCATAATCGCTTTACACCGATTACTTTCTGTCAGCTCCTAATCAGCGTAAGACAATCTTCAATTCGAGGCAGAGTCAATTGTAAATGAACACTTGATAGTGAATACAAGACCACGTCATTTCTTTACATAAACAATGCACAAAATATAGATTCATTTGCTCCTGCTTTAGAAGGAAGTGATAATTGAACAAAGACTCATTCAACACGCACAGAAGAACGGCAAGCAGCTAAATAAACAAACACTCTCGATAACACATAATATTCGGATTTGAATTGATGGATAGTTTTATTCTTCATCTTCTTGTTGGTTGGAAGATGAAGTTGGTTCCAAGACCGATCCGGTTATACACATCCTCGACAGCCTCACCAGCTCACCCGGGATTCCCATCTCCAACATGATCTTCCAAAGTTTTTCCCGATTGATGCTGTCGTATGCCTTGCATAAGTCTACAAAGGCGTGGTTGAGATCGACACCGTACTCTAACATTTTTTGAGGGAATAGTCTGATCGTAAATAGTTGGTCCATAGTAGACCTGCCGAGTCTGAAACCACACTGGTATTCTCCGACAAGTTCCTCCACGATGGGCGACAGCTGTCTGATGAGAGTCCCTGTGAACAATTTATATACTTTATTTAAAAGGGATATGCCCCTGTAGTTGGAGCACATCAGCACATTCCCCTTTTTATAGATGAGGCATATTACGGCCGTCCTCCACTCAAAAGGCATGTTCTCGCTCTGCCATATTGCCAGAACGAGGCCTTATAACATCATGAGCAGAGGGTGTCCCTCCCATTTCAAGAACTCTGCCGGGATACCGTTCACCCCTGCAGCCTTCCCTTCCTGAAGACACCGTAAGCAGGTCTCAAACTCATTCAAAGTCGGAGGAGTAATCTCAATATCATTTATGTTGACCTCTGGTGATTCTCCCAGGACCACTGACTCGCCACTGAGAAGATTTTTAAAATATTTTCTCCAACACCCGAGAACATTTTTTATTCTTATATAATTTGTTATTGTCGAATTTAATTATGTAAGTACAATATAGTAATCCTGATGAGTATAATCTTATAAAATTCCCATAAGCCGATTTATGTTTAATGTAGAGCTTATTTTGCTTGATCAAGGATAGATGGATTATGTTTCTCTGATAAGAATACCTCTTAATCTTCTTAAGCCTGCGTTTCTGGAAAAATTGATTAAATCGCGTGTTTTCTGATGGAATTTGGTATCACAAGACTACTTTGTCACGTACACCAATTTCACCAAAATGTGACAAAATAGCGATCGCGATAAAGATAATCTTACGAAATATAATTTCTTTAATTCTTCTGGTTTTGAGTCAAATATTATATGTTATTTGACTTCAGTTGCGTTTTGAAAGCGTTTATCTTTTCGAGTATATATTGAAAAATACGACAATCCATCGGAGCCAAGTCTGGTGACTATGGAGGATGTGAAAGTTCATCGCATTTTAAATCCCTGATTTTTTCAGACGAGCATCGTCGTCTTGCAGAATCACTAAATTGTTCCTGTTTGATTCTCGACGTTTGACTCTAATACACATCCGCAGTTATTGTTTCACCAGATTTCATAAATTCAAAATGAATAATTCCATGAATATCCCACCAAACGCACAATATAATTTTGTGGGTTGTCAATCCAGGTTTCGGAGTAATTAAAAACCCATTTTTCATCCCCAGTCACAATTCGGAACAATAAGGCAGTGGTCCGCAATCGCCACCTAAAACAAGACATTAATATTTCTATTAATAATATTCTATTCACAGTCTCGAGACAGTCGCCATCCAAATTTCGGATGTGGTTGTGGGACACTTCAATACAAAGCCAGAAATGGATTTTTTTCCTCGCATTGCCACCATTCTAGTGTCGTGTAGTATCATCATTCTGGTGGTTGTGTGGGATTTCTACTCACTAAAACCCTCCTCCTCTTCTGCTATCACTCGGCTACTAGTTAAATATTGCACTAGGGTGGCAGCGATGTTTCCCTCATGGATTCTTCCGTTGTCAACTCGGCTCATGGTTGTCAGCTCGGTGGGAATGTTTCCATTGGTCGTCTTCTCCTGCGTTCGGCATCCTCCTTCTGCTAAATAACGCACTTTGTGTATTTGTACCATGCATTCCATGCCCTAGCATCCTTGGGTATTGAAGGAATCGCATTGTTAGGTAAGAGCGTATTTGTTCCCAGCTCCTCACGTAGAGTATCTCTTTCAACGCTCCATGATGGACAGACGAATGTCGTGTGTGCGGCATTGTCATTGCTTGCTTCATAATGATGGCATTCCAGGCCTGGCTTTTTTCCTGTTTCATTAAGGTAACTACCGAAACAGCCATGCCCGGCAGGGACCTGGGTCAGGTGGTAACAGAGCGGACCGTGTTTCCTTCAGTTCCACGCTTCCAGGCATGAGATCAGTCCGTATGTTCAACGACCTTTTGTTGAATGCATTCTTCGTATCCAGCACAATCATGATAACTTGCCCACTGGCCTTGACACTGTCTCGCCACACCTGTTCCATAGTTTTCACGATTTGATTGATGGCGTCGATGGTGGAACGGCCCGGACGAAAGCCAAACTGCAAGGCAGCTAAGAGTTGCCTTATTCCCAAAGGGAAACTATGACACAAGGGTTGTGGTCGGTGTGAAATCAAAAATGCTACTATGTATCTTACGTTTATACAATAAAAACTCTTGAAATAATTCTCTTATTTTTTCTAAGGATACCGGTCAGTTAGTTTTTTTTCTTTAATAGTAGTTTTAGATGTAAAAAAATTATCTGTCGTTACCCCTCTATTGGTGCTGTATTGTAGTCGAACCATGTCCATAACCATTCAATTTCCCTATGATTATCAACCAGTCCAGAGTATATTTGTGAATTTCCAACTTATCCAAAGAAGTGTTATATCGCTCTTGCTTCGATTCTCTATTGTCAAAACGAATATGGCTATATATGTCGATAAACCTATTACGAGACATAGCCGCTGTGAAAAACGTCTGAGAAAAAGACCGTCGCTATTCATGTAAACTTAATTTCCATGACCAATTTTTACATTATTCCGAAGAAAGTGTATAATTCTTCCTTAGAAAGCGGCCCCAACTTATTTTCAGGTAAATAATCCATTTGACGCGTCGTTTCTTTACATATCTCTCTTACCATGTCTGTGGTTTTAAATAAAGTAAACATCTCCATTATTGTGTTTACATCAGCATTACCGTTTATAAGTTCAGAATTCTCAATAAGAATATTTTGTATTCAGCGTCTCAAGGATGACCCTTGATGATCCTTGTCCATACCGTGATGTGAATATTTTTCCTTTGTCATAATTGAAATCTTCCGCATTTGTTATATCACCGTTTACTTCGAACTTCGTTTTATTTTTCTTCTAAAATTGGGAGAATTTGAATATATATAATAAATGATATAAAGCGCAGTAACATATGTACCAAATAATTATTAGGAGAAATAAGAATAATTAGTAAAGACTGGATCACTGTAAATCACATCGACGAAGTAAGCAATGCTACTTTAATGTAATTCATAATATTAGGGAGAAATAGAAAATTTTGAACCGCGTGATTATTATATTTCATATTGATATTCCGTATACCAATACGGAAAGTTTAATGCAATGTTCTTTGAAGCTGTATGTTTTTTTGGGTTGGTTTGTATTTGTTTTCATACGTCGATTGCGTTGTTTCTTTTTGAATTCTGACGCTTTCTTGGTAATCCTTTTAAGTAAACACACATTTGTATTCTATTTTACATTGAATATTGATTTTTTAAGATGCTAACGCTATTGAAATTCAATATTACGTATTCCATTTGGCATTTTAAATCATTTTGTTCGTCGTCTATGTTGGAAATTTCTTCAGAATAATTTTCTTAAAATAAACTGCAGATAAATGTTTTCGGTTTACGTGTAGATAATTAAATAAAAGAAAATAAACGGTGATCATTCTGTTTAATTAATATAAAAATAAGCTTAAGTAATACTTAAAATGTAAATAGAATAATTTTACACATCATTTATGTAAGCGCGTTGTCCAAATAGGGAGATTACGATTTTCGGAATTTGGGTCTTTTACCTTTCTTTGCTTCGCCCTTTTTCCCAACCTTATTTTTCGCTTTAAATTGCTTTCTTTTAATCGAGAATTCTTTTTTAGGTTGATTATCATCCGTTTTAGACTTCTTCGATTTATTCTCTCCTTGAGTTCCTTTTTTGGGTTTGCTTGCAACTGGTTTTTTAAGCGTTTTAGGCTTTTTACGTTTGATTTTTATTGTTTTAATATGTTCAGCCTTTTGCTTTTCTTCCTCGGCGGCTTTTTCCTTCTTTATGTCGTCTAAAACAATTAAGATATTTCATTAGTATGGATAAATAAAACATTTAAGATATATTTAAGGGAGATTCATACTTTCAATTTCTTCTTTGGCCTTTTCCATGGGATCATCACCTTTGAAGATATCAAAATCGTCGATTTCAGGATAAGCAGTCTCGGGCCTAGATGCCTCATATTCAGCCTTTTGTTGAATCTTATTTTCATATCTATGAGCAGCTTTCTTTGTAAGAGATTGACGATACTTAGACGGGCTAATATAATCAGGATTTTCCCAGAGGGTTGCACCTCCGAATGATCCAGAAAATATTTTTACCTGATGAAAAAATTGAGTCGTTATTTCAAAATGTACAAATTCGATGAATTAGAATGTTTCAAGGTCTACTATCAAACTCTGTCAATTTTCAATATGACAGCGCTAGCGAAATCCTTGAAATATATTTTATTTAGCACGAGGAATGAACGACTAATCATCATTTTGATGGCAGCCCAAAATATCCAGTGCAAATAATATTTTTTGACAATTCAGCAATAATTTTTACTAATGAAATCAAATTTGATACAATAAACACATGTGTATTCCTTACAATTCAAATCTATACAATTTTAATTAATATTAAATCAAAACAAATAAAGTCTTACCGGATTTAAAACAAATCGGGGACCAACTTCGGCAAGAGCTCCGTCTTCCGTTAAAATTTGATAATTTCTGAACCATATTCTATTGTCGAGATATGTAAACGAATAAACGTGATCAATAAACGGTTGACTTTTTGGATGATGTTTTGGAACACCAAACGTTTGCGTTAAAAGTTCTTTGAACAATTGAAGATGCGGAGCGTCTGAAAAGCTTTTATCAAACGATAACAGCGGTCTTGAACCCGTCAAACAATTCCCGGTGAATTTAAGCTCACCCATTGTATATACTGCAATGAAAAACGAGTAATCATACAATAATAATATCGATCAATAAACAATACTTCATACAAACATCGTATGGCGGCTTACAATTTTCTACCAAAAATTTAACCGAGGGTCCGTTCGGCACATTAGAACACCACACGTACAAGTCTTTTTTTTTACGACCCTCGAACATCATGGCTTTATTGCAATTTTTCATCTCGCACATTTCGTTCACTACAAACAAATTTTTATTCCTTTCCATCTTTGATTCGGGTTTATGATGCGGCATCAGTCTCTTGATATCCTCCATTAAATGTCTGTGCCTATGATTTATGCCTCTGGATGAAAATACTAAAACTCGTTGACGATTCACCCATTTGTCCTGAAACAAAATCGAAACAATTTTAGCAATCGTAAGATTACACGTATTAAATACATAGACGATTCGATTCATAAGGAATGTCTTGAGGTCTACTATCAAACTCCGTCAATGATTGAATGTGACGACGCTAGCGAAATCCCCTAGTTATTTTTAATATTGCATATTATAAAGTGAGATCTTAAACGTCATGGAAACACAATAAGACCATTTTATATGCGTGCATAATTTGTAAACATGTGCATTGTTAAATTTGTAAATATGATCCAACACATATTGTAATTTATTTTGAGGTTAAATCTTGAATATGATCATTTTGTTGATTAGCTTGATAATAGAAGCTTTAGGATATCACTAATTAAATATAAAATTATCTAAATGAATAGTTTTAATATTAATACAGAAATCAGCACAAATAATGGATTCAAAGCATGTATTTTATTAATGTTAAGGCAGCAAGATCACCTGTTTTGGCAATGGATCGTCAGAAAAACGCGTTGCCGGTGGAAGTTCTGGCGGTTTTTCTGCAACAACGGGAAGCTTTTTCTTCGGTTGTTTTTTAATTTTAGTTTTCGCCATCGTGCAAAAAGATTTTTGCTATAAAACAGTACAAGTTCGCACGCGTACGGTGCGGCGTCACAAATGTGGTTAGATACACTTTAACGCACGTGTGACATTTACAATGTTGCCTTAGCGTTAAAAGGCCAATATGTAATTATTATTTTATGTTTGTTTCGATAAAAATATTTTAAATAAATCTCGCCCCTTAACAGAAATAAATTTAAAATTATTTTGGAATTATTTGTCGATATTTAATTTAATAAGCTTAAAATATTTTTTAAGCTTATTAAATTAAATCATCGATAAATTTATATAAATATGTTTTAATGTGAGATATTTAATCTGAATCTGCATTAAATAATAAAAACTTGATATGCCTATTAAAATTGATATTGTAGCGTGGACCGAAATGTTTCAGCCGTTGATAGTTTGGTCGGCATAAAGCTGGCCATAATTTTTATTGTTAAGATAAAAGTCAAACGAGAAATGTACAGAGTCGGGAGGTAGTTTAAATGTTGGATGTGCACTTTTTGTTGATTAACAGATCTTGGATGGAGGACCTGTTCCTCATGATCGTCGCCTGTATCGAAACGGTAAATAAATGATATTCCAGAGAATTCATTATTTTGATTGTCTTCGTTTTCTGTCTTTTAAGCCATATTTTTTAGCGTCAACATTGAAGGATGGATCATCGTCGAGGAATAGATAGAACCCGCTCTTTCCTTTTAGGTGCATCCGTCGTTCATCGGTTGTCCAGAATCATCATCTAGGATCATGATATGAAGCGCTCCGGCATCTTTAATGACCCCGAGGTGGCTGAATAACAGCGGCGAAGGCAACAAACTGGGGACTCGCCAAGTCAGAAAGCACTCCCAAAACGTTACAATACACTCAGTAAGAAGAAACATACTAGAAAAATATATTTACATAAATTAAACATGGTTTTTTGTTGCTTTTTATATTGAAATGTGCTGATTTTGTAAAAATAGTTACAATAAATCCTCACAAGTTAACTCGTGTAAAGAAACATTTAAGTCGACGTCAATCAAGTCAGTGCAATTCATAAAAACATGTTTTTCCGCACGTATTACTTGTTGATATCAGTATGCATTTTAAGTTAGTTAATTCATTAAAAAGACATTTTGATTGACACTTGAGTGCGGTGTGATTCCATTGATGACTACCAACTCTGTACGCGCTTCAAAGCTTATGCCGCCTCATAACATCAAGGATCCCCCATGTAAATTCACAGTATGTCTGGTAACTATGGTAAGAACCCACTTCTATAGAGACTTGCTTACAATCATCTAAAGCAGTGTTCCCCGATTTTTTCACGCCTGTGAACCAGTAAAAAAGGTTTTTTTTTTTTGCAGACCACTAATCTAATATATAAAAATGAATCTTTGTTTGTTCGTATGTAATGTGTTGCCATACCGTTCATCAGATTGTGATAAAACTTCGTCCATTTATTACTAAGGATTGCGCGAGTAACGTAGGCATTGTCTAATATATAAAAATCAATGTTTGTTTGTCTGTATTTAATGCACTTCCATACCGTTCATCCGCTTGCGATAAAACTTTGTCAACTTACTGTTTGAACATGCGGGAATAACATAGGCATAGTAAACATATTAAATGGATACGCCATGTTGGCGCATATTGGTCTGGTGAAATGAAGTTTGGGTTGCGGGAACAGGGAGAGAAAGGATGTGCACGCAATATGGTGGTTAAGTCGGCCTTCGAGACAAGAGCGAGTGTGTCTATGCTTTTGGATCCCAGCTCTTTGGGCTCGCACAAAGCAATAGACCACGTACTGCGTTTCTTTTCAAATAATCATTAAGCGCTTATGGCTTTGATGACAGATGGAGATAACAATGGATTTTTCAACAAATTTATGCAAAACCTGCTGTTGCATCTTTGCGCTAATACGAGGCATGTTCAGAAAGTAAGTGTACTGTGACCATAACGAGCTGTGGTTTTTTGTTTTGGAACACTGAGTGGTAAAGTGGGGATCTCCTGACAGCAAGCATAGCAAGAATACGATAATATGTAAACTCGCGTTGTAGTGTCCAGTTGCGTGAAAGATGTCAGTAAGAAATCTCACCAAATGCAAGTCACGTGCTGTGATCCGCTTGACTTGAAGCGACTCGAATTGGAAGGTGAGGATTTTCTGCACTTTATTGTATCTGGAGATGAAACGTGGATGGCTCATTGCACACATGAGTCAAAAGACAGTCGTCATACCAATTCCTCATCTGCCAAAAAATTCAAAACTACAATTTCGGGCAAAACAATCATGGCCTCAGTGTGTTTTGGGACTAAAAAGGCATCGACAACGCCCGTCCTCACATAGCCTCAGCCACTGAGGTGCTTTTGGATTCGCTTGATTGGGATGTTTTAAACAACTTCTCTGTATTCCCCTGACTTGGCGTCTTCAGATGATCATCTTTTCACTTCTTTGAAGTCATACATGGGTGGAATTAGTTTTTAACCGACGAGCAGCTGCAGAAAGAGGTTCTGATGTGGGGAAAAGACATGGCGCGAGAGTTCTTCAAGGAAGGCATAAAAAAACTTGTGCATCATATGGAAAAAAATATATGGCAATAAATATCCTGCAATATATTTTCAAATACACCGACTTTCTGAATTTAATTTGTATATTGGATATTCTTGGCTACGTATAAAAACTTTATTAATTATTCTTTTTCTCTACTCGTGAGAGTTCATGAAGCGACGTCCTCCACGAAGGGATTATTATTTCAAAGATTTCCTTAACGAGGATCCTTATTTTCAGGGTAATAGTGATTCAATTTTAGTACCGATGTCTTCAAGTGTTATAACATTTAAAATACCTTTCCTGTTGATGTCAGCAGCAATGAAAAATTATTGTAAAAGTGGAAACATTTCTAAATCCTCTTGTACATGACAATCCCAAAGAACCAGTTTGGCAAAATGTTTGCTCGGTGGAAAGTCTGCGGCCTGGCACCAGTTGGGGAAAACTGATCAAGAACCCGTGAATAAAACTTTGCTCCATTGGTCATTTGTCCAATCAGCATGTTCACAGACAAATATACAGCTCAATTAGATTTATATAATACTAGCTGATACCCGGCGGAAGTAATAATTCTAAAAATATTGTTTGAAATTATCTTGTTTAATTATTCTTTCCGATAATGAATACATTTATTGAAATTTAATGATATAACGGAGAAAAGTATAAATGATATTTATTTTATTATAAATATGAACAAACATACGAACATTGATTTTTATATATAAAGATTTACTGTAAGTTTGTACTATACCTGTATTATTTGAGAATGTTCAAACAGTAAGTTGACAAAGTTTTATCACAATCGGATGAACGGTATGGAAGCTCATTAAATACAGACAAACAAACATTGATTTTTATACATTAGACTATGTCTATGTTACCCGCAAAATCTTTAGCAATAGGTAGACAAAGTTTTATCGTAATCCGATGAACGGTATGGCAGCGCATTTCGAACGAACAAAGCCCAATTCATTTTTATGTATTAGATTAAATCTAAAAAAAAACAATATTTATGATAAAGTCGGAAGTAAAGATCCAAACAAAAGCCAGTTTGTTTATAATAATACGCTTTATTTGCTAAAATATGATTTAATAAATTAATGCATCTTATACATATTTATACAAATTGCTTAAATTTTGGAATTGTATCCCTTATCTTAATTACGAACCATAATAATGCAAATTCATGTAGTGAATACTTTTGTCAAGTGTCTAACGAATATTTCCGTCTTGCTATTTGGGGTCGTTTTAGGTATTTTGTAGCTTCAGTGGCGGTTAGCCCGTTGAGATAGTCACTGATTGCTTCATTTTTGCTTTTAGCGATGGCATTTTTAGCTCGGTTTAGTTCTTTTTTGCGTCCATTCCGGAGTTAAATTCCTTGCAACTTCTGATGGTGATTGTTCAGGCGTCGCTAATGGAGAAAAACTGTCCAAATCCTCATCAGGGTGTATCCAAGTCTTGGCCAAGTGCAATAAAAACCCTTTAATTTTTTTTGATGGATGAACATGGCACAATTAAATAGACAGAAAACATTTTTTGTCCATTTTCTTATCGCACGCACAATCTGCACGATCAACAGTGTTCATATTTTTATTATAGTCCGAAATACAATTTGGCTTCAATTTTGATGGAGCTAATGGATATCGAACAGATGTTGTTTCAACAATACTCGCATCGTGTATGGTTGTTTTCGTCCGAACATCTCTCTTTAATTTATTTTTCCACACTTGAATTAATACCCATTGCTTAGTACGAGACATATTCTCTCCAATTATAAGTTTATATATATTTTTAAATATCTTGTAGACCTCGATATAATCTAATTTTTCAGCATACTTCAAATTTATTATCAAACTATTCTCTAGCCATTTTGAAACCATTATAAAAGTTGTCCATGTATATATGATGCCATAAACCTTGACAATGGCTAAGAAGTGAAAGAACAGTTTGGAGGTGAGTAGATCCTTTTTCTGCATACATTTTAAAAATTGATATGTATCCAAATTGGGCTTCACAAAGCATTCTTGTGAGAACTCCATATTTATTAATTTTATTCGCCATATAGACTTTAAATTTCAAACCTCGCCGTGGAATCATACTTTCGTCAAGTGAAAGATTCTGCTCGGGAGAATAAATGCTTTTAAATTTTTCCGAGAAATAATCAACAATATATTTTATTTTGAAAAGACGTCCCGAATCTGGGATACTTTCTTCATTGTTGGAGAAAAGTAAAAACGTCAAAATTTGCATAAATCTATTTCTTGGCATAGTTTTTGAGAAATATGGCGTTTCAATCGTGACATTTGTAGACCAATAGTCAGTAATCATACCTTTTTTCATCCGGTCCATGATTATTATCAGACCAAAAAATACCTTCAGCTCCTGCACTGTGGTATCAACGCATTTTCGGGTCTTTTGCATATATCTGTATTTATTTTGGTCATAATATCTATTAGTCTCGTCAGAAATAACTTTAAAAATATCATCATCCATAAACAATGACGCAACTTGTTCGATATTTTCAGAATTTCTGGGAAAGACTTACTCCTGGATTACCATGAAATATTTCATTGACTCTCGGTAAATTATTTCCTGTCCAATCCATGTCGATGTCATCCTCCGTTGGCCGCATGAGTTCCTCCAAAGGCGCCTTTTTTTTGGACAATCGGTGAAGCTGTGGGGCTGGTTGCAATGCGCCCAGCGCTCCGCTCCAAATCAGTTTCTAGCTGCATGCCCAAACTCCTGGCATCTAAAGCATTACGTCATATGCGCGGGAGATTGCCTATATTTGTTTATAGCCATCTGAAACAAAATCGAAACATTTTTAGCAATAGTTCGATCGTATGTATAAAATACATGGACGATTCGATTCCAAAGGAATGTCTTGAGGTCTACTATCAAACTCCGTCAATGATTGAATGTGACGACGCTAGCGAAATCCCCTAGTTATTTTTAATATTGCATATTATAAAGTGAGATCTTAAACGTCATGGAAACGCAATAAGACCATTTTATATGCGTGCATAATTTGTAAACGTGTGCATTGTTAAATTTGTAAATATGATCCAACACATATTGTAATTTATTTTGAGGTTAAATCTTGAATATGATCATTTTGTTGATTAGCTTGATAATAGAAGCTTTAGGATATCACTAATTAAATATAAAATTATCTAAATGAATAGTTTTAATATTAATACAGAAATCAGCACAAATAATGGATTTAAAGCATGTATTTTATTAATGTCAAGGCAGCAAGATCACCTGTTTTGGCAATGGATCGTCAGAAAAACGCGTTGCTGGTGGAAGTTCTGGCGGTTTTTCCACAACAACGGGAAGCTTTTTCTTCGGTTGTTTTTTAATTTTGGTTTTCGCCATCGTGCGAAAAGATTTTGCTATAAAACAGCACAAGTTCGCACGCGTATGGTGCGGCGTCACAAATGAGGTTAGATACACTTTAACGCACGTGTGACATTTAAAATGTTGCCATGATTAAAAAAGGCCAATGAATAAAAGCGAATTTATTATTTTATATTTGTTTCGATAAAAATATTTTAAATAAATTAAGCTCATTAACAAAAATAAATCTAAAATTAGAATTAAATCTTAAATCATATTTAAAATAGTTAATTGAAGATTTTTAAAAATATATTTATATTATTCAAATTTAAAATTTGAATTGGAATTTTATGCTAAAATTAATTTTTTTATAATTCTATGATGCGTTGTTCAAAAGCTAACAGAATTAATTTTTTTCCCCTTTTAAAAAAATGATTTTATTTGTTTTGCGGTGTTGTATTTCTATTGTAAAAATGAATGTTTCGTCTTTTTTTTATAAATAAAATATAGTTTAGCAAATACATTGCCTGTAGAAGCTGTTGAAATCACTACAGCACAAATAACAAATAAACGATGCAGTGAAACCGATTCTTGTCCAAATAGAAAAATCGCTCCATTTTAGCTCGGAAGTTGTTATACGGCGCACAGTTGAACAGTGTAATATTTTATACCACCATAAAATGTTATTTTCTGCTGAAAATTTCATACAATGCTGAAATTCCGCGGAGAAATTGATAAAATGTGATGTTATAACAGTCAAATGCGGGGAATTTTCAATTTGTGCAAAGCTTTGAATACTTTTGGAGAGTCATCGAAGTATTCGCAGCGAAAGAATGTCTGTATCAAATAATATTTTAGTTTTTTATGGATAGTTTTCCCCTTTTTTAAATATATAAATTTGTCAAATCGATTTGTCAGGGTTGCCATTTTATAAATTAACACGTTACGCGCGCGTCTCCGCCGTTAATCTTTCAACGTCGCGCGCTAAAAACGTATATTCATATAAAATGCCATCGCTTTTTAAATAATCAACATATTTAAATTATTTTTTCGAGCTAGTACCAAACAAAACAAATTACATATGCATATTTTACACAAGATAATTTTAATATACGGGCCTTTCTCAGTAAACCGGGGAAAATGTCAAGTTTCAGGTCTATATTGTATGGTAAAGTATAAATTAATATGTAGTCGCCTTAGATTGAGTTAATTTAAACAATAACTTTAGGAATCAATCAAATTATTTGATTATTTGAACAATATTACATTATTGTTGATTTTATTAATATGTGTTTATAAAATTAAACAATAGTCAACAATAGTGAACAGCTCCCCTCCCTCGTTTATATTTTAAATAGTGACTATATTATTTCCGCAATTGTAAAAAAATGAGTTGACAAAGTTTTATCGCAATCGGATGAATAGTATGGCAGCGCATTAAATACGGACAAACAAACATTGATTTTTATATATTAGACTATGCTTATGTTACTCGCGTGATATTTAGTAATAAGTGGATAAAGTTTTATCGCAATCTAATGAACGGTATGGAAGCGCATTAAATACAGACAAACAAAAATGATTTTTATATATTGGAAGATTAGGTGCCACATAGTCTATAGCAGAGGCTATCGTGCGTTTGTGCCAGAGAGGTAAATCCACCACTGGTATAGAAACAAAAAAACTACTTGGCACACTTAACATCTATTCTCTGTTCAGATACAACTCTGGTCTACAACCACAGCTACAGTCTACAACCTACAGCCATTGCGTTAATGCGTTTTACGGTTTGTTTAGTGGTGCATCCCATGGAATCAGCGTCGCAACCTGACAGCTGTCAGTCCTCTGCTAATAATTATTTCTTTGTTCATATTATACATTTTATTTATATTTTAGAACATTTATTTTGTTATAATAGATAAATATCTATGTACAGCAAAATAACATAATTTAATTATATTTTTTTGCTACATTTCAATAAAATCCAATTAAACAGTCCCTTGGCAACAGTGATAACTAATTTTCTTTCATTGTAATGAATTTTATTTTATTACAATTATAATTAAAGCATGGATTAAATTTGAAATGTCCTCCAACATGACTGCTGCAGAAATAACTGTAAGCCTTTGTTAAAACAGTGCAACAAATTTTTAACTCGGTCGTTGTAGTAAAAGAAATTTATGGCATACGAGCAAGGACATATGGTTGTGGTTTCAGCAGGATTTGAGGCATGCGGTTGAATCGCTGCCTTTCCTCTATTTTGCATATGTAAAAGCATTCACTGGAAAATATCTGTAATTTCCCCATTCGATTTTCACACGTTGCATGGAGTGGATGAATGCACTGAAGACTTATCCATTTCTAGGTTTTTGGCAATATCTCTCAACCAACACGAGAAAAGGCTATTCGTTTTATTGATATTTGCATAATAAATATCCTCAAAAGGAAATGGAGATCATTCCATTTACATATTTTCATTCAATAATGAATTTTCATCTCTAATTTATACGAAAATTTGGTTTTAATACATTGAACATCGACATTAAATGCATGTCTACAAAGCTGCTTTTTTGTCTACAAGTAGCTTACATTAATTATTGTTAAACACACGTCATCTACTTTCGATACAAGATGGCTAGCGCTTCGGTAGACGTGGCTAAAGTTGTAGCTTAAGAACTAGATCGAAGTATTGCAATTTTTAAAGCATTGCAATATTAAAGCCAGACTTTGTATGAATACCCATATAATGTCGCTTCTTGATTTGAAATACTAGCTTAAATTTAGGAAATCTCATGCATCAAGCCCTGATTAAAGATTTGATTTTTTAAATTTATATCCCCGTATAGGATCACAAATGGACTAATTCTTAATAATGAACATTGTTTATTCAATTTTTTTTTCCTGTGGGAGAGGAATCTTACATAAGACCCTGGGTTTGATCCCAGGGTAGTGTCAGATTCTTACTGACCTCCCTTGTCCTTCTCTGTTTCCCTGGTATTGTTTATCACATTGCTTCAGGAGGACAGGTAATCTTACCTTAAGTGACTAGCTCTATTCTAGTGTTGGAGAATCGTTCTGCGTCTTTCTCTATCACTGCCCTCTTTGGCGCTCATGATTTCTTAAACGCAATCTCGCCAAAGGTCCCAGTTCTTCTTGCTCACTATCATGCTGTTAACCATGTACTCAACGTTGAGCTCGGATACCCAGAGTGCTTGTTTCAGCGTATTCCCCTTGGGTATCCAAGCCTCACAATCATTGATGGTGTGTTTGGGATCGTCGAACTCCGCTTCAAGTACGCACCGAAACGTCCATGTCCAGTGAGCACCTGGATCAAGTAGTGGGTCGTTTCTCCGTGTTTCCGGGCCCTCCACCGGCTTACGACCGGGATAAGTCGGTGTGTCCACCTTCCCTTGTTGGACCAATCCCATCTCTGTTGCTAGGCTTCCTTCAGTTTCTGGTCATGTTCTGCATGATTTTTGGGATCTTCAGAGTCTAACGCCTTCTTATTTGCTTGGAGATCCAGCGGGGGATGTTTATTCAATCTGATGATTGGTATTCTTTTGGCAGTTGACATGCATATAGTTGTTTAAGTTGGGCTCTTAGAACTCCCATTTTGAAAGAGGATGTCTTCTGGCTCATCAGGAAGTCTCGCAGCTGAGGGCTCTTTCTGTCTGAAGTTTGAAATAAATATGTAGCGTAAACTATCTTTTGTTGATCGAATGATCTACTTCCATTTTACAGACCTCCTAGCAAACCCAGTGGTGCATTTGGCACTTGAGAGACCCTTGGCGCAATTTAAGTTTGAGGCCCCCTGGACCAATTTGAATTTTCAATCTGGGACAAATTTGGCCCTTGTTATACGCGCGACGACCTCTCCATCGGAAGAATTTACTGTGACTGAACAAAATGGCCGACTAGAACGCGGCACCAAACAAACTAACCATAAGGATCCCCCTACACGCCAAGTTTAGATTTATTGCACATGAACCTTTTTTTTAATCATCATAGATTCCCTATTAAGTCGATGATAATAGTTCTTGACTCGGTCACTAAAGAAATTAAGTTGTCTTGAAATCGTTGCCCCTTTCGATGGACCAAACAACACACACATTCAAGGTCACATAGGCTTAAGTACTTATTTACAGTATAATTGGGTGAGTTCATCACGAGCTACGGCTGCTCGAATCGAGTTTCTTCATATTTTAGCAGTCTTAATGTCATCTGGCAGCTGGCAGTAGTAGGCCACATTTACCGTATGTTTGTCATGTAGAAAATCATGACAAAAACTTAATAAAATACCTTTCGAGTGCAAAATATCGTAGACATCACTTTCCCAGCAGACTGTTGAGTTTTCGCTTTGATCGGCGTCTTCTCCAGGTTTCTTCCACTCGGTCTCTGGTTTTCTGAGATGTAGTGGTCAACCCACGTTTTATCGCAGGTTATAATACGATCTAAAAAGATTTTCTTTCTTCATAGTGATTGAAAAGTCGCTGATAAATGTCTTTCCGTACATTCTTTAGTGCGCCGCTGAGCAGATGTGGAACCCACTTTGAAGATATATTTTTGTATACAATGGTATGGATACTTCCAACACTAATATTCACCACTGACGTAATTTCGAATAGCGTAATGCGGCGTTCACCCTCCACATTTTACTAATAGCTTGGATGTAGTTTCCCTTGATGCTCGCTACAGGACGCCGTGTATGACTTTCATTTTGCATATTATGTTGAATTTCGCGAATATTTTGGACGCAATCAAATACTTGGGCCTTATTTACAATAATTACACGTTGCGCAACAGAAGATACTACTTTTTTGCCGTGTGTATGAAAATATGAAGCATTCCCATAATTTAACTGTTGCCAATTTATTAATAAAATGGTATTGTCAACAATTAAAACTGCATTGGAAATAAAAACAATATAAGATGGAAATCTATTGCAAGAGGAAAGGAAATCCAGCTGAAATTGTGATAGTAAAGCTATCAAAGTTAAAGAAAACAAAGTTATAACAATGTGTGGATGGTGAGCAAAGAATAAAAGCAAAAATGAAGGATGGAAGACAAGAAACGTAGAGAGTGAAGCACGCCTTGCTGGTTACATCAAAGGAATCCTTCAGACGAAAGACGCAAAATATAACCACTCTCGCGCTTTCTTTCAGCTTTCGAGCTCTCGTCTAAATATTAGAATGTAGCCTCGTACTTTTATCAAGCAACAATTCCACGAATGCAATTAAAATTCTAGCCCAATCTAAAATTGGCCATCGAATAATGGCGGACATTGTGTCCTGGTTGCCATTTTCCCCATTATGTTTTCACTAATTTAGACAACAGCTGATGTTTTGTGGTCCAGCTTTGAGTTTTCAATACGGAATGCTCTAATAAATTTGAACAATCGCTAATATTCCAACATTAGAAATTTGCGGTTTTGGGAGCGTTTAACAAGAATTGGGTCAGTGTATCAACGCTAACGACTATACGACGACGTTGATATTTTCCCATGAAAATATTTAAATGTGCATCATTAATATTAGGGATGAAATTTGTTGGATTTGATGATTATAAATCAATGAAGTCCACCTTTAACCGTTGCAGAGTTATACCAAACCCGGTTTAACCACAATTTTTTTGCATGTGTTTGAAAGAATGAAAATACAAAAGAGATCAAATACATAGGCTTTTAACGGGAACATCTAAAAATTAAGCTTCCTTATTAAAAGTCCCTATACACCATTGAGAATTAAGGTAATTATGTTTGTTCAAAATCAACGAATATGAGGAGACATAATTTTGTTTAAATATTCATTCGAAGCAATCATGTTAACTAAGATTGCAGAGCTACCGTTGTATAGCTAACAAGTAGCTGAAGATTAACCATCAATTCAATTATTTCTCGTAGCGGAAGTTTTGCTTTGCATATTTGATATCAAATTTGCAGCAGCGAATTGAAGATGCTTTTGCATATTCGACCAATATCAATGTCTGATGAGTCCTATTTTATTAATTGTTTTATAATGGATATTTATGGTCTTTTTAAAATTTTCATCTAAAAATGGCCCTTTTCGTCTGAATAGTTCACGTAAAGCTGTATAGTTCAGGCTGAAAATGATTATGATTATATCACACCCTAATTTTGTAATTCTGGCGTTTAATCATGCATCATTGTCTTTTTAAGCAGATCGCTATGCTATAAGAACTCCTGTTTTGGCTCACCCAGATAACACAAATTTCATTAATGCGCTCGAACTAGTGATGCTATCATAAGATCGCTTGTGTTTTCATATCGGAAAACAATGTACAATACTATACAACGTTAGTCCAATTGCTGAAGGTGCAGGGAATGGAATGTAAAATATGGTAAAGAGCCACCCAATAAGGACATTGTCACGAGTCCAACATTTCCCCGTTGTACTCGTGTCGGTATATTCAGTCGAAGCCATGGAGATAAGTTGCCGTTTGAGCAATATTAAAGCTTTTTGCATAGATTCTTCCTTCTTCTCCAAAGCAGCTTCCTCGGTTTGCTCATGGAAAGCTGCTGGGATAGCCCAGCTAATGTGAGCTGGGTGCGCAGCTTACTTTGTGCTGCGTACCCGTAAAGTAGAATGTGGAATTGCCAATTACAGAAGCAACCGGAGGACTGCGCAAAATGTGACACCATTATTACAGCAACAACCTAGTGCGTAAAGGGGAGAATGACTTTCGATTGCTCAAACAGATAAATGACCGAACCAATACGAATACCACGGGGAAGGGGAAGCCCCTGCGGTCCATCATCTACTGCAGCTAATTTCAAACTAAGATCGGATTCTTGGTGGGCTTGCGTAGTAGTTCCTTTGCGTTTAAGCGTAAACTCTTCGTTCCTCCTCTAACGCACCTTGGGTACACTTAGTCTAAAACCGTGTTTCTTGCGGGAACCTCGCTTCATTTTGGAGGATGCGGAGTGTAAGGGGTAGGCGCCTGGAAGCTCTGTGCGTAGCGTTTCTCGGGGGATCAAAAAGCGGTGGAAGACAATCTTGTGTCAATCTGAAAGCACTTGGAACAGACTGCACAGCATCGCTCAACTTGTTTAATCAATCAACCGATAAGGTTACTTTCACTCTACATCATCATTTGCTCATTATTTAGTCATGTTATATGAAACGGGGGCGCTTTCGGGGTTAGAATCCACAGGTAACTCCCCGCTCTCATATGTTCTGCAAGGCAACTGGACTCGTACGTGGGTTTGTTATTCAATCCAGCCATTGCGAAGCAGAGCAATAGGTTCGAAGTGGTTGGGAGCTGACGGAAACGCTCTCGTCTTAAAATATCTAACTATGATGTTTAATTTACGACGACAGATATTATAGCTATGCGTCTTTTTTATTTTTTTTCCGAAGGGGAGAATTTTTTTAAAAGACACCACTATTTTGTGGTAGTATGGAATTTCTACCCACTAAAACCCCTTTCTTCTTCTGATGCAACTTGGCTACTAGTTAAATATTGCACAAAGGTAGCGGCGATGTGTCCCTCTTGGGTTCGCATAGGGTACCCCTTTCAACGCTTCACGATGGGCAGACGAATGCTGTGTGTGCAGCATCATCATTGCAAATTTCGCAGCGATGGCATTCCGGGCTTATCTCTTTTCCTATTCTCTTAAGGTAGCTCCCAAAGCAGCCACAACATTGATTGGCCATCCAAAATTCCAGGTTTGGTATTAGTTTCTGTGTCCATCGACCTTTTGTGGAGCTGTCCCATTGAGACTGCCACACTACCATGGTATTTTTTTGACCGCTTTCTTTGTTTCTCCTTTTTGTACCGCCAGTCTTTCCTGAGCGAGCAAGTCAATTGGCGGTATGGCAGTCAGTGCCAGTATATCATATAGCCCGGGAGAAGGACATCTTCCTGTAGTTAAGACTATACGACGTTTCCCCATCTTCTACGCGTCACTGGATGAAAAGCGGTGCACTTACTAAAAGAGATAGATCTGTCGCACTTAGAAACGTAAGTTTGAGCCATGAGCCTTGACCATTGTTAAGGAAGAAAGCTTATTATTTATGTTCCCCAAGATGGCCGCGCTCACATTGGAGTTTATTTTGTTATCGGGGCGCGGTGATGCCGAGTAGTAGGATAAAGGTAGTTGGGTACTGATAGAAAAACTATCGTATTAACTAATTCCTTTTATTTATGGAGAGAGAGGCTACAGCTATCAGCCTGCAAGAAGGACATCTTCCCGCAATTAAGGCCCGACGACTTCCGATAATTTGATCTTTGATAAATTATGCATCATGCATATTAAAAACATGTTTACAGAATGTCACTAACCCCTTGGTGAGTATGTTGTATCCTTTTTCAGACACTTTTATGAGAATTTAAGCGCGTTCCTACGGTAATACCAAAGACATATGACAGACGACATACAATCACGCTCTTATTCTTGTATTGTACAACGGATAAGATTTCTGTTATCTTGATTTGAGCGCATTTGGGATTCACAACCAGTGGGAGGAGCATTTAAATTCGAGGCATGCAATAGCAGTGGGTCGGTATGGATGTATATTTGATCAGGTAAATAGGTCTGCCGTGGAAAACACACGCATTGTTGTTGAATTTATATGACTTAAGGCACACAATGCACTCGTGTAGTCTCAAAGAACATTAATTAGCTGTAAATGATGAATGATATGAAACAAGAGCGCCCCGTGAAGTGTACACTTTATTTTCTGTTTCCGCGAGTTTTCCCGGTTCCGTGATAGATTGCGTGTTTTTGTTCAAAAACACGTCAGGCTTTGCGGGGAGGCCGTTCGAACATTACAAAGCCTGATTAATGCTGAAAAATGTATGACTAAGCGACATTATTCCGAAATTGATCACTCTTTGTCAAATGAAATTCCATTTTTTTATTTAATAACCTGCGAACCATTGCTCGAGGTTGGGCTGAAAACAGCCCCTTCCCCGGGCACAATTTAAAAATGTCCACTTTTATCGCCGTACATTTGCAAATCGGACCGGGGGCGTATATGACCCGATGGTTAAAGTCTGGAAACAATCAATTTATCCCATAAAGGACAAAGAAAATCAGACGGATAATTCCAAATTGGGTATTCCAATAAGATATATTTAATAAAGTATGGATTTGAAGAAGAATTGGAAGACATGAACTTTATGCAATATCATGGCAAATTTGTAGAACATAAAAACAGTATTAATTGAGGCAATAACTTGACTTATTACAAAAGTCACATTAAACATACAGTCAACCCTCCTATAGCATCTACTTAGTTTACGGCGTCTTTTTGCGTTAGTATAGGGATAGGCGCGCATCGATGCGCGTATGATGATTTCGATAAGCGCGCACCGGTGTGTGCACGACGATCAACAGGTTAATACCGACCAGTTATGTGTTTGATAAATACTGATGCATTTCAAAGCAAAATAATTCGCCGGTGGATATCTTTCTTTTCCTGTCCTTCTCTGTTCCCCTGGTATTGTTTTCCACATTGCTTTAGGAGAACAGGTAGTCTGACTTTAGGGGATTAGCTCTATTCTATTGTTGGAGAGGCGCTCTGCATCTCTCTCTTTCACTGCCCTCTTTGGGATAGTCGCGCCAAAGGTCCCAATTCCTTTTGATTTCCATCATGCTGTGGACCATGTTGTCGACGTTGAGCTCGGCTACCCCGAGTGCTTCTTCCAGCAGTTTCCTCTGGGGTGCCCAAGCATCACAGACTATGATGAAGCATCCATGCCCCGTGAGCATCTGAGTCAAGCGGTACGTCGTTTTGCCATATTTCACACCGACTTACGACCGGGATAAGTCGGTGCGTCCATCTTCCTTTGCTGGACTGATCCCATCTCCGTTGACAGGCTTCCCTCAGTTTCTGTTCGTGTTCATTGCGATTCTTGGGATCTTCGTAGTCCAAGGCTCTCTTTTTTGCTTGTAGGTTCAGCGGGGGGATTTCAGCTATCACGAGCATCGCATCTTCATAGACTGTTCTTTATGCTGCGGTGATTTGGAGCGCTCCCTGCCGTTGGACCCGGGTCAGTTTTTTCCTATAGCTCTTGTGTCTTAGCGACTCATGCCATATCGGGGCTCCGTACAGAAGGATTGAATGTATGACCTGATTTATGGTTTTCCTTCTGCACGGTTTTGGCCCTCCGACATTGGGCATGAGCCATCCGAGCTCGCTGGCCATCTTTTGTGCCTTCTGCGCAGCTGCTTCGATATGTTTGCTGAAGGTCAGCTTGTTGTCCAAGAGGATCCCGAGTGTGAACGTCTGTGGACGCTGGTGGACGTCTGACCCATACGGACGTGCCTGCATGCGCCGACTGCGCCTCCTCTCTGCCGACCCACCAACCGCCGTCGTTCCGTCAACCGCGCCATCGATCCACCAACCATGCCGCCAACCAACAGATCTATGTATATAAATTGCAATCACTTTATGCCCTCAAAGTAGGGCTTGCAATTTATTGTCAAATCAATTCATTTATCTTGCAAGATAAATGAAAAAGTCTTAAAATAAAGAAATATACATACAAATTTGATTTAAATAGAATTTGCATTAGAATAAAAATATACTCTAATAACCAATCCTTTATTTTTTTTAAAAAAAGCTTATTTTTTCGGATATAATAAAATATGCTTACATGAAACAATTCATATAAATACATTCATAGAGGGCTTTGAACCGTTATGTTTTTATTTCGGTTTTGGTTACGGATATGTTCCTGACATTTATATCGATTTGGTTACGGTTTTAGCTCCAGGAAAAATAACGGTTTTATCGATTATTGGTTTTTGTTTTAGTTTTGACAAGCAAATTCACAGTTGAAATTTGTGGTTCAATATTGCCAAAGTCAAAAAAGAAATTCTCCTAAATTTCCGGTAATTATTAATATTTTTTTTCCAATTTACCGATAATTGCCGGAGGCGGTTTTGTGTGATTTACCGATAAACCGGTAATGCAGGCCCTACTTCAAAGTCAACATAACGAACGCCATCCAGCAAATTCAGTCAGATTTATACGCCAGCCGCCGCGAAATTGGACCTCCCGTATACGTGCTACCAAGCAAAGCCGCGGCGGATATTTGAACGATGTTATATTCTATACGTAATGCCATAAAATATTCTATTCTAATGGGTTTATGCATATTGTCATCAAGCCATAAATCATTATCCTTGCATGCACTCCGTATGAAATAATCGCTTCTTAAATTAAGTTTAAGAGCATGCCTTTTCATAAAAAAGGGGCAATAAATATTTTAAAAAATTACAGAGAACCTACCTCCACTTCATAATGCTCCAATTACTGGCATGCAAATTCCGCCAAGCGAAAATACTATTTGTCAAAGATTTAAGTCTTCCATTAAAATGATTTTAATGTTGCGATTGCACGTTATCGTCGACGGTTATTATATTAATCACATGGCTTTATTTTATGGCTTGGAAAATATTTCGATTCATTGAAAGTTTTGCCACATTGCCATAGATTAAATCACAAATGAAAATAACGGGAGGATTTAATGACGCTATATATACAGAGACAACAATTAAATCCGGACGTGTACAATTTACCCACCCCTAATGGCACCCCTCGTAATATGGCACTATTGCTGTTTGCAAAATCGCAGTGGCATGACTCAATAATTTTTTAGAAATAGTAATTTTTTAGAAATCGATATGGATGCTTGACAGCTTATCAACATGAGGATACGAAGGTAATCCCAGAAGAACCCAATATCAAAGCCAAGCCTGATTCTACTCTGGGGGAGTCTGCTCTTTTATTTACAAAAATATTAGGTGATAGACTTTAAACGAGGTTGTATGAACTGCCAAGATGATCGACCAAATTAGGTCCACGCCAGAAATGGTGAAGAAAATCCACAAAATGGTATTGGTTGATCATTGCCTGAAATAGTGCAAGCTAACAAACAGGGTAAATATTAGTGCTATACATATTGACAGAAAATTTGCATATGAGAAAGCTGTGCGCAAGATGGGTGTCGCGTTTGCTCACAAAATAATGAAAATAGGTGAGGATGCTTCATGTTTTAAAGGATCAAGTTAATCGGACAGACAGCATCTTAATGGTATATTTTCCACTGCTTCTTTGATCTCTCAAGAATCACTACGCAAAGAGGCACCCACCTGCTACTGCATATCGCACAGTGTCAGAAGATGCTATTGACCTATTCGCCTTGGAAAGACAGACGATACAAAAAGGAAAAACCAAAAAGGTGACAGAGACCCAGAGACCATGGTGGTGTGGCACTTCCGATGGGACAGCTCAACGAAAGGCCGGTGGATACATGAACTAATACTACTCTTGGAAAAGTGAATGGCCAGACAACATGGTCAAATGTGTTATCATCTGACTCTCACAGGGCATGTCTGCATCGGTAGCTATCTGAACAAAATAGGAAAAGAGACAGGCCCTGAATACCATTACTATGGAGCAGATAAGGTGCGTTAGAGGAGGGAAGTAAGAGGTTACGCTAAAACGTAAAAGAAATACTGCTCGAAGTCACTCAACCTCAGTTTGAAGGAGGCTGCAGCAAATGACGGACTTTAGAGGCTTCCCCTTTTCCATGGCACTAAGCCACGAAGACGAGTCGCCGTTCGAGCAGCCTAAAGCCGTTCTCCCCTATATTCACTAGGGTGTTGAAGATAGTGGTGTCGCCTTTTGCATAGAATCTTCTTGCTTCTTCTGTAATCGGTAGGTCCACATTCCACTCTATGGGTACGCAGCACAGAGTAAGCTGCGCAACCAACTCATGTTAGCTGGGTTACCCCAGCAGCGTTTGATAAGAGCGAAATTACGAGGCTGCTTTCGCATACCTCTACTCTACATCATAACTCCAGGAGTTCGATTACTATCCACGGGCGTAGAGTTGTCCCCCTGGGGTTTTATGCGTGGGCACTGTAGAGTACCCCACCCGAAAGATAAAGGATCATGGAGAAACTCCACTGACCTGAGCTGTTTATTGATCCCGCTACTCGGGACTATGACAGCCCGCACAACGTAAGTGCACAGGAAGCTGCAAAACCTGAATTTAGTATCCATGTCCGTGAGGACATGCTTATTCTCAACTTTATGTGGCCACATGCACTCTAAACTCGGTGAAGAGGCTAGATAGATGTTGTAAATTAAAATACATAAAAGAGGAGGTCTGTGTGTCCAGCCGGTCCGTCTTTTAGACCGCTGACACTTCAAATGAGCGTCTCGCAATTGGACGCCATACATGAATGAATTATATTATAAATTAAACAATCTTGTGTATTATGTCGGGAGCCTTTAGCCAATTTCTCAAGCCTCATATTGCATTCGTCGTTGCGGCAGTTGACGATTGCCGCGTTGTTCGGGTGCGGAAATTGTAACGGCGGGCTACTTGCAACACGAGGTATATCATTAGCCTCGATGATAATCTCAATACTGATAAGCAACAAATACCCTGTTTTAGAAGAAGGTTCGGTTATTATATTCAAAGGCGATTCTTTATTTGAACGCTACGTCCAAAGTGAGGGCTCAAAAGAAGAAAAGGCTCGAATGAAAATACTCCCATATTTTTGATATTTTTAACACGCTGTTTTACATTTCTACTAAAGAATGCTTATCTTATCCAATTTTATTTATAATATCCAATCTGCTATGAATCCTTCTCTGTATTTGTGGCACTTCAATACTTCTTTTGAAAGATCTCGCCATATAATAGATCGTGTTTCAGTTTGAGTTATGAGGAATGAATTTTACTCAATAGTTTGAAGCAGCACTAAAATATTTCACGATCCACGGGGCTGAAAATTTTGTGGTGTTTTTATTGCTCAATGAAAATAAAATGTATATTTTACAATAAAATATTTTAGATTATCCTTTGGGTTATTGCCAATTTCAATATTCGTTTTAAATTTTACAATATTTCATACGAATGCAGGATCCGCCAATTTAATGTAATGGAATTTAACGCCAATAAATTCTATGATTAAACCGCAGGAAGCTCATTGTTATTGATGATATTGAAATTTATACTTAGTGTAATTGTTTTATATTTGTTAAATTGTTCTCATTTCGTAGCGTTCATTGTTTTAGTCGTACTGAAGTATATCAATAATTTAAATTGCATAAAGGTACAAAAAGTGTAAGATGGTATTGTAAATATTTATCATTTGAAACAGTGAGTGTGCATAATAATGTGGGAATCACTTATGGTCATATTACCGGAAATACCCGAAAGTATTCGTACATTTTGAGGCCTTATGTTTGAGTTCGATTTTTGTCCAAAAAATAGTGATGGAAACATCTTGATAACACAAAAAAATATTCCCTTTTTGAAAAACATTGTAAGTGGTGATTAATGACTTTATCGAATCTTTTCAGGTTCATGAAGCTCACTCTGAGAGAAAAACGTTTTTGAAACATTTTCAAAATAAATAAAATTTTAAATTGGTTTATTTTATATAAAAGCTAAATGCAAAGGGTCAACTAAATCAAAATTAGCTGTCTAAGCGTCTAATTGTAACATTAAACGACACCTACCCCATCCAGAACGGTTCAGCATCTTAACGACCCACCGTTTCTGACACCAATGTAACGTGGATCAGAAGTGCTCTCGTATCGGAGTTTCTGCACCGCTCCCACACTCCCCTAAAAGGCGAAATTATTTAGGCTGCAAAAATTATCGTTGGTTAATGACAAGGATATGGGTGTTTCAATTGGCAACATTTTATCTGGCGGATTCCCCATTTAGGTTTTAGCCAGGTGTTTTAAAATGATTTTAATTGGACGTTTGAAAGAGGCGTTTTTTCTTTCATGAAGCACTCAAAATGGGTACATTACAAAATGCGCGCATAAGAGCCAAATGCACACTGGATGCAAATTGGGGTGCGAATTTCAACCCTGTTATAAATTCTGTTTAATAGAAAGCAGGTCTTTAGGCAAAGCGTTCGCGGAATATTTCATTTGTGACTCTTTCGGTTTTATTACCGTCAAACAAAGCACGCGTCGTATTCCGTTTGTTCATTTTGTTTGATTCCAAGGAATATTTTTTTATTTTTGAAGAAAAATGTTGTTATAACTTCCGCCATAGTAATTATTCGCTCAAATGCGAGATATGAGAGCAATTTTCGTTTCTTTTATGAGAGCAAGTGATGCGCATTGAATGCGACTCATTCCTTCGGCATAATTTTATTTATTTTAAAAACATGCGGGGAAGTACAAACAGGAATTGAAGGAACGGCAATGTCTTCAAAGAAAGAGTCGAATAGTCAAAATTGGCCCTTGCAATTTATATTTTGCTATGTGCGTGTATAATTTCGTGATGAATTAACTGTCAAAAATTCAACTAATAAAGTAAAGTAATAGTCTCCAACGTGGAGAAGGCTTTCCAGCGTTTGCATTGCTGAAATATTCGCATGTTAGCTTTCACACGCGATTCTATTCGAGTTTGTTCGCCAATTTTCACGATTCGTGCACTTATTTTTATATAAATATTTTTCGAATCAGTGAACTTAAAAATTAACATTGAAAATGGCCACGGAAAGCACCTACCTGCGTTGAATGAGTGGCGTTAAAACGAGCGATGAAAGGCATTTTGAACAACTACAATTACCTATAAAAATATTTTTTTATCGATGGCTGGTAAACAGACAAACTGCCTGGATTGTTTCAATTCAAATGTTTTTTATCATACATGAGATATATACTAGACAATATTTGATTGTGCGGAATGAGCCCGGAGTTATCAGTTAGATCATGTGGGTGACGTTATCTGGGTGAGCCGAAGCGGGAGTCCTCACAGCATGAACACTGTTGAATAATAAAATACAATTACGTCTTTCACAAGAACTTATTAATATTGTTTTTATCCACATTGACTCCTAAGTATTATAACGTTGAGGCGTTATAATACTTGAAAGACCATTTCATTTCATTCATTTCTCAAGATTACAACATTTATGTAAGATCGAAAAATGCGTATATTTAATCGAAATTTATAGGAAACTTCACCAATATCATAATTTATGTAGTCGGGGTACCTGATTTTGTATGTCAGACCTTATCGGCCATTTTTTTTTGGATTCTGGGGTGTAGAGACACACCCAAGTTTCATCTCCCGTCACGATAAAATTCAGAAAAGCTTCTCTCTCCTGTGCAAAACGATTTCTTGCGAGGGTACTGGTATGTGGGTAGAAAGTGGGAGTCGTCTGTTAGTCTTATCTGCAGGAATATTTCTTTCCCGTAGTCTGATAGCTATAACCTTTCTCTCCATAAATAGAAAGAGTTACGGTGTGATCGGATAACAGCAACTTTATGACAGACCCTCGGACTAGCCGCATAACGTATCTTCTATCAGTCTTCCAGTCCTTGGTTGGACTGCAGAGGCTCCCATTTTCTTATGGTAGTCATATCAATTACGGCTATTCGTAGCACCTAGCCACGGCGACAAGTCGCAATTTGAGCAGCAAAAGCTTTTCTTCACTGTATGCAATAAGCTTGTTGTTGCAATAATGTTGAATATAGTGGGGTCGTCTTTTGCACAGAATCCTTCTACTTTCCCTGTAATCGGCAGCTCCACATACGACTTCAAGGTATGCAACACAGGCCAAGCCGCGCACCCAACGTATATTAGTTGGGCTACCTCAGCAAGGAGGTAGCCCAACTAATATAATGGATGTCGAATTAATTCTCCATCTGGGGTTTTATGGGAGGGAACTGTAGAGTGAAATACCCACCCGAATAAAAATAATTAATTAAGACTATAGTATATCTATCAGCACCCGATCACTTCCATCTCACTGCTAAGCATTACCACGGTCCGATTGCATAATGAACCTGCGTGCGAGCGCGGCCGTCTTGGAGAACAAGTGAAAAGAAAAGCACCTCCATCCTAAATTACACTGGTGTCAGAAACGGTGGATCAATGTATTAATGTTCTTGATAGGGTGTGCAGGAACATATATCCATTTTGAATGATTGGTCAATTGAAAATTAGTCATATTTCTATATTTGAGGATTTTCATCAGGATGTTTTATAACATCATTCGTATTTAGTCGATTTGGTGTGTTATGTGGGTGATATGATATTCCCTCGCAATGCCGCCGTTGATCTATACAAATTCAATTCGCCAGATTAACAGTGACATCATATGTCGTTCTGAGGACACTGCATCTAGAATAACGACATCAATCGCTTTTGCGCCGCGTGTGCACCACTTTCTGTCCACGCAGGCAGTAAGAGTCATCGATTAGCCTTAACTGCGGGAAGATGTCCTTCTTGCAGGCTCATAGCTGTTTCTGTACGGAGCTGCTGAAACAAGCACTCGGGGTGGCCGAGCTCAACGTCGACAACATGGTCCACAGCATGATGGAAAGCAAGAAGAATTGGGACCTTTGGCGCGAATACGTAGAAGTGATTCTGAGCGCCAAAGAGGGCAGTGAAAGAAAGACGCAGAGCGCAACAGCCTCTCCAACAATAAAATAGGGCTAATCACATAAGGCCAGACTACCTGTCCTCCTGAAGCAATGTGGAAAACATTACCAGGGGTACAAAGAAAGATAAGAAAGGGTTTTAAGTGGGTACAATCCTACACTACCCGCGAAGGGTGTCATGGCTTGTAAGAGCCCATTCGTGAAATACTGTGGGTGCGAAGATTCCCCTCCCACGTTACAAGTGCCTTCGGATTTTCACATGTTTAGGTCATTAGAATGTTATATTTGGGTTAAATGTTAAGAAAATAATTCAAATCTAGAATTATTTTATAAAATGGCAAATAAAAGCTATCGGAAAATTGGAAGACTGCTATGGAAAATTGAGGACATTACCTGACATCCTGTCGATTTATCAATAAATAATCAAAGTCGATTTCATTCGAAATATTCACAAATTTACACATCATCGATGTTGACAATTTAGCCAACTTCCAATTACATACTACGAAGGAACAAATATGATTAGGGTTGCCCAAAAAAAAAAAGATTTATTTACCAGCAAGTGGCCATTTCCAAATTGTTTCCCGGAAAATAGCGCGGCGATTTTTTTCAGATCCACTAGCGCATATAAAAAATGAGTTGTAATGAAATAATAAAGTGGATATTTATTTTCGAAGCTTATTCGGAGGGGTCGTAATTCAACAACAATTTGTTTCTGGGACCCAATATTTACTTTTCTTGAAGCGTGCTGGCCCTTTGAGCGGCGTTCGGTTTGGGCCGCTCCAACTGAAATATTTGTCTTTCCAACAAAGGCAATTTACCCTTTGTCCTGTTCCCAGTTGTTTTCGATTGCAATCCGGAATTGAATCGTTTTTTGTAGATTGGGGGGAGACATCGAAAAATGTCATATTGCATTAGGGCTGATGAAAATCATACGAAAATGTCACATCAAACAATTTATAACGACCTGGCCGCCCAAACATTTACCGAGTGCTTCAAGCAACTTTCACACCCTTATGTCTTGTAAAACGCGTTGATATTTCATAGGGCAAAATGTCATAATTAAAATGTGTCAACCCAAGGATAAAAAATGTTACTCGAATGTTTGCACTTGAATGGTGGCTTTGTGTATTTTTAGCACCCGTACGCAACGTAATCAACCCTTATTATTGATTTTTTAATATGTTAACCCTATCGCGCATTCTTCGAATGCTGATGCAATGAATTAAAATTATCGGCATTCCTCCCTTTCATTTAACGAAGAGGCCTATTATTTCACAAACGAAATATTTCAAATAACCGGGATATAAGGAAAATACATAACGATCAAGGGTAGAAATTCTTACTAACTTGCTGAGGTATTTTTTTTTATACTATGCAACCTTCAAAGTATTTTTAGCACAGCTTAATATTATAGTATTTATTTATCCAATTTTCTGTCTTCAATTTTTTTAAGCTTACAATTATATGTATTTTAAGGATTAAATAAAGATACTTATGTTAAAATATGAAAACAACCCCTTTCCAAACAACATAGGCAGCGATTAATCTTCGATTTTTGAACATCTTACCTTCTTACGTTCAAATTTGAAGAACAGAATACAGTCAAACTTCTTATAGCGTCCACTTCATTTACACAATTTTTACGTAAGCAACGGGTAAAACAGGTTTTTTTTTCTACAGTGTGGTCCCTATGTCAACGATATAAAAGGATTTATTGTATTTAAAATATTAACAACGAGCTACTTCTGTTTTCTTGCGCGTGTACATGCGCGAGCATCAATTATTCTTAGTCCCCGCATCTCAGCAAAAGGAAAAAAATGAGTACGTATAGGAAACAAGAATAAAGAGAGTTGATCAATAGCTTTAGTCATAGGAAGATGTATTTTTTCCGCCAGCTCCCTGCCAGTCTTGGAACTACAACCCCTCGTTGACTTGAATAAAGTACGTATTTAAGACGATTATGTTTTCCTCGTCATATGATCATCTACACCTTTCTACTTGGCTTCACCGGCCTGTAAAAAGAACAAATTCAACAATTTTTTTGCGAGTTTTTGCGAAGGTCACTTTTCTCGGGATGGCCGCGATACTTTACGGGTCCGTTCTTTTATCGGGCTGTGATGTTGCTGAACGAATGGATGGGAATACGAATGGCATCGAATGGAAAGACTATTTTCGCAAGATAACTATTTATTCCGTACTACAGATAGAGAGAGAGAGAGAGAGAGATCTGGCTGCAGGAGGGACGACCTCCCGCAGCCAAGGCTAACCGACGACTCTCCCGACTCCCGCTTCCTGCACATCACTACCCAACCGGCAACGGTGCACGCGCAAGAAGTGATCGGTCGGTAAGCAGATGCAATGTCTCCGCAGGGCCACAAGAGATGGCGCTGTTAAAATAACACATTGCACTTAAAGAGAAATGGAAGATGTCGTTACTACGTGGGGATGGTAAATCGCCCACGCTACACTATCAAGCCCAACTGCGAGACTTCAACGATCCTGTGTCTCTATATCAGGCACGGTCAAGTAGTCTTCTCCAGATCAAAAATTACAGTTAATCCTATGCTTCTGCAGCTGTCAAATCTGAAATACCTTACCGCTTTCCCCATAGATACACAGCTGTTGAGAAGAAGAAAAATAAATTAACAAAGCCGATATCCGGCATAATGTTGTTTTTTTTTTTAATTTGGGATAGATTGCCACAAAATCCAGTAAAACACTCAAAGATGTTTATGGTGAAGAGTTGAACCAAGAATAGGAGCTAAACAGGAATTAATCGAGTCAAATCCATGGCAAACAATCGAAGCGCTATCACAAAGACTGGAATCCCATTGGGATTATTTAAAATTTATCAGCAAAACGAATAGGATGGGTTTTACGGAATAGGATGGGTAACAAAATAAGCATCAAAACACGTGCTACGCCTACTTGGAAACACTATAAAGTAGTCCCTTTTGAATAGCATTTTAATTGATAATGAAAAATAGGGGGTAAAATAAATAATTATTTTACACATTATAGGATTGGGAAGAAACTATAATTGCGCATGTTTATTTTTGACAATTGGAAGCTTTGCATTATATTTATTCCCCGTCGGGATTTCCATATTTTCAGGTCCATGAAACACAATCCGATTTTAATAAATGCATTTAAAATAGTTTTTTGCTTTTTATCCCAAAAGTTTTTACAAAACAGCTATGGGAAGATTCGAGTGACACAGAGTGAGCACAGACGCCGACAGCATGCGAGAAGGTGGTATCCTTCCCGCAGATTCCCGGACAGTTGCCGGCCCGTTCCTTATCGGACCCGGTGAGACGTGGAGTTACGTAATCTTTATTACTCGGGGTCACGTGTCGCGGAGCCGCAAGGCAGAGTTCACAAAATGTACGCGCGCTCGCTCTCTCCTTGCGGAACTGGTTCTCGCTCCTCCTCGTGAGCAGAGCTCCCCCACCGCGTTGCGCGCGCACATTTCTTTCCATCAATAGTGGGCTACTATGCAGATTATTTTGCAGATGGACCGATACATTTTTTTTTGCTACGTTTCACATATGTAGGCCCTATGTCGGGACAAAATTTCACCTTTTAATAATAACTTTTTAGTTTATGATTATAATTGTATTTTGCAATATATTTTTGATCTAAATAATTCATTATTTTATGCAATTGGCTTAAATATTATTTCGTGGCTTGCACGATCTACATACCTGATACCACTGGATTTCTTTGCCTAGGAATGTTCCCTATTCCGTAGCTTGCACGGTTTCCAGACCTGACACCACTGGATTTCTTTGCTTAGGAACGTCCCCTATTCCATAGCTCGCACGGTCTACAGATCTGACACTACTGGATTTCTTTGTATAATTTTCAAATATACTCAAATCATATTTATGAATATACGATATTTAGTAAAGAGATCGCTGATCTTTACGGCGTCGAAATAGCAAAAATCACAGATTTATGGCGCGTCTCGCTCGACAGTGTTGTAAGAAAGTCGAGCGGCATCAGTTTATATTCCAATAACCGATTCGGTTTTCCAAAGTGTCCCTGAAAGAGTTATATGAGCTAGGTAATATCCTTTCAATAAATTTCTCAGCCGTCAATGCAAATTGATTGTGATTTTATACGGGGTCCCTCGGAGGGAGGGCTCCAGATTCGAATTCTGATTCATATTTTTATATGGCACTTGACCGAATGGCTATAAAGCCACTCTCCCAATATCCATAAAGCCGGCTGATACAGCCTATAAAGATGTGCAAACACGGCGTCGGATCCAGACGAGAGCGGCTCCCGGAAGAGGACGGCGCCACCATCTCGGGATAAGACGACCGACTTTATGGATGTCGAGGATGCATTATTCATAAGAAACACATTCGCGACACTCACAACGCAGATATCTCAAATTTGTTCAAGTGCTTTCGGCGTGTTTTGACTTTAGCACATCATTATGGCCTCTATGCGGAATACATCACTCGTTTGTCTCCATTGAGCCCGAGAGCCTCTATAATTTATGGGAAGCGACATTTGCCTTTGCCATGTGTCTTGGTGTTTTTTTTTACAAAACATGCACAATAAAACCGTAACAAAATATCTATCGTGAGATGGAGTATTTTTTTTAAATAAAACTGAATTTAAAAGAAAAACATTAGGCGTTTTTATAATTCAAATGCGAGCGAAAGAAAAATACTTCAGCTTGTCTTTTGCTCTTAAAAATAGAGTTTTTAATTTGCTATAGATGTTTCATACAATAATATAATTTAAATAAAATATTTTATTTATGCTTCTTTTTACATATTTAATATTCATATTTTACCATATCCGAACTTTCGCAAATGTGAGGCTTTCTGTATAAAGTTGGATGGATGAAATTGTTTTCATCGGCATGTTTAAATAGATGAATTAACACAACGTTTTCAGATTAAATTGCTTGATTATTGGATAGAAAATAACTTTGCATATATAGAATGTGACAGGGAAACTACCTTATTTGAAACGCAAGCCCTAAAGCCACAGTTATTCCGAGAAGGGTGGCCGGAATAACTCGGTGTGTACATGCGGGGTTCTGTTCATAGACGAAGACCATGTTCGGGTATTGCGTCCAATTGCGAGGTGCTCATTCGAAGTGTCAGCGGTCTGAAAGACGGACCGATTGGACACACAAACATTGTGACCATTCCCTTCTCTTTTATGATATTTTGGGATTTTTGCATAAGTTCCTCGGGGCCTTCTTTATATAATTATTCGCCAAACTTAAGCAAGCACACACAAACAATATTTGAATTGATTTTAAAGTATTCATGAAAATGTGCACAATAAATCCCCAAAGTTTCATCGCAATCAGATGAATGGTATAGGAACGTATACGAGACAAACGAACCACAGAAATTACACATACAATATCATTTTTATTTGAAAAAAACCTCAACACTCCATTTAAATCATCATCTTAAATTAAACTTGATATTTTTTGAAGCGAATGTATATTCGCATGGAAAAAATACAATCGTTAATGAGAGCGAAATATTTTCACATGTGCCTTGAAAATATTATTTTACTCGCTTCGATTCTTCCATTATTGGGCTTGGATATTGAAAATCAAAATACTTGTAAATTTTCACTGATCGCCTAAAAATACATTTTACACTTATATTCGGAGAGCTTAGAGAAATATTTATCTGTTCTCGAATTGAGCAAAAAATATACACACGAATCGTAAAATATGTAAGGGGATTGACCAGACTCCTTTGCGAATTCCTTTTCGAATAATATTTCTAGACGTTTTGCAAATATCTCGCATGTAATATATTGACTTATTTAAATTCATTTTTTCGGTGTCTGATCTTGATGGTGTTCTATGGGATTATGTTAAACGGGAGATGTACAAAGCTGAAATAAAAAAAACCGATGAATATATGTATGGAGCGAAATGATTTTGATTGAAGACTGCTATTTCGATTGAAATCGCTCTATAACGCAAATGCGGCAAATTTGGCTCGAGAACTTTAAAATATAAATAGGAGAATAGTAACTTATTTATCAAAATTATAATTTTAATTCAGATTTGCGATGCGATTATATGTGTATATTATGCATTTATTTTTTCGAATTTATTAACAGAAGTAAAAGCTAAAAGATTTGTTTGTGTAATATATAATAAAATAGGCGCACTACTGTTCTAGTGGTTGCTTTATGCTACGTTTAGATATACATATACACAAAAAATAGGCGCATGCGCATAGCGTTTCTATGATATATGCAACGGATGCGAGGAGAATAAAAACCGTCAGGATTTTACAACGCAATGGAAGACATTAAGCCAGGAAGAAAAGGAGACCTTTTTTATTTGTAGATGGGGGGAATCTTCAAAAGACACCACCATTCTGGTGATAATGTGGGATTTTTACCCACTAGAACTCCCCTTTTCTTCAGCTGCCACCCAGTTACTAGTTAACGATTGCACTGGGTGGTAGCCATATATGCCCGCTGGGCTCATCGGTAACTTTTGCGCATAACGTACGTTGTGTACTTGCTCTACGAATTCCATGTCCTAGCATATTTGAACATTAAAGAAATCATACTTTTCAGATCTCTTTCAGCATTTCATGTTAGGCAGTCGAATGATGGCATTTCGGGCTTATCTTTTTGGCTCTTTTGTGGAGATACGCTCCAAAACAGCCATACTTGTAAAGAACCTGGATCAGGTGGTGCTGATCGTGTTTTTCTTGTTCCATTTTTCTAGGTCTGTGATGAATCGGTATGTTCACCGACCTTTTATGGAGTTGTTCCATCGGGATTGCCACACCACCATGGTGCAAGTCGAGCAAGTCAATTGGCGGTATAGCAATCAGTACCAGAATAGCGTCTTCTGACACTGTGCTGTATGCAACAGCCATTTCATAGCTCTTCTGATCTTATCTTTGTAGTTTGCGCGCAGTGTCTCCGAAGATTTGGCGGCAACGAGAGGAACCTCATTATCAGCAAAGGTAACCATTTTTACTTCTTCGGCCAGAAACAAATACAACAGGCCATTATACATGACATTCTACAGTGCGAGTATTAGTTGACTACCAGACCTCGACGGAGGAGGACCTTCTCAGCTAACCAAGTTTGATTCCAGACTCCGACGGAGGAGCATCTCCTCGGACAACTAGCTTTTCGACTTCAGCCCGCGATGGAGGAAGATCTCCTTTAAAAAGAAGGGGTTTCTTCGCTCCTGGACCCAGACGAGGGAGAATTTTCGGGAAGATGACTAACTTCGAGTAACTACGCAAGCTCCTTTGACACACTCGGCGATCTTCATCGACACGCAATAGGGGTTTCGTTAGCTAGCTGGCAAGAGAGGTGGTCCGAGTCTTCTTCCGGCCGCCACCTTTTAAAGTTCTTCCCCTCAGTTAGGAACCGCCTGCGTTGCCGCTGGGTCGTTCCAGATTTCTGGACGTCCCTGTTCCTCACAGGGCACGGGCGCTTCAGTGTTTGCTTTATAGGTTCAGGCTCTCTCCAGTTTTGGAGTGTCCATGCGGCGATCTGGACATGGATGCAGATCATGTTCTGTGGACATGTCCCGTCATGGCGTCCGATCGCGAGGCGCTCTTTCGCAGTATCAGCGGCCAGAGAGTTGGGTCGGTTGGGCACACAGACCTGGTGGACACTCCCTCCTCGTTCAGGACTTTTAGAGCGTTTTGCAGTACTTTTGGTCAAAAATGCGTTCCTGGGGGCTACTGTGATACTATCGATCATGGTAGCACCTCCAGCGGCTAGTTTAATTAGGTGGCTCGCGCCAATGGGGTTACGAGCGAGACTAGGCAACCTCCTCCTCTCCCATAATGTATATATTATATATATATTTATTATATTTCTTCCCTTTTCCAATATTTATTTATATATCTTAGCTAGGTCTAGTTTATAAATTTAAGTTACCTAGATAGCTTCCCCCGCGCTCAGAGCGCAAGTGGCTGTCGATGTTGAGAAAGATTGGGTCCTCGCAGACAGTTTTAATTTCAGGTTTTGCACTCTGGGTGGCATGGTCCCGAATAGCAGGACCAATAAGCAGCTCGAGTAAGAGGTGGGTATATCTAGCTTTGACTTTGAGAAGACGCTTCGGCGAAGCAATTAATACCACATCATCCATCATTTCGCTCGCTTGTGTGTGTTAATTTAATAAATACGTTGTACTGATTATTCGACATTTTATTGATCATCTGCGGTACCTGCCTCATTTTGATCTCTACCACTGAATGAATGAAGTTTCAAACGTGTTCCGTCGTTCATCGCAGTCAACTCGTTGGCCAGGACCATCGCTCTAAATTGCGAGTTTGCGTGCAAATAACGCGAGCGTCAATCCGCAACGATGAATTCATCTTCTTTTTCTGACCGACTGTCGGTTGGAGTTTCACTTTTCGTGACGTTCAAGCCAATTTGTCTTAACGCGCCTATAGAAGTTCGATTTAAAAATAAATCAAATAAGCTGGGATATAAACTAGTATCAATTCGATTGTCTATAGGATATGATTAGACAGTCAATTTAAGAAATGTAAAACGGGAGCAGCGCAATCAATCTAGCTATTTTTTGTCGTTAGTCAATTTAGCGCAGCGTGATTGATTATATATCGATGGATTTTCCGAATGAAAAATGAATATTTTTGTATAATGTAGGGACGGTACGTATCCAGGCTGTTTTATATTCCGAGCGGCAGTCGGGCCGTGGATTCATGCAAATGAAATGAATCCGAATCCGGGTAAACAAACACTACGCTGAATAATGAAAGCCTGTTATTGTTTATGCCCATAATTGGATTCTGCTCAAATTGATCCACGACACGAGAAACAAATCAATCTAATTATTTAAAAAATGTACGCCGGCAGCTCGGGGGTTGGGGGTGGTTCATGACTATACGAAATCGGGCGATCCACACATACCTACAGCTAGAAAACCATTAATTTATTTCTTTGATATTTCACTAAGCTCAACCATCAACGAACTTTCTATCTATTCTTATCATCTATTCTATAGATAATAAATCAGAATATTGAAAAATGTTCATATTTTGATTTGCTGCTCTTGTGCGATTAGCGACAATTAATAGAGAATCTAAATTCCTTCCTAAAGAAAAAGATCTGACATCATTAATAGCGTAAACCCTCAATCATCATTTAATTTATGAGGCCTTATAGAAATGTCTATTATATTTATTTATACCCCAGGGGTTTCCCCGCTCTCACGTATTCTCCAAGACAGCTGCGTTTCGGAAGAGGTTCATTCCGCTATCAGGCTGCGGTAATGTTGAACGTTAGGATGGAGATGGTCGGGTGCTGATAAAAATACTGTCGTCTTAACTAATCTCTTTTATTTATGGAGGGAGAGGTTACGGTTGGCTTGAGGGAAGAACATATTTTGTGCCTGCAGGATGACAGAAAATGTCATAATTAGCCACGCACGAGTGCTTTTATCTCACGAATATGTGGGAGCGGGGCGCGGTCCGGGGAATATCCCAAGAGCACCCCCACTCCACACGCAGCATTTGACCGCCATACTATCGAGAGCATCAATCCCATTTCTGACACCATTGTTGCGTAGTGCAGGGGGGATGCTCTTATTATTGACAAATTTTATGCAATGCGGGTGCATTTTTGATTATACAAATAAAAAGTGGTAGCTTGTATGCATTCATACAAGTGCGTGGTCTTTTTTTTCCGGCATTTGAAAAACTTTGCAAGGGAGAGAATGTTGGTCCCAATGCCTTCAGAAACAGAGCGTCATGAATCATGGTTGAGAGAATATTTCATTGGGTGTGAGGCCCGAACCAAAAGGGTTGGTATTCCTTACCCTATACACTATTATAATCGCAATGATGGTATAGTTTATATCGAGAACCCTATTGATTTATATAAGAAGAATTTATATTGAAAGGATGTTAAAATAAATATGAACAGTGTTCATCAAGTGTCCGAGTTTCATTTTGACATGACTTGTTTAAATTTCTTGAAGGAAAATATTTTAAGTTGAAATTATGAGGCATTGAAATAAATTTTCAGTGATTTTATTATAATTGTGATTGATTAGATACAAAATTGAATGAATTTATTGAGTTTTTAAGTTCAAATTTTTATATAAATTTGCCTTCATCTTCGCTTCTTGTAAATTATTCTCCAAGGGTTGTAACAAAAGATTCGGCATTTAAATATCCAGATTTTAATTCCCTTGACAGCTTTCATGTGGCAAATTAATTAAGCGCTGTTTGATCTGTGATGAAGAATTTCTAGCCCAGCCTCCCGGTAATTTCGGAAGAATCGAATTGCCCAACCACTCTAGCGTTTCCGTAATTATGAATTATAGATTAAGGGAATGATATTGAATATGGGCTTCGTGCCTTTCATTATTTATCCATAACAAGTGAAGAGCCTCATTATTCTGGAGAAATGTGATATTTCTCGAACGAACGTGATCACGGGAACGAGCATGGGGGGGTGGAAAAACGAGACATAATTACGAGAGCATTTTTTCTTCATTTTGTACAGGGCGGAAAGAAAAATCCGCGTTCTCGTTTCACTCGTTAGATTTGAAAGACAGAAAGAGGGATACACAGGCACATGTTTGATGAAATGAAATCTTTTATTGGGTAAAATATCCCGCCCTAGTCCCTGTCGCCCTCCGCCCTACAGCTCCGGGGCGGTTTACATCATTAAAGGACGAACAAGAGAGCCTCGTTTTGTTTCGAGAACAAATCTGCTAGCCTCGTTTATATATGTCCCTAAAATGAAGAAAAAAAACAATTCGCTATTAAAGTAATTGCTCTAACCTTTCACGATGCCATGAAACCACCATGGGGATCGATATTTTTTTTGTCCCTCTTAGCTGAAGGCATATAAATCACTTCATAGTATTAATAATGAACGTACATTTAATAGTTATTACTTGATTATGTAATTTATTTCCACTGTTTGATCGAAACGATTCGTTCATTTTAATGTACACATATCAAAAATGCGATTTAAAACTTTACACAAAGCTAAAAATATATTGCCAAAATAAATGACGTTTAAAAATTACCAAAAATAATCTATTTAGTCTATTGTTGATGTTTATTCTTAAAGCTTCAGTCAAGAGAGAGATGTCAACTGCGAGACTTCTCGATGACGGTGCCTCTATTTTTTAATCTTGCCCAAGGCTATTTTTTTGGTCAAAGATTACGAATTACTCTGATATGCTCTAAGGCAAGAGTTTTAAATAGTTCTGAAGGGATTCAAAGCCTACTGGGTGCGTAAAATAAATAAATAAATAAACTTTTGCTATTGAAAAAAATATTATTAAAATTAATTTGGATCATTATTTTTATCTTATAACAACGATTATTGAATGAATGAATGTATGAATAAGCAAGTTTTTGCGACCTAAACCAGATTATATGGATACCGACGATATGTGGCTCTAATAGGATGGCGCTATGTACCATACAGCGCATGCCACGATGGACATTCTGCACGAGCGATTTGAGGGCATCGTGGCCACCGACATCGTGCGATTTAACGTCTTTAGACATTCATTTTTGTAAATTTAGATTTTAAGTTTATTTTCGGACAAAAAAAATTAAATTATTAATTTGTTAGAATATTTATCTTCCATCCTGGATGACAGCAAAGGACTTCATTGAGGTATTTCAGAAGGGTTTCTTCGAAGCATGGAGTGAGTCCGCTACATTGAGTCATCCCATTATGCTCGCAATTTGGTCGCCTGAAAATGAACATTAAATGACATTTATAATGAAAGAAAACGCTTTCAAATCTTACGTATTGGAGAATGATTTTTGTCCTCCGAAACAAATCTCCAATCCATTATTATTAAGCTGCAACAAAGGGTGCAATATCGTTATTTTTTTTTAAATTTCTGTGAACCGAAACCCTACAGTATTGTCTCGGATAAAAAATATTTTTTTCCCCCCCAGTATTTTTACGTTGTAAAACGTTAAAATTGCAGGTGGAAAAGAAATCACTTACGCTAATGGAAAAGGTACAAACAAGTCACGTAATCAATCAACCGGCCCAAAGGGTGACGTTACAGTATAGCAGATTGGGTCAGCGGTATCAATTTACGATTTGAAAGAATACATTCTCGCTAATCTCCACCAACAAAATGAAAAAATAAATTTAAAGCTTTCAATTAAATGATGTAATTGAATTTATAAAAACAAAATATTGAAAAAGTCCTGTTGACCTGCGCAGATTAAGTCCACCAAATTAACAATGATCTCCTCTGCCGTCCTGCATTCACATAGATGTAACTTCTCTCTCCTGGAATAAAAGGAATTAGTTAAGACGATAGTGTTTCTATCAGCACTTGACCATCTCCAATCCGCCACTCGGCATCATCGCGGCCCGAAAGCAGAACGAACCCGAATGCAAGAGCAGTTGTCTTAGATAACACATAGGAGCGAGGAGCTCCACGCTCCACGTTACTTACGTTCCTGAAGGTGTCAGATCTTACATTCCAACTGCACGATTTCTTCATTTATCAAAACGATAGGTTGTAATTCCGCTTACCGCACAGTATCCAAGAGCGCGGTGTTGGTAATCGCCAGGGCTATTCCCGTTGACTTGTTGACGATTGAGGGCAAAGCTCGATATGCCGGGACAAAGAAACGGGTGGATTCACACCCTCCTGCCCGATGTAAGGAAGTGGAGTGAAAGGAGACACGGACAACTGAGCTACCATCTGACTCAGCTCCTCAGTGGGCACGGCTGCTTCGGAGCCTATCTGAATCGGATAGGCAAAGAGGCAACCACTGAGTGCCATCATTGCGGGTTTGAGGCACATGACGCAGAGCATACGTTGTTTGCATGTGAAGCGTGGGAGGAAGAGTGGGGAATTCTACGCGCCTCCATAGAGGATGGGATAATAAACAAGGTAAGAATGATGAACTCTATGCTAAAGAACAAGGAGGAATGGACGGCATGGAGAGAATTCGCCGCCAAGATGATTGCCGCCAAGAACGTCAAAGAGGGAACGTCAAGGAGGGGTTTTAGTGGGTAACCGGATCCGGATTTTATTTTGATTTGATTTAATTTAAGTCTAAGGGTATAATTCTGGAGTCCCACACTACTATTGAGTATGGGCTCGGCAGTGTATTTAAAATATTTCCCCTCCTTGGGATAAAAGAAAGAATAAAGGTTGCGATCCCACTTTTATTTTTTGCCATCGGGGCAGTTTTATCCCATGAATAAATTCCTTGGATTGAATGAAAAAGGATTCCATCGGAAGCTTCTTGATCCCGCCACTGAATATAAAAAGCGACTTCTCCAAAAACCAGTTGTCCACGTATTTTTCGAATGTTGTCTTGAAATCATTGCCCTTAATGCCTAATGCCTTTTTTAATGGCCCAAACATATGGTAGTTACTATTAATATTATTATTTTGTGTCTCGCTGAGCAGACGTGGCACCCAACTTGCTGATATTTTTCTGTATACAAGATGTTCCGATACAACGCCATGGACACATCCAACACATCCAACACACAATATATATTGATGCAATCTCGACTATCGTAATGCGGTGATTTCCCTCCACAAACTTACTTGCGGTTCGAATGTTGCTTTCATTGATGCTCGCTCCAGGATGCCGTGTATGACTCTCATTTTGCGCATTATTTCGACCTTCACAAAACTCTTGGGTTAAATCAAACACTGGAACAATGCCTCATATTTTTTCAAAATTTCACTTTATTTAAAGCCTTCGTTTACGGGAAAATGAATAATTACGCGTTGCGCAACAGATTATTCTGTTTCTCTCTCACTTATGTCTATACTAGAGTAAATATTATCTATTTTATTTAGTTAAAGTGCTCGATTATATATAATGAACAGATTATTTTGGGGGAGTTAGGAAATCACCCCCATTTAGCAAGCGGCTTAAAGCGTAGAAGTTAGTTCGCTGTAAATATTATTCTTCGTGGTAATGAATGAGATCCCCCATCGTTAATTGAGTTATTAAAACAAGAAAAGTGTTCTTCCCGAGACTCCAAACAAGGTGAGATTTTTTATCGAAGTGTAATGAAATTGAAAGAAAACCTCCCTGAATATAAAATTCATATTCAAATACGATCAGTCGTAAAATTCCGGGAAAACCGATAATCGCTTCGTTTTTTAGGACACAATTCCCGCAACTCCATTGAAGTCCCTCGTTATGAGCAGACTTAATCTAAAAATATAAAGTGATTTAATAACTCGGTATATTCTAATGAAGACGCTGGATTACGGCGAAAGGAGGCAAACGGGAAAGGAAACACTTCAATTATTTTCTTTCAGCGAAAACAATTATTCATCCACCGGAAAAATAATTGAATGGAAAACGGAAAAAATGCGTTATTCCGATATCGGGAACGGCTCAAAGGGCATGCCTGAACTTTTTAAAATTCATTCGGAAATTTTCGATTCGACGATGAGGACGACGATTATTTTATATAAGATATTAGTGGCGTTCGTAACTGCAAATTGAAAAATTTCGACTCGGCTCGGGGACGTAGATAACTATAGATTTTTCCAGTGTCCTTTTTCTGGCTTTTGTCCAAGTTAATTAAAACGAATGCCTCGGAGATTTGGTGCTAACAAAACGTGTGCAATCTAGAATAAATTCACGTTATTTCAAAAATACCGAATAGATTTATATCCCCAGACAGATTTCTATTCCGATACTTCATGGCCATGATGCATTTAGATCTCAATATTGGAAAACCTCATTATAAAAAGAGCGAGGCTATATGTATGGTTCATAGGTTTGTCGTCTTTTCAAGCTTCGGATTATTTTTAATCTGCTCCCAGACACTGTAAGCCTCAAATATTGGCTTTCTATTTAGTAAATTAAAGTGTCAAATGGTCAAATAAAGTTTAATTTGGAAATTTTCTCAGAGGTGAAAATGAATGGTTAATTATTAATATGAGATTAACACGTTGTGTGTGTCGAACTCGATTTATACGTTAGTTTGATGCCTAGAGATTCTCTTCTATTCTAACTATTTTGCGACACGTATTGTCAGTGCGTGAAAATAAACGACGTTTCTGACACCAATGTAACGCGGAGCGCAGGTGCTCCCGTGGCGAAACCCTTGAGTCGCTCCCCACTCCCACGTGTTTTCTGAGACAGTTACGCTTGCACGTGGGCTCATTATGCTATTGGGTGACAATGGAGCCAAGCGGTGAAATGGAAATAGACGGGTGCGAATAGAAATGGGTTGGGGGACTTTACTAATTCGAATTTACCATAAGGTTTGAATATGTAGACGATCCATAACGACACCCGCATACCTAAGGCATGAAATGATTTGTGCAATAAACTAACTAAGCAGGCGCTTGCCTCGGGCGCAACTGGGCTTGGGGCGCAAAACGCAGGATACCGACCCGATTGAGAGAGTTGCACGTGGTTTTTATTTTACTTGACCATTCTATTCTAAATGCATTAACGCGTTAATTGACATAGCAGTATTATGGAATCATTTTCGGTATCTTTCATGGAGTTCCCCTGCGTCTTCGTTTGCAGATAATACTCGCTTATTGTGCCAGATAAATCTGCCTATCGTTTTCGTAGCATTTAAAATCTTATCTTATCCAAATATAATACAAGAAAAATTGAACAGGACCCTCTGTGACTCTCATTACCCCGAAAATTGACTCGAGGTAGATAAAGCCACCGGAGAGATAATCGATGCAAAGCTTGAGAGTCTTTGAGCCACTTAAGTTTCTTTTCATTTTGATGTGAGATAAGTTCGGTATACATGGACTTATCTGCCGTAATAAGCAGGTATTAACTGCTGACACATGACTGTATTTGACGGTAACTGTGCGTCAATGGGTTAAATAAGATCATCTCGTACCTGCATTTTCAAAAACGACGTAAGTAGGGGCTGTAAAAGTTTTTAATCGACTTGGCTGAATTTTTGGGTTTCAAAAGTTTTTCACAATAATATTTTTGATTGGACAACCTTTTTTTTTAATTAATCGAATCTGAGCCCAATATTAATAGCATCAAATATGATATTGTTCGGCAAGAGGGGGGGTGTTTCTATATTTGAAATTCTCTCACAATCGATTAAGTCTGTTCATTTCAGAATAATTAATTAACAATATTCTCGTCCTCATTATTCGCAGCCAAACTCGTCAAAGGTATTACAGCCGTCAGTGGCATTAAATTTCCTGCTACTGATTGATACCATCAAAAGCTCAAATTGCATCCGATTCATTGAAAATAATTCGAACGCTCATCCCAATTACAAAATTATATTAGAAGCAAAATAAACGCAAATTGTTTCGAATGAAAAATAATCCAATCGCCGGGAAGGTATTTGGTTGAAAATTTTCATAACATGATACTGCGGGATCCACCGGATTGAGTGTTACCAAATTCACTTCATTATGGTTGATTCAGATTGAACTTCAGCTTGAGTATTATAAAATCTAAAAGATGCACGATATAATAGTCAAGTGGGAGTATGTCATCGATATTCTAGACCACACGAACAGATTTGTACGGCCTCCAATAAAAACTCCATCTTCTGACACCATATTCGGCTATCTGTGTCTGTCCTGAGCTTCTTTCTAATTGATCTCCAAATTCAAGTGTTTAGTTTTAGAATCTATTGGTATTGCATGGCTTTATTATGGTGTATCATAATCTGATTTTAAACTCCATTTCTTACCCAGAATGAGGCATCAGCTAATTTATTTTTTGGGTCCAGTCCTCGATGATGATGGAGAGTATGAGTTTGATTGATGATCTGCATCCCCTGCAGCTACATTCCTGTGGGTTCACATAAGAACTAAGAAAGTAAAGAGGGATTAATCTGGCGATTAACGATTAGATAACAGTTTTACATCTGAATAAATTTATTTTGATTAAAAAAGTGTTATTAATTAAAAAAAAAAATATATCAAATTAGTTTAAAGTTGAAATAGTCATGTATTAAATTGGAGAACTTTTAGAACTCCAATGCTAAAATTGAACTGCGTGAAACTCGTGTGGGTCTCCACATGAATCAGGCGGTGCTCTTCGTGTGCACGTAATCGCCGGCCATTCCGCAATATAATTTTCTACTTAGCCAGTAATTATAGCATAAACGCAAAAACGTGCAAACGGTGGCTCTGAAAACATTTGAATTTAGCGAATAAAAAGCATGATAAAGAGCGACATCCAGGGGAGGGCTGTCGGCAGATAAGTTGCGATAGTATGAATGAAGGTGGGATGGCGTGGCCTGACATGATGCTGACATGAAATATGAGACTAGCATTGTAATGAAGAAGCCATGCTGCACAAATGAGATTTTCCGATTGTCTGTCTTCGGCGGAAGGAAGGTGGGACGCCATGCGAAATTGGATACACGACTCCTGATACATGCGAATATTTTTGTGATGTGTTTGGATATTGTCCGCTTGACGAGGGTTCAAACCTATGAATATTGGATTCGCCAAGTTTGTGAATTACTTCCGCTCTGCATGACGACTCGGCCTGCTTCCACCCCCGCAACAGCCCTTCAGTTTTATGCGCAAATAACGTATGAAATCATTGAGTGCCTGTTTATTTTTAATTCGACCTTAATTTGAAAAATATATCTGCTCGTCTGGAGCATCATCTGCAGATATCGAAATACAAACTTGTGATAAAGATACATGCATTGAAAATATCTGTAATAGAGGACCTTGTTATACTCATTATATGAAGAGAAAAATATTCGTATTTAACGATTTTTTTAAATTCGTTTTGCTTTCGAACCGTGGCGATGCCAAGCGATGGGTCGGAGTTGGTTGGGTGCTGATGATGTTTTTGTCATATGCGTAGATCCGTTCATTGGCGCAGACCATGTTATGTAAACATATTTGGGCATCACGAGGCGATCTTTCGATAAGTCAGTGGTCCGAAATTCGGACCGGTTGGACACGGAAACTTTGTGACCCCTCCTCTAATTTTTGGGCATTTAGGCCTTGTAAGAGTTTTAGATTCTACGATCTCAATCGGGCTAAATATCTCCCCCCCTCCCTAACAGCTGATAGCAATTAGTGGGTTTAAAACACACTCAAAATGGAATTTTAAATTTACGGTTTTGTACCCTGTTGCGCATTTTGCGAAGAAGCTGACATGATCCTGATTAGCGGGACCAATATACAGCTTGGGTCAGATGAGAGTTCCCATGTATTCTCAGCTGTCGTCTTAACTAATTTAATTTATTTATGGAGAGACAGCTTACAGCTATCAACCTGCGGGAAGGACATCTTTCCGCAGCCAAGGCTAACTGATGACCCCACCTTCCTGTGCGGACGGAAAACGATGCACGCGTAAGATGAGATAGCAATGTGCGCACAGGATGACTAATGTCCCTCTTAAATTAATACATTGCATCTGAAATGAGACAGAAGATGTCACTGTTAATCAACAGTGGCATTGCGTGGGGTTGTCTTAAAGAAAATTGCTGAAACAAGCACTCGGGGTAGCCGAGATCAACGTCGACAACATGGTCCACAGCATGATGGTAAGCAAGAAGAACTGGGACCTTTGGCATGAATACGTAGAAGTGATTCTGAGCGCCAAATGGGGAAGTGAAAGAGAGAGATGCAGAGCGCAACAGCCTCTCACAACAATAGAATAGGGTCAATTACCCAAGGCCAGACTATCTGTCCTCTTGAAGCAATGTGAAAAAAACAATACCAGGGGAACAGAGAAGGACAAGGGAGGGTGTTTAGTGGGTACAATCCTACACAACTCGCGAATGGTGTATTGGCTTGTAAGAGCCCATTCGTGGAATACCGTGGGTGCGAAGATTCCCCTCCCACAGGAAAAAAGAGGGAGTATATATATTAATAAAATAAAGCATCCCTGTTAAAATAAAATACGTTAATATATTTTTAACCCTGAAACTGTATTTTATACAGTGGAAAAATATACAGACGATGTAAGTCATGGTAATTAATTGGTGAATAATTTTAATGTAAATACTCAAGAAACTGTTGGATGAGATGCTTAAAATCGATGTTACATGCGTCTTCTGGAATTAGATTAGAGTTGTACTGATGCTTCATCGGAGGGCTCTTCATCAGACTTTGACCATCCACAATATCATCAATATCCATTTCTATCGATATCATCGCATCGAGAGCAAGCTCTAGATAATCCAGTAAGGGTTCTTTAAACATTCCTAACTACTATCTATTTCTATTCATTGGCAATACAAAGGAGCATTAATTGCTTCAAAGGGAATATTGCATTCAAATGAAAAATATTGAATATTAATATTTTTAAATAATACATTATTGAATATCATTTATTCCCTACAAAGCGAATATATTATAATAAATTTAAAGATAACTATAGCAACCATGAGTTTATTCACCTGGTGGTGATGAAAAGGCGCTTGTTTTAATCTCGATTCATATTTAACTCGAAGAGGGATCCGCTACGAGATTACACGCAATTTGGCGGGAAGAACATCTTCCCGTAGCCAAAACTATCGATCGATTATCAATTTTTCTTCTTTTTATCTAGACAATATTTTTTTCCACTTGATATTTTTTTTTTGATATATAAATAAATTTAATATGAACGATGCCTCGGTTTCAAGTTTTAATATAATGATTTCAATGGTGTCAGGTCAAAAACTTTCCCCTGAAAAGTTTCTACATCTGCTAGATCAAGACTTGATTCTTGTTGTGTTTACTTGATTCGGTAGATCGTTTGGGGTAATTTTCACCCCATTCTATAATATAATAATACTTCTATGGATGTCAAATTTATTATTAAACGTAAGCCATCTTTATATGAGATTTTTCTTGTGCTCTTTTTCATGTGATGCGTACATTTGTCACATAAAAACATTTGATTAAATTAGAATAGGACAATTTTAAATACTAATTTTAGATATGAGAGGATCTATGGGTAATTAATAATAATCCCCCAATAATTTGCCCCAGTATTCATTTTATCAAATTCAGGATATATTTATATATACAATCGCTATATTTGTTGATATCCATGCGGAGATCCGTTAATGGACGCAGATCATGTTTAGTGGACTTGTACATTCGTCATATCAGCGGTCCGAAAATTGGACCGGTTGGGCATACAGGCTTTCCAGCCACCAATTTGTCGTCTTTTAGATATTTTTGCAGCATTTTCGACAATAAATGCGTTATTGTGGCCTTTTATAATCTATACGATTACAAGAGCATCCCAGATGTTGATTCACATAAGTGGCTTACGCCAAATAAGTTAGCGAACGAAACTAGATTTCCCCTTATCGATAAAACCTATATATTTATCTATTTTAAATTGCCAAATACTTGATTGAAATATCTTGACGACGCTGATTTTATTGCGTTGTGAGCAAACACGACACCCATCTTGCACACAGCTTTCTCATATTTGAAACTTTGAGGAGTTATTATACATACCTCTGTGAATAATCAGATACTCGCTAGGTAAATATATTAATTGAAAACATCATTTTAATATCAAATTTAATTTAAAAATTAGTTTATTAAACATTTCGTTGAAGATATAATGTTGTCGGTTGTCGAAAACTTGGTGTCTGGTTTAAGTTTTGACTGGGTAAAACGCACGTTGCTCATTATAAACTTTTGCAGAAAATTTGCAGTTTTGCATATTTATGACACTACAACTGGAAAGTTATCCTGCGATGAATTAGTTCATGTAAGAGCGACATAAAAAATCCAAAACAGCTCGAAAATCTCCGAAAGCTTTACACAATGGCTGGAAGAAGGATTTAAACGTATAGATAAGCCCATTGTAAGATGTTCTTGTTGCAGAGATTAGCGAATTGTTTGTTGAAGCATAACACCAGCTTTCTCCGTAATGAATCTTTTACGATCGACTGAAAAAGTTTGCAAGGCAATGCGAAAATGACTATAGTTTAAGAGCATGATCTTCCCAGTGGTGCAATCGGGCGTTTAAATCTGGGAACGAGCTGATTTTACAATTGGCTTTTTAGACTCGAGACCGACTTTATGGCTTTCAATTCATCATGCTTTTTAAAGTTTTGGCGCTCGTTTTACATTTTGCAATAAGACCGACTTGGATTTAAAAATAAACACGCAATTTATAATCAATTTAGGGCGCATTGTGTATTTTATTTGCTCGAAATAATCCATAAAGCCGGCGAACTATGCGATATTACAAAGGGCGGATTGAATGTTTTTATATCCATTTAAAGTTTGGGTTTGAAAGGGTTCATATTGAAATGTTTTGTTCTATTCAAAGCGTATTTTTGGTTGAAATCATCCAATAAAAGCGCTTTACTATTAGTCATGCTGTTGAACAATGGACGTGTTTATTGATTATTAATTCTTGTATTTCCAAAATAATCGATTTCCGTATGAGACGTTTCTTAGAATGACGGTTAAGACGTGATTATCTAAAGTCTTCCGTGTGTGAAATATAAAAATTGTAACAGTATAATGGCATTTAAAGCTGTCACAATCATTGTAAATTATTCGACCATTTATAGACCTGCCCTATTCCATTAATTATTTGATTAATTAGATAATGTGCCATTATGCCATTATTATAGTGACATTATCAATGGTAGAATAATTTGCATCATGTCCATTGTAATTTATTATAACAGGAATAATTCTGATCAAACAGGGACATAATATAAATGTCATGAAGATTGGAATATTCAGGGTCTTTCAAATGGAACACTCAAAATTGTACAGCCACACGGCGCACCTCCGATATGGGCCAAGGGCCGACACTTCGAAAGGGCCAGGCTCAATCTGGCTAGAGTACAGAGGAGAAGTGCGATCAGAGTTGCAGCAGCATATCACACAGTGTCAGAAGATGCATTCCTGGCACTGATCGCCATTCCGCCAATCAACCTGCTCGCAAAGGAAATAAAAGTTATATACACTGAAGAAACCAGACAGAGAGCCAGGAAGCTGATCATAGCGGAATGGCAGACCCGATGGGACAGTTCCGCCAAAGGTCGATGAACACATCGACTCATTCCAGATCTGACCGGACGGAAAGTCATACGCACCGGGGAAACCAGACAAAGAGCTAGTTAGTCCGCCATGGTGAAATGGCAGTCCTAATGGGACAGCTCCATCAAAGGTCGATGGATCCATCGGCTAATTCCGGATCTAGACAACCAGGAAACACGGTCAGCTTTGCTACAAACTTACCCAGGCACTCACTGTGTACGGCTGCTTTGGTAGCTACCTGCAAAAGTTTCAAAAAAGAGGCCAATCCGGAATGTCACCTCTGCGGAGTGGGGCTGGACGATGCCGCGCACACGCTATTTGACTGTCCACCTTGGAGCACATAGAGGGACACACTGCGGGAGGAGCTTGAAGTCAATTCACTCATTCCCAGCAACATGCTCCCTACGATGCTGCAAAAGGAGGATGCCGAAGAACTGAGATGTCGGACACGAACCGAAACATCCTCCTCCTCCTCAATCCATTAACGAGAAAACCCAGGGGGGCACCCACGGAAGACCTGAAAACCTGGGCATTCAGGAAACACGGTCAGCTGTGCTACCATCTCACCCAGGCACTCACTGGACACGGCTGTTATGGTAGCTACCTGTTTAAAATTCAAAAAGAGGCCGGTCCGGATTGCCATCACTGCAGAGCGGAGCTGCACGATGCCGCGCATACGTTATTCGACTGCCCGACCTGGAGCATAGAGAGGGACGCACTGCGGGAGGAGTTTGAAGTCAATTCACTCACTCCCAGCAACATGGTCCATACGATGGGATAAGATAAACACATGAAGTGCTGAAGGCGCTTCGCAACAACATGAGACCCAAAAAGAATACATCGCCGCCACCCATGAGCAATAATTAACGGTAGCCGGGTGGCGGTGGAACCGGAGAAGGGGTTTAGTGAGTAAAAATCTCACACTATCACCCGCAAGGGGGTGTCTTATGAAGATTCACCTCCGAAAAAAAAGGTTCGGGACCATGTGGCAGTAGACACGTCGGAAGACCTCATTTACGCTGGGATATATTGATAAACAAAGAATACCGCACGCCTGGGCCTGGGTAATTGGAGGGAGGCGGTTTGGAACAGACTGAAATGACAGCATGCGTTGTCAGTGGATGGGGTTCTCTTATAGGGATATAGGAGCCTCCCATATACGTTTGTTTAAGCCCAACATTTATTTTTTTTAACGTAAGTTAGATTTATTTATTTTATATCTAGTTCGGAGATAATTATAATTAAATATTTTAAAAAAGCCATTTAAACGTTTATTCAATTAACAGGGTTTATTGTTTCAGGTCAAGTGTAGTGCGGGCTGAAAGGTTAGAATCTAATAGAATGTGCGCGCTCTCTTTCGCCTTGAAGATCGACTGTCTCCCTCTCTCCGCTTTATTGCGCGCGCATCTTTCCTCAATCCCCGCGGCTCATGCTTCACCAAAGCAATATGCGCCAAAATGGTGCATCCGCTAAACGTCTTGAAAAACAAACTGCGTACAATGTTTATACTAAACTTTCACGTTAAAAACGTTCACAGAGGTGTGCACAACAACTTCTCAAAGTTTCATTACACTCGGATGAATGGTATAGGAACGTATACGAGACATGCAAACCACAGACCACAGACATTTTGTCTAACTATTTTGATTAACATTTATTTCAAAATAAATTTATTTTGGACCTAATATCCAAACAGCCAATTTTATCAATATGGCGAATAACCCGGCGGAATCATTACATTAAAAGCCCAAAAACTAAATCTATATATTAGCACTACTTTGGTCGTGGTATAAATTAGCCATTAAATGTTGCAAGCATAAAAATACTAGGATTGCTGTTTCGCCTACGATGCTACGATCGTTGTGTGACCTTTTTTAAGCCGTAATAGAGTTGAGGCGAGACCAACCCTCAAATAGGTTTTATTTATCTTTAGCAGAGCAATTTATTTGAATCGTGATCCCGGCCAAATTTAGCATTGTTTCGACTAATGATGGTATAATAGAAGAATTTGTGGCGGAGTCTTGTTAAAATAATGACGGTTAACAGTTGGAGCGTGTAGGGGCGCTCAAACGCGCCGGCTAAATAGTCGATTGAGCCCGTTCGGAAGCTCGTTAGCTTTTCAATATCTCCCGGTGGCAATTTTTTCCGGTCGATCAGACCGTCTTTTCGTCAAATTAATTCGCATTAATCGGTGTTTAAAGCTCGCCGAATGGTCCTCTTTACAATTGAGACAAATGGCTGCAATTTATTCGCCTTAGTGCACGGGCGCTGCCTAACTTCTGCATCTGAAACTGATTGAGTACAAGAAGCTACGGGAAAACTTCATCAATTCCCGTTTTCTGCCACCGACCACCGATAAAATAAACTGTGATATCCGCAACAACAACTTTCCCCATATAAACAACGAAATGGAATTTCTTCTCCGGGAGAGGATACTTTCAAAACTTAATATTCAGCAAATATGTCTCTCCTTGTGCTTTTATACTGCATTCGCTCTATAGTATTAGTATTTTCTTGTTTTAAATCACGTTTTATATTAAATTTTAATAATAAACCACATACTCATATTCTGCGGATCCGCAACTGTGAACATAAAGTCTCCCGAACAAATATAAAGACGAACTGTAATCTATTTATCGAAGCGTGGAAGTTGAACAGAAAAAAAATAATGTAAAATTGTTCGCCTTAATCAGGAATTTCGTTACGCTCGAAGAGGAATCCGCTACGAGATTACAGATGGGCTGGCGGGAAGAACCATCTTCCTACGTCTAAGTTAATGTGGCAAATTGCGCTTGCATAGATGAATAGCAGCTCTACATAGGAGTATTATTCATCCCAAGCACCCTGGATGGGTGTTAGACTCCACGATGCTCATATTTAAAACCCCTTGGGGAGGGGGATCTCCCTATGTAATGATGTGGAGTAGAGGTGAACCGATACGAGAACCATGAGGAAGCAGTAGCTCTTGCAGTCTTTTATCTGCTGCAGCCCTTTTCATTTGAAATTAGCATAACCTTTATCCTTCCTCCTCCAATGCACCTTCGGGTGCACGTAGTCTGAAAATCTGAAGCTGGGCTTTTTGCGGAAACCTTGCTTTTTCAAGGAGACGCGAAGTAAAAGGTGTAGGCATCTGGACGCTCTGCGCATAGCGATTCCCGCAGGATCAGTGGAAGACACTCTCTGTGTGGCTAGTTTTTTTCCTGTGGGAGAGGAATCTTCGCACCTATAGTGGGCTCAAGATATCCATAGTGGGTAGTGACAGATTTGTACTGACCCTTCCTTGTCCTTCTCTGTCCCCCTGGTATTGTTTTCCACTTTGCTTCAGGAGTCTGTCAGTTATCAGTTACCCAAGTACCAATATGGTGATACATACCAATGCTGGTGATTGACTTACAACTATAAATAAAATATCCTCTAAAATAAGAGATAAATATTAAAAATTATCGTTTACTAGCGAATACCCGGCATGCGTTGCAATGCCATAAGCGCTTAATAATTATTTGAAAAGAAACGCAATACGTGGTTTATTGCTTCAGGTCACGTGTAGAAGAGCTGGGATCTAAAAGTATATGCACACTCGTTTTTACCAGACCAATATGCGCCAACATGGTGTATCTATACAATATTTTTACCATGCTTATGTTATTTCCGCATGTGCAAACAGTAAGTTGACAAAGTTTTATCGCAATCGGATGAACGGTATGGAAGCGCATTAAATACGGACAAACAAACATTGATTTTTATATATTAGATTAAAAACATTTACGGATTCGTCAAATTTGTAGAATACTCTATTCTTGGGGGACTGTTCAAAAAGTGCTGAGACATACTTTAATTTACTTTCTTAATTTTAAAAAACATATATTAATAAAATAATAAGTAGGTGTAATTAATAATCGTGTAATATTGTTTAAATGATCAAATAATTTGATTGATTCCTAAAGTTGTTTTAATAGACTTAATCTAAAGCAATTATATCGCTTTGGTGATACATCAGGGAACTGTTTTTGAGTATTATAAAAAACGCATTTGATATAATAAAGTTAATGTAAACGTATAATATTGTTCGCTGAGCACAGGAAGACTCTTTCTGAGAAACGCCTGTGTAATATTTTTATAATAATAATATGAAAATCTTATTTTTTTAATAGAAAACTACATGTAAAAAATGGTGGCAAAAATACGTGTTTCTTAAACCGTGTCTCGATACAAATTCAGTGATTATTATTTTTTGGTCCTCTTCTAATATACGCCTATTTTATTTCATGAAATTTTAACAGAGTTTGAATAAAGCGTTTCATAAGCAAAATTCATCAATTATGAATGGCATCCCATGTAACAGTAGTGCTGGAAGCATCAAATAATAAATTCATCCAGCTCGTACCCTCGCCATGGTGAAATTATGGTTTTTGCCTGAAACTTGGCGAACGCTGAAAACTTTCAGGGTCGCGTCCCTCACCAGATAATTTGTTTTTGTTTGCCAGGCGTCAGATTCCCTCCGTCACATATTGTTATGTTTACAAATTATTAAAACAATCCTTTCGAATTAATCTCCTCATATCGCAGCTCCCTGTCATTAATTATGGGAAGATAACGTAATTCGCCCTGTCAGCTCGGAAAGACACCCCGTTCTTCCATCTCGCAGCCCTGGATACAATATCCTAAGACGATGCCAGGAAACTGGAGTAGCACGTGACAAAGAAGTCTACTTACATTGTCATTGCAACACTTTGTACCCTTGGCCCTTAACACGGCTGGAACTATTCTGCTCCTTTCTCCCCTTTCAAAACATGCTCGAAAAGCATACCTAAAAGCTGAAATAAATTTGTATTTAATTATGAAAAATGACAATAATCTAAAAAAAAAGTTGGAGTTTCAGCTTCAATGTATATGATGTAGAATGTTATTAGCGCTGTTAAGCTTATGGTACACGCAACTCAAACTATAGTGCTGCAATGCGCACTTAATTTCGGCGTTCCATTTTACTTGCTATTTTAATATCCAAATATTGGGATTTCCATAATAAAAATTTACATTCGAGTATTTTTACTTTAAATAAAAAAATAATATTTTTACAAAAGCATAAATATGCAATGCTAAATTGTATTCGAAATAGGCTAAATATATCCACTATAGATGTCCATTAAATTCGTGCACCGCGAATCTCCGATGAACTAGTTATTGTTATGGATTCGATGCTGTGTGTGAGCACCAGGCACTGATGAGACGGAGATGCCACCAGGCTGCTAGTATATTGTTAAATATTTAGGGTAAGCCGCGATGCTCTGCTCACCCAGTGCATCACACACCAGGCTCACCCAGAGCATTGCGCAGGACGTAATATATACGAAATACGTCTTCCCAAAAACAATAACAATACAATAAACTACGTGGAAGTGATTATATGGACCCATCTCTTGAATCCTAGCTATTTTTTGTCTCGCTAGCGTGGAAGTGATTATCCAAAAATACAAAACGAAAGCGGCGGCAAAGGCATAAATTTTAGGTTTATTTCATTTTGACCAAACGCGCGCTGCCTTCCTTCCGACAGCGACTGCATCATCGCCCAGAAGTTGCGCCCCACTATAGCAGCTCAACTCCTCCACGTGGTCAATGGTGCGCATGGTCTTGTCGGCAAATCCTTGGCCCTCCAAGCTTGTTTTCAGCATGTGTGCCTGATGAAGACGACGCACTATCCAAATCGTTGAATGCCGGCGGATTATCCGTCCATTAAGCCCCCCTCCTCTTCGGATGTTACCTGGCTACTAATTAAGTATTGCACAAGAGTGGCAGCGATGTGTCCCTCAAGGGATCTCCGTTTGTCTTTTTCTGGATGTCATTCTACTGCTATTGTTCGTCGTTTTGTACGTTTAGCATCCTCCTTCTGCCACATAGTGCACGTCATGTATTTGCACCACGCATTACGTGCCCTAGCATCCGTTAATATTGAAAGTACCATGTTACTAGGGGAGAGCGAACTGATTCCCAGCTCCTTCCGTAGGATGTCCTTTTCGGTGCTCCATGTTGGGCAGAAAAACATCGTGTCTGCAGCATCATGGCACTCCAGCCCATCTCTTTAATAGCGGATTCTCTGCCACACTAACCTCTTACAACCCACGCTGCTATTAACTAAAGCATCTGGAGCCGTCATTTGACGACGCCTCCAATTTTACTCAGCATCCACGATCCCACTTCTGACACCAATGTTACATAGGAGCGGGGGCGTTCTTGGGGCAGATTCCCCGGGTGTCCGTATTATCGGCGGATCATAAGTAGCCGGACAGATGGATGGGGATGAACGGGCGTCGAACAGAAAAACTCTCTTCTCTAGACGACTCTTTATTCATACGACAGTGCACAGTTAAAATAGCATATTGCAACTAAAAAGAGACGGAAAAATGTCGTTGTTAATTTGGCAAATTAAATCTGCTGGATTGAATCTAGCGTGAATTATTCCGCTGGATTTAAAATCTGCACTGAAATTTAAAGCATATAAAAATTTAAAGCTATTTAAAGTCAACGCTGCCTATTACGTGGATGTTCTGAAATGATTGAGAAAAAAGGACTACCTGAATGCTGCATTATGACAATGTGCTCAGCCACAAGTCTTTGCGCGTCCATGAGTCCCTGGCAAAGTACAACGTGACAACGTTACTGCAACCACCTTGCAATCCCGACCTAGATCCGGTTGACTCTAATTTGTTCCCGAGAATCAAAACTGCACTCAAATGATGCCGTTTGGACCGTATTGAGGCTATCCAAACGCCTGTGACGACTGCTATGAAAGAGGTCCCCATCGAGGTCTTCAAGAGAACGTACCGGGCAAAGGATACTATGTGGGAAAAATGTGTAAATGCTGTATTTATACGTATAATAATTAGCCTAGTAACGTGGCTATCACGGATCGGGAGTACAAATCCTCACGTTGATCCGGATGGTCCGGAGTGTCCATGTTCGGGCACGGAGTGGAGTGCTTGAACTCATGTCCCATATATAGTCACAAAGGAAAGCGTCTAAAGGCGTTAAATCGCATGATCTTGATGCTCAGTTGACGTCGCCACCGCACGAGATAACCATGCCCTCAAATGGCTCGTACAAAATATCCATCGTGGCGTGCGCTGTGTAATATGTAATGCCATCTTGTTAGAACCAAATCTTTGTAAAAAAATATTCTTGAAAGTAGAAAATCCGAGGCTTATAATTTTCTCAGTAAAACCGTTACAACTTTAAAAAAAATTGTATGTAGAAAAAATGCAATAATTTATTTTCGTTTTACCTCATAATTCATTTACTCGGAGGATCATTCAAACTTTCCATATGCAGTTTATCTTGTTTACAGAACTTAAAACAACAACTATAACAAAAAATAGATTCAATAAGGAGGATTATACCTGTTCTTTTTAGATCTGTATTGTAGTTATTCTTCGTGAGGCACACAAAAAAGCAGTTTGGACGAGACAAAATGTGTGCAAGAATAACGAGAATTTTTCATATACTCACCGCAGAATATGAGAGGCGAGATCTTATCTCCAGCCTCTGGATGTGCTTGAGTTTTTTCTGCACGTTTAATTGAAATCGTGTTTTTTTACGCAGCGGCAAAAGTTACTGAATAATTTATATCATCACTCAACTTTCTCGCGCCGCGGCATGAAAAAAATGTTGTTTTCACACCGTCAAATGATTTGCCTTAAGTTGGTGGGAAAATATTTGCCTTCCGACGTGGCCGAAAGACATGTTTACCCACGAGACAGCCTCAAAAACGGTTATTTTCCGCCCGCTTTCTAATTCCTCTGTTTGCGTGGAAAATTCACGGAAAATTGAATCAATTTCGTGAGTAGACACCGGAGCGGGAGCCCCTAATTGAAGGCCGCCGAAGAATTACACGTGGATTTCCACCTGAAATTTTCTATGGAATCATTGATTGGATCAAAGTCTCACCTTTGCGTTGTTTGCGTTGCCATTTCGGTTCGGACGTGCGTTCATTGAATTCTTCGGATTTAGTTGACATTGTTTACATCGGAGATAGTTGGGAAAGTTGACCGGTGAAGTGGAAGGTAAGCAAACTTTCCTTTTAATAATTTAAGACATGCTGAAAAATCAACAACAATTGACCTACCAATAAGTTTGTTGACTTTGATAAAACATGAGCATTAATAATAAAAATATGACATTGTAACGCAATGTTGCGTTGCTTTTGCCGCTGCGACACTCCCCGACTGTCACCTTGATCGGTCGCGGAGACTGCACGCAGGGGTCACTTGGGTCTGGACGGCGGACGTAACCCGTTTCGATGAAGGGTGCGCAATATTCAATCCTTGATAGCGATTCGTCTCTCCAGGGGTGACGTTGAAAAGAAGGGCTCAAAAGATAGAAGGAGAGACAATTAAAATAGTGAATTATCTAGTGTTAATACTAGATAATTTAATTTAATAATAATAATTTTATCACGTTTTTTATTATTTTTTTCCTGTAGGAGGAGAATCTTGTATAAGATGCCTTGGAGTTAGTGCAGATGCTCACTGACTAAATCCTTCATTGGTACATCTCTATTCCCGTTGGTATTGTTTATCATATTGCTTCAGGGGGACATTTAGTCTGGATATGAGGCCCTTTTCTATTGTTGGAGAGATGTCCTGCGTCTCTTTCTTTCACCACCCTCTTTGGCGGTCATAACTTCCTCCACGTATTCCTGCCAAAAGACCCAGTTCTTGTTCACCGTCATGTTGTGGATCATGTTCTCGAATTTGAGTGAGGACTTGTTCATGTCCTGACATGCATTAGATTATCTATCCGTATTTCCGAGCCCTCCACCAACTTATGACCGGTATAAGTCGATGGATCCATCTTTATTTGTTGGACTGATCCCTTCTCTGTTGTTATGGTTCCTTCAGTTTCTGCTTGTGCGATTCTTGGGATCTTCAAAGTCCAAGTCTCTCTTTTTGTCAGTAGGCCCAACGGCGGCAGACTATTTTCTCTGTCTTCTCTTGCCACCAAATGTAGGTGGTTCTTTTACATCTATTTGCAGATTCTGCTGAGGGCTTTATATGCTTTCGATACTGGTGACGATTATGAGGCACACGGCCTCCATGCAAGGCGGAGATCAGTCCATGGACTAACAAAAGGATGATGGATGCATCCCTTCTTATATAAGAAGCTCTCTTGAAGCTGGTCATGGTCATATACGAAGAAGCAACTCACCTAAAAATATGTTTCTAAAATATGTGCAAAAAACAATGTTTGATTTTGATTTTGAAGGTTTAAAGTTCAGTTTAGGTAATTGGTAATCAATCTGGTCACTACCGCCCACTGGTTGGTGTTCATCTTTATGATGTGGTTATTTAACTAAAAAGTTGCTAAATCAGATTGCTATTCAACATTTTATAGATTCAATTGTCAATTATATAACTGCGTCCGGTTTTGATTGATATTTTTATATAGCGTTCCCACGGACATTTAAACGAACAAAATATTGATTTTATCGCGAATTCAATGGTCGAGATTTTTTACAGGCACTCTAGTTTATAAAAATGTTTCTTTGAATAACTGCCCATTCACTGAAATTAAGAATTTCAATCAGCTTTGCGTTGTTTTTATATCGAAATAAAACTGTTATTAAAATTTTAATGGCCTCAATAAAAATTAAATAAAACGAAAAATAAGTCATGGATTTCAGACAGTCGTAAATTCTCATATTCGACTTGCTTCGACTATAATTGGGTTGTAAATTTGACGACATCATAAAGGCTGATTTCAATATGAAAAATATTTTTTTGGATTCATTTGAATTATATTAATTTAACTCCATGTATTTTGTTTGGAATTCCATGTTGTTGTTTTATTATCCAAATATTCTCATTTTGAGCTCTTTTTTAGCACCTTCAAAGCTTTTACGATCTTTTAAATTTGATTGAGATTTTTTTATAAATTCGGTTATTAGAACTAAGCAAAAGTGAGATTCATTTAACGAAGAGTCTTCCTTTAAAAAATATAGCTTCAATTTTTTGACCAAACTCCATAGCATAAAGCTCAATTTTTATGCTTTTCAATGCAAAATGCGTTATCTAAAAGTTTTATCTAAGATGTTATTATCATTAAATTTGCTTCATCAGTATATTTTTCCAAGAGTAATTCTTGAATATCCTCGACATACATATCGTTAAAACCTTCCACTCCCATAGACTTAGCAAGTTCTACGATTGCATCCACTCTGTTTTCAGCTGGCTAAATTAGACTTTCCCGTTGAATTAACTTTGATCGTAAATTTTTGCAGCATGCATTCAATGTTAACGGTCTTATTTATGCATGGAAGCTATGAACTAAATATACTCCATGTCTCCATAGCTTCTCGATAGATTTATCGCTGAACTATTTAAATGCATGGTTATTTGATATATGATATGAAGAAGGTAATTTAACAATTGAATAAATATTTGATAGATGTTAGAATTATATCTGAAAAGCCACCCTTGATAAAGGTTTTGTTATAGATTTTATAAATGCCTATATATAGTAAGAGTCGATGGATTAACTTCTGACACCAATGTTACGTGGTGATGCGGGGGATCGTGGGATGCACTGTATGGCATGCAGCGCTATTCTATTGGAACTACACGTCGTCGGTATCCATATTATATAAGCTACACAAAGTTGCTTATAATCGATAGGTATAATCGAAATTGACTGTCATCGAAATGTGTATGTTACTCACGCAATCTTTAGCAATAAGTGGATGAAGTTTTATAGCAATCTGATGAACGGTATGGCAGCGCATTACATACGAACAAACAAAGATATATATATTAAATAATGCATTTTATACAATTATAGCTAGTTAATTCCGTGATTTTGTAATTGTATTCGAAGCTCAAATATTTTGAATTCCATGTTTCATAAATTGTTACATATCATTTTATTTGCGCTGAAATAGCTCCAAACAGCGCTCTGAATTGTGGACGCGTTGTTGTTTTTGATCGAACGTGAGAAAACACGGTGCCCATTTCGCATCATTAAAACCATTGTAAACTGTGAATCGTACATCAAATATCTGAGTGATATGTTAGTTTCATGGGACGAAATTTATAAAAAAAATCTCAATAATCAAAAAATATTAACAAGAGATTTTATGCAAAAAGATTTTTCAAACCATATATTTTGCTTAAATAAAAAAAAATTGCGGTGTTTTTACTTTTGGAATTCAACCTAGTTTTTTAATTTTTTTTTTTTTGAACGGGCTGTATTAAATTTTATAACATAATTTGATACAGTATTTGCTTTGTTTCAGGCATAAACAAATTAATAATTAATTCAATTTCGGCCGTAAAAAATATTTTTAATTATGTTAAATAAGTAATAAGAAAATTTCAGCAGTGAAATTGAGGAAAAGTGAGCATGAAATTTATCTGCGTCGCCTTTAATTAGCTATAATGTTCATTAGGTATTTTCCGCTTGTCAGTTTTTCTAGCTCCGCAGTTCTCACTGATACAACTTTCCCATTTTCCAGAAGCCCCGTACCCCATTTTTTTTCATTGAAAACTAATTAGTGGACTTGAAAAGATTAAAGTCATTATATAAAATGAGCGCGAGGAAACAAACTAACGGGGAAACAGCCGAGACACAAATTATCCGACGTGCTCTCGAAATTGTTAAATAAATTATCGAATCTATATTTGCGCAAATTCACCCCGGATATGTGAAAATTGAACCTTTCCCCGTCAAATAATTCGCCCCTGCCCGTTAATGTTAACAAGCCCTTTCCATATAGAGTAATGATGATAAATGGACCACATCCAACTAAGCAAGCTGTTAATGCAAATACTGGATAACAGTTGCTTTATTATATTGAATAAACAATATGGAACATTTATAGAACATTATGGCTTTCCTTGCCAAATTCGTGCTTCCAAAATTCGCATTGTGGCCCTATAATTAACATTTTGTCAATTAGTACCGAACAGGTTGAAACAATCTCGGTATTAGAATTTGACTATTATTCATATTTAGACATTGCTTTGGATCTAAACAAATAGTTGCTCCAATATAGGGTCAACCGAATAAATGGTTTTTTTGTAAAAAAATTTCAAGTTGTTTTACATGTAGCGTTACCTTTCTGTAAATAAACATCAGACAGATCAATATGAATGATGATTCTTATTGATTTCATTCCCGCCCGGGGATTCCAGGACCCGGAGGAGGTGGAAGTCATTAGGAGTCGTCGGATAGTCTTGGCTGCTCTCTCGTCATCAATAAATAAATTAACTAAGATGAGCGTATTTATATTCGACATCCGCCCAACTCGATCCTTTGCTTGCTCCACTCAACGGCCCGAAATAAAAACGCACCCGCGTGCGAGTGCGGTCATTTCGGCAAGTACGTGGAAGCGGAGCACCACAAAACATTGGTGTCAGAAGTCGAATCTAGGATAATCTGGGAATTCTAGGATATTTAAGAATTACCGTTGGAAAAAGATATTGATATTTTTCAATATAATCGCCGTCGAGGTCGAAACGATTCTATAGTCCTTCTTTTCCTCTCGATTCTTTTTTTTTCTTGCGGGAGTGAAATCTTGCATAAGATACCTTGGGTTTGATCCTAGGGTAGTGTCAGATTTTTACTGACTAAACCTCTCCCTTATCCTTCTTTGCCTCCTTGGTATTGTTTTCCACATTTCTTCAGAAGGACATATAATCTGACTTTGGGTAATTGGCCCTATTCTTTTAAAGGTTCTTCTTGCTTGCCATCATGCTGTGGACCATGTTGTCGACGTTGAGCTCAGCTGTCGAGTGCTTGTTCCAGCAGTTTTCTCTGGGGTGCCCAAGCCTCACAGCCAGTGATGGTGTGCTCTGCCTCATCGACCTACGCTTGGCAGTGGTGGCACGTTGCAAATGGTTTCTTGCCAAACCGCTTCAGGTATGCACTGAAGCATCCATGCCCAGTAAGCACTTAATTCAGGCGATAAGTCATTTCACCGTGTTTCCGTGCCCTCCATCGATGTACGACCGGGATAAATTGGTGGGTCCATCTTTCCTTGCTGGACTGTTCCCATCTCCGTTGCTAGGCTTCCCTCAGTTTTTGGTCATGTTCGCTGCAATTTTTGAGATCTTCATAGTCCATAGCCCTCTTCTTTTCTTGGAGATTAGCTTGAGATTCCAGCGATCACGAGCATCGCTTCTTCAGATACTGTTCTGTATAATGCGGTGACTTGCCGTTGGATTCTTGCCAATTTCTTTCGGTAGTCTTTTGGATTCTGGGGTGTAGTGATACAGCCAAGTCACAATAGAATCTAGAAAAGCGTCTTAATTTTGTGCAAAACGATCCAAAAATTCTTTCGTGACGGTTAAGCAATTTTGACAGTATTCCTACATATATAATGAATGTAATGGCAAATATTACATTCAATATCATAATCTCTATATTTTTAGCATTTGAAATAATTAACACACGAGGGTCATCCAGAAAGTAAGGTAACAACATTTATATCGCGATAGATTTTCTACCATGCTACATTGTGGTGCCACATGAGGAAATCTTACTTCTGACACCAATGTAGTGTAACATGGAGTGAACGTGTACATCTCACATCAGGTTAGAATCCAGAAAAGCTTCTCCCTTCTGTGCGAAATGATCCTGTGTGAGCATTCTGAGCACCCCGACCGTTTAAGAAGTTCGTTAGAAATGATTGATGGTCGTCGACTTCTTACCTCATCGTATCAGTACGGCCTTTTCTGAACAACCTAACCCACTTCGTGACATGTCAACTCATCATATCACTACCATTTTTGGTGGGGTCCGATAGACCCTACGCTACCTTCGCCGGTGGTAAACGAGAAGGTTTCCTACTTCCCGCAGATTCCCGGGTGGTTGCCAGTCCGTTCTTTATCGGACCCGGTGAGATGTGGAGGACGGAATTCTCGAGAAGCAAAATAAAACACGACAATGGATTTTCGGAACTTTATTAGTCGAGGCCATGTGTCGCCAGCCGCAAGACAGAGCTTACAAAGTGTATGCGCGCTTGCTTTCTCCTTGCATACTGCCTCCTGCTTCTTCTCGTGAGCAGAACTCAACTGCCGCGTTGCGCGCGCATTCTTTCCTTCCCCCTCCCCGCAGTCCACACTTCAACCTCTAGCCTTCGATGGATATTCGCGGCGGTATTATTCTGCAGTCAAAAATGTAAAAAAAAACGGATGACTACGCGGATCCCGCACGAACGAAAAGTAGCGGAAACGCGCGACGATCTTTCCAGCGGAAGAATTTATTGTGACTGAACAAAATGGCCGATATACATGCGAGATCAAACAAATTGAATGTATGTGCGAAAATGAGCTATTTTCTAGATTCTTTCCGTCAAGTCAAGCCGGTGTAACTATAACTGATAATGAAATTTTAATTATGGTTTTTGCCATATTTTCAATGCCAATAAGACTTTTATATATTTAAAGGTTGAATCCATTTTTCAGGTATGAAAAGTGCTCGTTTGGGTTGTTGTTGTTTTTGAGTTTGTGTCTCATCCGTAGCTAATAATGGTTTATGAGATTCTCAACAATCCTCAGGATATAATTCAGAAATGGCACTGAATACAAACCACATCCCTAAGCTCCCGCGGCTGCGGATGAAATTCAATATGAAGTGGAAAATTAATGTTAAATAAAACATCCGGCGGAAATAACGAATGTTTCAATGCCTATGGGCATTAAGCGAGATGTGTACGCAAATATGCGTCGTAATTTTGCTGTGCTTTTCCTAAGTCTTTTATATAATTTTCCTGTGTAGAATTCAGCCAGGGCTTTGAATAGGCAATGAAGAAGCCATTTGTGCCAGATATGTCTTTGAGTCTTTAATAATAAATTATATCTACTGACACACGTCCTTGCAGGAAACGCCCCGGGCTCGGATTACACTGAGGTAATCAAAATTAATTTAGGGCCCATTATAGATTCATACAAAGTTAACGGCATGCAGCCTAGACGGGTTTGATCGAACTATTTTTTTAGAGATAGGGATGAAAATCGCGTAAATCACTGCTCTTTCATAAAAATGATAGACGCAGGAAATGGTTAGGTAAGCGTCTCTCAGAGTGGTCGGCGCTGATTCCCTCGGGGTTGATGGGAGTACTCTCGGGGTAAATAATATCTTAAGGGTCGACAGGTGGTCGATAACATCTAAAGCTGTGCTGTGAACACTTTTTTCACTTATTTTTCAATAGTAAAATTTCCATCTTAAAATATCATACAATGATCTCATTACCATTCGAATTGCTTCTTTTACAAGACCTTATAAAATATTTATTTTTGAAAAGCTATTTTAATTTGAGAGATCATTAAGAAAGCAATCAATGTCCTCAGGCTTCAGGAAAATATGCTTTTATATGAATTAAATTGATTAAAAACTAGCCTGCACAGTTTGCTTTGTATTTAGGTTATATAAAAAGAAACCCAACTGCGAGACTCCAATGACGACGAGCCATCTCTTCAAGTGTATATCCTCTAAACTATTTTTTTCCAAAATTCCAATTATATAGTAGTTAAATCTGAATGGGTAAAAAAAGTAGAAACAAAATGTCGAGCCAGATTCGACATGGGACCGCAATGAGTTAAGAATATTTTTTATTTCAAATGATTAAAAGGGTTGGAATCTTGTCATCTAGGACACGCATTTTTTACACCTTACAATTTACCAGCCTATAACTTAATTTTTTTTAATATACGTATCCTATATTAGTAGTTTGAGCGCGGAACAATTAGTTGTTGCGGGCAACGGCAGATATTAGAGTATATGCTTATTATTTGGAAAACGAGCATTATTATATAAATACATACACCATTATAATGTAGAATTATTATGCTTTTTGATGTGAATTTTATTATTTAAAAAAAAAATCTGCGCACAAGGCTGTATTTTAAACATAAAATATTATGTCTGACAATTAGTATATCAAAATAATATCAAATTATGTAGTAGATATCATTACCTGTATTCCATGGCTAATTTTATTACTCGGCTAACAACCGACTTGACGGCTACAGAACAACGGGGTTGTTCCTCACCCCCGAGCGCGCCCCTGTCTTTCTTCGCGCTATATAAATAATGAAAGACATAAATCTCTTTACAAAGTTAAACAACTTAAGTTTTCTACTTATTTTACATTTGCGTATGAGTTCGAATTCGACCGAGAAATGGATGTGTGCCCGTATATTTGGCGCCCTTGGATACCTACAAATTAGGTAGTTACGAGCGCACCCCGAACGATAAGCCCGATTTAATTTGAATAATTAAAATGAGCGAAATTTTATCGGAGACATTTTTGGACTTACAATCGAAGCGATAGCTCTCAAATGTCCAATTTTAGAAGCTGCCTGTAAATAGATATTGTTCGCGGGTCAAACGCCTCTAAAAAGTCACCATCGCTAACGATAATTAATTAAAACGCCATAAAAATAGAATGAAGGGGGCTTCAAATAGATAATGAAAATTCCTGAAAAAATGCAATTTAAAATGCTTTTTAATTTTAAAGTTTGACTTATATATAGATTATAATTTATACACTGGTTTTGGAAGGGTTAAAAAAAAAAATTTATAGGCCATACACATATTTAGTAAATCATCTTCATTATCAATTGCATTGCAGTGTTTAAATGTCTTTATATTTCACTTTTGCAGAATAGAAAGACTTCAGCTGCGAGACAACAAGATAATGAGTATCTTCCTTGAGCATGATCAAGGTCAGCTCCAAAACAAAATGAAAAGATAACTTATCATGGTCATTAAAAATTGGATAGTATTTTTAAACAGGTTTACAACATTGTAACGTTAAGCGAGGGCCTGAAGTGGTCGACCAAACGAGGTGAAATGTACGGGCTATCAGACACAGTAGATATTTCAAAAAGTGCTGTATATCGCATATTAACTGAAAATTTGGACATGAAAAAATTGTGCACAAGATGGGTGCCGCGTTTGCTGCCAATAGAATAAAAAAAGCGGCGTGAGAATTTTTTGATCAATGCACAGCAATAAAGTCAAGATGAAACATGGGTTTATCACTTCACACCTGACACTAGGGAACAGATAACAGACAGTGACTAACTGGATTGGGGTACCATTAATATGCGATCCCATTTCCTGCACTGCTGTATGTTCCGGGTTACCTCGGATTAGTCACACAGAGTGTCTTCCACTATCTTTTAGTCCCGCTAGACACGCTACGCGTAGAGCATCCAGGTGCCTACACCTTTTGCTCCGTGCTCTCCAGAGGAGGCGAGAGAAACAAGAACAAAAGAAGAACAAAGGCTAAAGCTAAATTCAAATGAATACTACTGTGGGTTCACTGCCACCATATCGGTCCAACCTCAGTTTTAAGGGTACTCGTATTAGTTCGGTCATTCTTAGTGCCTAGCCGCGAAGACGAGTCGCTGTTCGAACAGCCTAAAACCGTTCTCCCCTGTTTGCCTAGGCTGTTGAGGATAGTGGTGAGCTTTTGACATAGCCTCCACCAATTACTGTAATCGGCTATTCCATACACCCCTTTATGGGTGCGCAGCACAGGATGACCTGCGCACCCAATTCATGTTAGCTGGGCTACCCTAGCAGTGTCTCCGTCGGATAGGCAATACGCTAAGCGCTTGCGTTATATGACTCCCCTGTATCCCTGACTCCAACAGACAGCTGGTTAGAAAGAGAAGGACATCATGGACACACTACGCATATGTGCCGTGCAACATCTTCTGTGTGTGTTTCTATACGTAGCTATTTTATTATATATTACACAAACACTAGGCAGCAATATTTTTACTAAGTTAGTTTATTATGTTTCTTTATTTCATATTTTATGAATAATTGCTTTGCTATATTTGAGCACAATCCCTAAAATCATTTTGTGATAGATAATTTTAATGACGTCCTCTTATCGTTTTAACTTATTATCTATCTATAGCATATATAATTTTATTCAGCTTACATAAGGCGTCTGAAGCAAAAAATCAGGATACAAAACAAAGGTAAAAATAAAGATCATAAATCATATTCGACGTACAATGTATCAGGTGTACTTAATATAAACTCCCATTTATATATTTGTAAATGGACGTAAATAGCAAGTATATTCCAAAAATATTTCACGAAGCCAAACTACGATTATATTGTATATTTTTGGGTTAATTAAAATTTATTTCAAGGTGAAAAATTAAATTTTAAAAACAACTAGTGAATATTTGCTCTGGGTAGTTCTGTGGTGATTTTATTTGAAAGTAACCCAATATTACAACGAGATTTTTTTTTTTAATTTACGAGTCTAGACGATATCGATATCATAAAGAAAACTTTGCGACGATTAGTGATAAAAAATTAAATCTTTTCAAATATTTAATTTCTTGAGAAACCCCAAGGGCATAATGCAATGTAATTATCAAATTGATATCTAAAAAGTAAGGTTATAAGGCCTAGCGCGTAATACAGTTTGTTTGGTCCCGCGTGTTTGTCAGCCATTTTGTTCAGTCACAGTAAATTCTACCGGCGGAGAAGTCGTCGCGCGCTCCCGCTACCTTCCGTCCGTGCGAGATTCGCGCACTCGTTAGTTTTTTGATTTTACTAAACTATATCACTGCGAATATCCATCGGGAGCTCGTGAAAGTTTATGGTAGAATACCGTGAGCTATTTAACATCATAACAACGTGTTATTTTAATAGCGCCATCTCTGGTGGCCCTGCGGAGACATTGCACATGCATACCGACCGATCCGCTTCTTGCGCGTGCACTCTTGCCAGTTGGGGAGTGACGCGCAGGAGGCGGGAGGTGGGGGAGTCGTCGGTTAGCATTGGCTGCGGGAGGTCGTCCCTCCTGCAGTCAGATCTCTATTTCGTATGGAATAAATAGTTATTTACTCACGACAAAGCAAGGAGTGCGAGATCATCAGTGTTTGGTGCAAAAAATTGAAGAACGGGTGTGGAATGACCACCGTATGACTTTCATGAAGAATTTCTTGACATTTTTCGAAGTCTTCTTGTTGATATAGTGTAATCCGTCAGAATCTATCAGAATTTAAAAGACAATTACTTCAATGGCGTCATTCATGATGACCCATTCAGTCTGAAAAGTCATGGCATCTTTTTTTTTTGGGATCGTCAGGGGGTCCTCTTGATGGATTTTATGTCTAAAAGGATCCAATGCATATCCTGCTTACTGCAATACCCAAATAAACTCAAAAGAATCAGCATTAAGTTTCAAGAAGAATCAGCATAAATAAGAGCTTAAGATAATATTTCAAATGAACTTCAAATACATAATATCAAAATAAATAAGTGTAATATGTTGGTGATCCTGGCTGACTTTTAGAGCTCCCATTTCGTTGCCTTCGCCACTGCGGCAGTTCCTGACTGTCACTTTATTCGGCAGCGGAGATCGCATAGGGGGTTATTAGAAGCGCCGGTGCGCTTCATATTATTATCCTTGTTGTAAAATGTAAAATATATGACAAGCTTTAAAATGACTAAACTGTTAAAGGCGGATTTATATAAAGGTATAATTTATTTAAAATTAAAATGGTACTGCAATTAATAAAATCATTCAAACGGTATGTTATTATGAATTGTAGAAAATAATTTATTTTTGTGATATATTTTATGATTAGACAAAATTTATATTTTGCCGTAATTTTCCTTATAAATTAAATTTAATCCCAAGCTTTTTCATAATAAGATTGTAGGAAAGCCAAGTCAGTGGTATTTGTGAGTCATTAAATAATATTTATTAATTAGGAGGAAAAAAATTGTAGAGGCGTCACAAAGGAAAGAGAAATAGCACCTAATTCTTCCGGGAATTCGGCCCCTCGAAAAGATTTAGTAGCGAGGAAACCTTCCTTGATCTTTCGGATATTTAAAGGATTTTTTCATTATTCGGGACAGATTGAATCCCGGATAATTAATTAAGTCTAAAGAGCGGGAGCTATTCAAGTCATCATCAGTCTTAGCGCGTTGGCTTCTATTTCATTATTTTTTCCTCTCAAAATTATAGCGTATAAAGAGTTGAATGATATAAATCAGAGGAACTTGCCGCGGCTAATTTAATTAACAGACGTGTTTCTTCTCCACCGGCTTGGATTTAATAAAGAGATTAGAGCTGTCGGATACGACCCAACTTCCTTGTCCGGAAATTCCTTCCGGATATTTAGTCAGACGCCATGCCATAATATAATTATGCATTTGCATCCGCCATCATCCTTCAATTATGAATGCAACTCTGTTTATTATGCATTTGTTTATAAATTCACAATTTCTTACTAGCGTACTCTGCTCTGGATGAAGATCTTTCACAAGAAATGTAAGATGTTCAGTTGGATATATGCTTGGATTTATAATTAATTTAGTAGGCTTCAAATTACATATCTGAGAAATTTACAAATTGTTCTCGGGATGAAGCCGACGCACGATCCACTTTGCTATTATCTGATTATCTGTCATCTTAATCATCCCTTGTCCAATGTTGTCGGCATGTGTAATTAAACGACGCCTAACTCCCATCCAGAATGCCTCAGCATCTTAAGCACCCGCTGGTTCTGACACCAGTGTAACGTGGTACGGAAGTGATCTTGTGGCGGAGTCATTAAGCTACTTCCCGCTTCTGCGTGTTCAACAAGATGGCCAAACTCGCACGCGGGTCGGTTCTGCTCTCGGGCCGTAATGAAGCAGTGCAGTGGGATCCCGGACATTTTTAGGTGCTCATGAATCCCGGAATTAGTAGACATAATCCCGAAAAAATCGGGATTAGAATTTTTATCTAACAGAAATCGTTCACCTCACCAGCACGAAGAAAGCTACTAAATCGAGACATTCCCGCTGAAATCTGGACGCTTGTAAACAGTGACGTAACTACTAATTGGCGAGCTTAGGCGACTTCCAGGGGCAGTAACTGTCTAATCTATGTATACATATATATATATAGTACGTATATGTTTTTAAAATTGTTATATTAATCTTTCCGTACCGGTGATGTATTTACTACACCTCGACTCTAATAATAGGAATATTGATATGAAATATAATAGATACGGGCTTCAAAATGTTTGTATTCCTCCGTAATATAATTACAAATCACATCAAAGTATTATAGTACATAAGTATTCATTTGCAGCGACAGAAATAAATAATTTGTCGGGAAATCGGGAATTTTGCGAATTTTAGTCCGTGTCTCAGCAGAAACGAATTTTATAAGTCAAAATGATGGTATTATACGAAAATGGGGGTTCACGCGGCCATCAACTCGAACAAGCTTTTAAATGCCTGATGATGATACCTCCAACGATTGTGGAGGCTGGCGAAAACCTGGATTGAAATTTTGGCTCGGAATTGGATTCCCTAGGCGTGTGAGAAATATCAATCCTGCGTTGAAATTACTGTTAATGCGGAAGTTGGTTAGATCGTAGGTTCGATTTGCGAAATCATTAGTGGTTTTTTCTTGTCCTCTTGCAAATGCGTGAGTTTAAAAAGTGGACATTCAAAAAAGAAAGACGGAGGGTCGACCGAAAGTCTTGGCCGCGGGAAAATGTGGCCTTTCCTTCGGTTCGCTTTTGGTCTTGTAGTAGATCTCTATTCGACTTAAATAAAGACTATTTATATCTCCATTTTTTGAACCAGATCCTATGAAATGCTTTAATCACCAATAAAACATATTTTTGGACATCCAAAATGATATAGATTTATCAACATTTTTATCAAATATTCATATATTTCGCAGTAAAGCACAAAGTATTAGCTTTAAAATGCAAAAATACTTTTTGTCAGTGTGGGGGGTCTCTTTCGCTTGTGCGGAAATTCGCCCCTATTTTATGTGCGTCGTATGGGTTGGGGTGGAATAAAATTTTTAATATTCCAAAGAGTAAGTAAATGCCCCCATATATTGAGTCGTCAGCAAGATGCTGGAGTACTTAGTCGTCCCTTTAATATTTTCGAGACCCTTTGACCTAGACATTTTTGTGCTGTCGCGCAAATTTCAGGCTATGATTCGCATTAGGGGTTGAAGCCATATTGAATATATGAATAGCAACTACCCCAACAATATCCCAGGTGATTCGGCTGCGAGAGGAGAACTTCAATTACAAAGTTCCTCGCGTTCATACTGCCATAAACTCGCGTCTAATTTATTATATTCATATGTAACCAACGAGTCGAACACATTCGTTCTGTGACGCTTTTTTATTTTTGCTCAATTTCGCCCCTTTCTGCAAATGAGAATTGTAAATTGCTTCTGATAAAAGAAGAAGGATTCTCTGCGCTTCGCTCCAAGATTAAGTGGGGAATTCGTGTCATTTCGACTATTTGCTGAATTATGGGGTATAAGTTCAAATTGGAACTCTCATACGAAGATCACATCTCAAAATTGAGGAACATTGAAATAAAAATGAATGCAGCCACACGAGCGTATCAAATATTCTTAAAGGAATGTGCAGCTAATCATTTTACTCTGTGTACTTCGCATGAGATTCTCCGAAATGCTCAAGGAAGTGTCTTTGAGCTGCAAGAGTTATTCAACAGAACTCTCTAAGTTAATTTGAGCATCGTCTTTCATTTAATCTAATTTAGCACTTAACACTTGCTGCCCCTTTCCAAAGATAAGAAAATGGCCATAAAATTAGACTATTGTATAATTTTATTTTTTAGCATTTATCCACTAAAATATTTTTAAATTCCATGCAGAATAACATTTAACATGCACCTTGACATGCGCTCAATGTTGACTATATATGACATCAATGCACTTGTGGCTTAAACTGGACGATATGGAGATCTTGCCTTTGGAGTTATCTTAAATCATAAATCTATGTATATATACCGCAAATAATTGATGTCTTCAAGTCAACATAATGAACTCCATCCAGCAAATTCAGCCATATTTATGCGTTAAAGTCATCAAAAATTACATCTCCCGAATAAGTGCCACTGAGATATTTGAACGACGCTATATTTCAAATGAAATAAAAATTGAGTGAATATCTCACACACGACTTACTTTATTATGTATGCGTTCTCACGGATACACAAAATATCAAAATAAAAACAAGTTTTGTATTAAATAATCAAGTGCTGAAAAAAATCCCTCCTTAATTTTTGGAGTATAAATATTCAGATTATTTATAAACCTCACATTAATATTTTTTTTAAAAAAAATATTCTAGCTAGTTAAGAATATTTTTTTTTAATTAAAAAACATTTTTCTGTACTTTTTTTTATATTAAAAGTAGAAATGATTATTTTTTTGTTTTTAAAATTAAAAAAAAAGATCTCGCATGTTTTTCGCTCATTTTATTCAGTCACAGTAAATTCTTCCGATGGAGAGGTCGTCGTGCGCTCCCACCACCTTTTTTTGGATTGTCTTTTATATTTTTTTACATAATAAACCTTAGAGCAAGCAAGTCCCGGGGATATATAAGGTTCTTACTGACAAAAACCCTTCCTTGGTTTGCCTCTATACCCTGTGGTGTTTGGTCCATCATTCTTTGTTGATCTGATCCCATCTTTGTTACAAGGCTTACTTCAGTTTCTACTCATAAACTATATTTTTTTATATTCTTATTACCCACCACTTACCACCAAGCTCCCACAGTAATTGGTAGACCAATTATCGTGGACACACACTTGCAAAACAAAAGAACGCACACAGCATTGAAGCAATGAAAATAGGGGATGCTGTTGGGAAGAATCTCCTACTCCACCGTGGCTGCTGCATTCAATGCAGGGAAAAAGGATTGGGTGCGACTTGTATCAGGACCATATCAGGGCACCGTATAGAAGAATTGAATGTATGAGTTATCCTTTAGATCCTGAGATATAGTGACATGCTCACGTTTTATCCCTCATCACAATAGAGTCCAAAAAGCTTCTTCCTCTTGTGCAAAACGATCCAAAAATTTACTATGTGAGCATTTTTGGCACCTGAGAGAAAGAGAGAGAGATCTGGCTGCAGGAGGGACGATCTCCCGCAACCAAGGCTAACCGACGACTTTCCCCGACTCCCGCTTCCTGCGCGTCACTCCCCAATCGGCAACGGTGCACGCGCAAGAAATGATCGGTCGGTATACATGTGCAATGTCTCCGCAGGACCACAAGAGATGGCTTTGTTAAAATAACATATTGCACCTGAAGAGAGACGGAAGATGTCGCTGTTAACAGCGCTACTACGTGGGGAAGGTAAATCGCTCACGCTACATATCCAAATTGTTCTTTTTTTTTTTTTTTTTTTTTTTTTTTTTTTTTTTTTTTTTTTTTTTTTTTTTTTTTTGAACAATCTATCCTTTGGGGGACATTCAGTTCTTATTATGACGTTTCTGTCTCGTGTAGGTCCCCATAAAATTGTTCCGACACAATATTACCAAGGAGACTAAGAAAAATCATACAACAGTTATTTCACACTTGTTCTTCAATATTTTGTACAAGTTCCATTTCCACTTAGGCATCATTATATCAGCATTAGATTATATCCCGTGGAATAATGAGCGAGTTTGTGATCCGAAGTTAGCCCCGCTGTTTCGAATACGTGAATAAAGTGTGGCGCATCTGGGTGAGCCGAAGCGGGAGTACCAACAAATACGTGGTGTTATATGTAGATAAATTGAACCCTTCAATATTTCCGAGTCGTAATTCCATATATGTGGAAGGTTTAAAGATGGATATTAGACTTGTATTGATAAAATACATTGGCATAATCTTGAATTATGAAATACTTAGGAGTAAAATTCCTTTCTTTAACAAAATAAACAAATATTCCAGTCTGAAAACTTTGTCTGATTTCATGAATAGAATCAGAAATCTGAAAAATAATAAAGAGCATTTTCCAATTTATATAAGGTGAGTCCCGTTGTGTATCGGACCGGACAGGCCCTATTGATATTGACCCGTCTTGTATAAATATTGTCACGCACGTGCTGCCGTCTATTGTCGGAAAACATACTAATATTTTCGTACAACGGCAAACAACAAAAAGACACCTTTTACCTTTTTTCTTCCATTACTTCCCGGGCTTCGTATCGGTTGCGATGTTTTCTTATTGTATATTGATTTAATCAGCGGGATGGGGTATCGAATTCCGGGGGAACCCATTCACGAATACCCAAATATCAATGACGCGTTATTATCCCAAGACACGAATCGGACTCGAACGAGAAGCCTTGTAATTTTGGCCTTTGATATTCATAAAGAACGAGGTGAGGCCTTTAATATTTATGGCGTCTGGGCTGTTTTCGAAAATTAAATATTTAAGGTTGTTTCTTTTTTGTAGTTTTTTTTTTTTTTGGAAGTGTAAGAGATTCGGTGGCGTCGAGGGATTCTTCCAGCTTTTAGTACGTTTGACGGGTGAATTTGACATGGAATATATTATTGAAGGAAGTCGCTTTGGTGGCAATAGACGAAAAAGACTACAGAACTCATGTTTCGTGACTTAGGAGATAAAAGATGGATGCGTTCTGGGACGCAAATCGATGAATATTAAAAATTTGTCTCTATTGAAAGCGCCGACTTCATCCGCCATTCGTTCTTTGATGTTTTTCTATAAGGAGATCAAAAAGAAATCTAACTTACAATATTAAAATTACTCGCAATTCTTGAAGCTAACCAAATCAAATTTCATGATTTGAATTAGGTCATATTTTGTTTTACATTTTATAATAAATATAATTCATTTGTAGCCACAAAAAATCACATAAAATTGATTGGTATCGTTCAACATTCACATTAATAATTTTTTCACCTTTTAAAATAGTGCAAAAGTTTCCTATAAGTAATTAATTTGTATATAATAATCAAAGTATTGTAAGGCAGAAAAAAATACTGGGAAAATGGCATGCCGGTCATTTTAGATTTTTTTAAAATTTTAAATAATAGATATTTGCAAAATAGTAGTGATACTCGGATAATGATGCTACTCCCAACCTCTTATGAAGTATCATTATATCAGCAGTAAATTATCAAAATAAGGCAGATTGTCAAAAGATGACAAACTGGAGTCTTAAACGTGTTCCGTCGTTCATCGCAGGCGACTCGTCGGTCAGGACCATCGTTTACGAATTACGGACTCCCGCGCGTCACTTTTGGCACCTTGATGTTGCACCTTGGTGTTTTTCCCTCGTTTAGGAACCGTCTGAGATGTCGCTGGGTCGTTTCGGATTACTGGACGTCTCAGTTCCTCACAGGGCACGAGTGGCTTAGGGCTTTACTCTTTAGGTTTAGACTTTTCCCGATTTCGTAGTGTCCGTGCGAAGTTCCGTACATGGACGCAAACCACGTTCTGTGGATATATCCGGGCATGGCGTTCGATTGCGAGGCGCTCATTCGAAGTATCAGCGGTCTGAAAGGCGGACCGGTTGGACACATACACTTTGTGGCAACTCCCTCATCTTTTAGGCCATTTGACGCAAGTTTTTGGAGGAAATGAAGCCGCACCATATGAAGTCGCAAAAGAGACTAGACTTACCCTACCTATAAAACTTTTATATTTATGTTGTTTTAATTTACAAAATTAACTGGCATATATATTAAGCTGAATCAATAAACATTTAATCAATGGAGGGTCCCCACATATCTAGAACCCTATTAAAACCTTTAAAACATAATGCACTTTGACAGAAACCCGCGCAAATGCTTTGCAGGGTTTTAAAAATGGAAGCGATTGTATAAGTGTCAATATTCATACAAATCTTGTTTTATTCAATAAAAAATGATTTCTAAAATTTCTTGAGAAATGAGAGGTTAGTGGGAAGACTTTTAGATTTTTTTAAGTATTTTTCTTCTTCTCTGTGACCCTATCATTCCGATTGTGCGCATGCGCAGAAAGGCGGGAAAAGACTACTGTTAATCTCGCAAATTGACAGTATTATAGTTTTATTAATAGAAGCTTAAAAATAAGTTTAGTTGTCTAATGGAAATATTTTCCTCAAAGATTAATCGTCTTCTTCTGTACACCCTCCATGTTATTCGATCGAAGAATGTATTCATATTAAATCTATTCTTGCTTTTTAGCCTATCCTTATTAACTTAATGTCATTTTCCAGGATGCTTTAATTATAGTTTGAGCGTTATTCAAGTATTCCAATTGCATGTGTCACGAATAATCAGACGGTACTACGACAGAGGATCGGGAACGATTCGTTCGAAAGCTTTTAAAAATTGATTCATGAAATGGAGCTCACTTCTAAATTTGGTCCTGGTTTATTTTGCAACGAATTTTATTTAAAGCGTGAAGCTTTTAAAAAAGCATTCCACGTACATAATTGATTGAGAGAGTTTCCATCCACTTTTCAGACTGGTGTATTCAATAAAAATGCAGCTTTTGATGCGATTTTCATTACCCTCAGATGCATATCATTTCGAATTTTTGTTAAATTCGACCATATTGCAATATAAAGTCCAAATGAAAATCCTCAATAATAAAAAATAATTATTAAATAAAGCGTTATATTGATTTATTTTTAGCATTAGATGAAGCTTATTCATTCAACTAAATATAATCCTCTTTCCAAATATAGTATTATTGATGCTTCATTTGAATGAACATTGGCCGAAGTTTTCAAAATCGAACATGATTATCACGATATATTCGAATCGGCACAAAATCTATTCATTCAAACAGCATTTTACATGAATGTGAATAATAATTACAAGTATTATTGAATTTACACAATGAAGCTACACTGTGGATTTTCACATACACACTCTAAGCACAAAAAAAATATTGGAAAGGGTAGTCTTAGAGATACCCAACATTGATCAAATGAGATAACTATGCCAAAAATGGTCAAAAAATTAAATAAACGGTATTGGATGATCGTCGTTTGAAAATGCGCGAGCTAGCATTGCAGCCATTGGTAGGCATTTCAAAAAGTGTCGTGCATTGCTTATTGACCAACAATTTGCACATGAGAAAGCTGTGCACAAGATGGGAGCCGCATTTGCTCATAATGGAAAAAAACAGTAATGCAAGGATGTTTCAATCGGGTGTTTTGCGTCAATTCATAACAATGCCTGAAACGTAAGTCCATTACTTCACTTCTGAGATAAAAGATCAAACTGAGATGGGACTCTTGACGATATGCCCCGCGCTGCTGTGTGATCTATTCCGAGTACCCTCGGACTACGCCACGCAGGAGTAATCTCTATCTCTTTAATCCTTCTCTTTTTAATCCCAAAGAAACACTACATACAGAGCTACCAGGCACCCACTTATTCCGCTTTAAGCCCTCCAAAAAGAGGCGAAAATACCACAGAAAGACCGGTTTTATACTACGTGCACCTGAAAGTACGTTGGATAAGGAAGGAAGAGGTTACGCTAATTAGATTATAGACTGCAGAAAGTGCTCCTGTATGCACTAGACTTTTGAAGATGCCCAAAAAAAAAAACCGAAGGAGGCTTTACAACAAAGAGGTGCACTCGGTGTTGTTGTACGGTGTAATATGAGCTGATACACTACAAGTTGAAAGGGACAGGCTCAGCGACAGATAGTTCGAAAAGGAGCAGTCAAGAAGGCTGCTGGAAAAATTACCATGGCGGTGTGGCAGTCCCAACGGAACAGCTCCACGAAAGGATGTTGGACATATGAGTTTACCAAATTTGGAAACGTAAACAACATGGCCAAATGTGCTACCACCTGACCTAGGTCCTTACCGGGCATTATGAGTGAGCAGCGACAGAATGTCATTATTGTGGAGCAGGTAATAATGATGCCGACATATCTGTCCAGCATGGAGCATTGAAAGGGACACTCCGCGAGGAGCTTGGAGTAAATACGCTCTCGTCCTAGAGCATGGAATGCGTGGTGCAAGTATATAAAATGCGTTATGCAGAAGAAGGAGGTTACCAAACGTAGGAGGAGAAGACGACCTATGGAAACAACCCCCATCGAGCTGAAACCTATGAGTTGATATTATGGAAGAACCCAGGAGGCACATATCGCTGTTACTCTAGTGTAATACTTAACTAGTAGCCGGGTATTCATGGATAAAAAACCCATACTATCACCAGAGTGGTGTCTTTAAAAGATTTTTGCAAACAAAAAAAAGGCTGTTGAGGATGGTGCTTTTTGCACAGAGTACTCCTGCTCCTTCTTCTTGTGGTGGTGCCTATAGCCCTATGAAAGAAATCCGGTCACTGACAACGCTTGTCGCCATTTTGTATGTTCTGGGCCTCTTCTCTCCAATTCTCCAGGCCCAGACGTGTGGCGTCTTTTTCTATTTGACTAACCCAGCGTAGCCGAGGTCTTCCGATGGGTCTATTGCCACTCGTTTGGAAGTCCAAGATTGCTCGAGGGACACGATGTAACGGCATCCATGCTACATGATCTGTCCAATGGAGACGGCGGGTTCGGTTGAAGCTAGTAACGCCATACATGTCCATGACCTCGCAATTGGACCTCATGGTTTTAGAACCTAAGGTTTCATCCCGGGAAGGTCCGAAAATGCTCTTTCTGCAATCGGCAATTCCACTTAACGAGTAAGCAGCACGGGGTAAGTTATGCACTCAACTCATGTTAGCTGGGCTACTCCAGAAGCATTTAACGAGCATCTCTATCTCACACCGTGCATAACAAGGTGTTAAATATGAATTTGATATTCATATCTGTGAGGACATGCATATTTTCAACTTGGACTTGCGGTCTGAACGCGGAGGAGAAAGTAGTTGCATTTTGTAATTCAAAGCTACAGATCACAGAATGCCTTGGGTATGCATTTATTACCGAAAATTAGCCAAAAAGCCCTAAAAGCCTTAAAAGTGGATGGTGGACGTGTGAGTAAAAAATGGACAGTATATTTGTGTTCAACCGGTTCGCTTTTCGGACCGCTGATACTACGAATGAGCGCCTCGTCAAAACATTTGACTAAAAGATAAGAATTGGCTTCTAAAAGGACGAAGAGAATTCCATCTGCATATCATGGCGTCATTTTTTTAGGATACACGTAGGATAATATTTATTAATTATTGCAACGTTTGAGTGATTAAAATAAAATTAATAAAAAATGGAGAGCATAAGCACGTTTATAATCATGTAAATGCTGGCATGTGTTTGCAAGCGTGCATACGGGACCTGTGAGAAGCAGTTGGTTCGTTGTAAAATTCTCTTAATATGAATAATTTTCACTTGTTAATACAATTATCTACTGCATTATGCTCATATAATAGAGTTTAACATATTTAAAGTGACATTTTGATATAAAATATTAGTGTTTTAAATTGATAATTTTGAAAGGACTCCTTGGGTATGAGAGCTCATTTTTGCATGTCGAAATAAAAAAAATTAAAATTCCGAAATGAATTTTGCTCATTTGGAAAATATTTTTATAAGCGAACTATGTGAAAGACTTATTCAAAGTTCGAGTGAAGCGTTCGTGGAAATTCTCATTCGGTATGAGATGTACGTCTATCTGATCTCACGTGTCTTTCAGTGACACATGACAGCTTATGTCTTAACCGAGACAATATGGAATTGTGTAAGATTACGAGAATAATTTTGCTGTCAACTGTCAACGGAGAAGGAAAAATTCTCTACGAAAATATCGCTTTTAGAAATATTTTTTTAAAAGAAAATTTCAATCGCGAATGCGATCAAAATTAAAGGATCCAAACTAAAGCATCACACGTGACAAAAAAACTGCCTGAATTTTTCATATGACAACCCCAATTGCAATTTTTAAGTGCTTTCGGTTTTCATGTCGTAAAAAAATGCCGGAGAAGTTTACGGGTGCTTTGGGCGTGTTGTACACAGGGCCGGTTTTACCCATGGGTGACATATTTGCATGGGAAAACATGGGAATATGATTTATATTTCTACATGTTTAAATACAAACCGTTCTTAAATAAACACGCTCGTTCGCCGGGTGTTATTATTTCAAAAAATACGCTAATAATACATGTTTGTTCGTTCGGGTGCTGTGTACGAACATATGTGGATGAATCCTGATTTATTTTGTCGCCCCCTGTCCAAACGGTCGCTTGTATCGTAGGACTTAATTCCACTGCAATGTTTTGGCAATACAAAATCACGCTTTAATGTGTCTTACGTGTAATAAACCGGAGATTAATTTTTTTCACAAAATTTGGGGAGTCCACACAAAACGTTCCCACAGAAACACAAACGACAAACATAATATATTTCACACATCTTTATTTTTTCCTATGATGCCATATTAACCATCGATAGATGATTTCCGTAAGATTTTATCACAGTTTAAAAAAATGCATGATTCGCGTGTACCTGTCGGCCATTTTGCTTAGTCACAGTAAATTCTTCCGATTAAGAGGTCGTCGCGCGCTCCTTTCATCTCCTGTCAATGCGAAATCATCCATTTTATGACTTTGCTGAACAATATTCATCGGAGTTTTGTAGAAGTTTATGGTATTGATGTGATGAGTTAACAACATGTTATAAAGTAGGTTAGGTTGTTCAGAAAAGGCCGTACTAATACACACGACGAGGCAAAAAATGGGATCATCAACCATTTCTGACGGACTTTCTAAACGGTCCTAAATGGGGTGCTCAGAATGCTCACACAGGATCATTTCGCACAAAAGGGAAAAGCTTTTCTAGATTTTAACCTGATGTGAGATATACACTTTCACTCCGCGTTACGCTACATTGGTGTCAGAAGTAGGATTTCCTCATGGGCCACCACAATGTAGCATCGTGGAGGATCTATCGCCGGTATAAATGTTGTTACATTACTTTCTGGATGACCCTCGTGTGTTAATTATTTCAAATACTAAAAATATAGAGAACAGTATTTCAGACAAACTTGTTTGACGACCATCACGAAACATTTCCTCATATTTCTCGAAATCTTCTTGGTGATATTGTGTCGGTAAAACTTTAATTTAAATTACGAGAAGTTGTGTGCAAGATGGGTGCCCAGAATGTTTACACAATAATTTTCCGGAACACTTTGCACAGATAAAAAACCTTTTCTGAGTTCTATCGTGACGGGGGATAAGATATGGATGTGACACTTCACCCCAGAATTAAAAAAAAATCTAAAAATAATGTGGTAGGAGCGTGTGACGACCTTTCCATCGGAAGAATTTACTGTGACAGAACAAAATGGCCGTTAAATATACGGGAATAAACAAATCAACCGTTAAGATTTCCCCAACACCCGAACTGTGTCAATTTTGAAATAATAAAATTTCTTCTCAGAAGCCCTTGTAACCTTAAGGACCGTGATGTTGCTGGACGAATAGACGGGAATGGACGAGCGTTGAATAGAAAGACGCGAAAGAGAGACAGAAAGATCTGGCTGCAGGAAGGACAACCTCCCGTCGGATTGTCCTTCGACTCCCGCCTCCTGCGCATCACTACCCAACCATCAACGGTGCACGCGCAAGAAGCAATCGGTCGGTATGCAGGTGCATTGTCTCCGCAGGACCACGAGAGATGGCGCTGTTAAAATAGTACATTGCACCTGAAGAGAGACGGAATATGTCGCTGTTAATCTGGATAATTTTTTTAAAAATCTTTTAGCCTGACTTTGTGCTCATTGTTCTTTGTTAATCCATTGTCTTTTGCGTTTATTGTCCAAAAGATCTGGATTTGTCTACATCAAATATCATAGATCTACGTCAACATGAGTATAAAAACAGCACGTATATTTGGCACTACCAATATAAACGCAAATGTTTTGAAAAGGACAAAATACAGCAAGCGTGTGTAGTATAATCACTATCGAATCGAAGAGGAATCGTCGCAAGGTGGATGAAGATCAGAAATAAAGTGTAGTTAGTTGAACTGTTTAAGATATTTATGTACTAGTAAAGAACTTACTGCGAGACTTCATGATGACGAACCTTTTTTTAAAGTATGTATCCAGTTCAAAGACATCAGATTTAAGATGTATTTTCTTGACCGAGGCTCATCACTCACTCTTTTGCTCTGAAATGATGAAAGTTTTTAAACACACACATTTGTAAATAAAATCAAAATGCTTTTTTTTACATCTTTCTGAAAATAAACACAATGTAGGATCGAAGCGAATTTCAGAACATGCGAAAATCAACATATTCAATTTGTTGAGCACACCGAAAATGACTTTGAAACAATAATGAAACTAAAATAGACCCAAAAATTGCTACAATTCGATCCACTATTAGCATTACAAGCGCAAAATTTGCATAGTTGAGATTTTTTCGAAGAAACTTTATTTGTAAGCCGAAAAAGCACGAGTACATTTTTCATGCGTGGGTAGCATTAAATTAAAACATAACCCTTTGAAGCTTAAAATATAGCCCCCACAATCTAAACATTGAAGTTTCACTGCGATCATTTTTATTTTGCAAAAATTTTGACCCGCCATTCGATGTGACATTGCCGCAACTTTGACCTCCCCCATTTTGACATTTTCGGCTGGAATTAACCCTAATTATTGGGCACCGGTAATATATATAATTTGTGTGTGAGATTTATCCATATTATGGGCATGTATGATTTTTCTCACACATTCAAAATTGCCAACATTGCATGTCTTTAATGGTATGATGATGATGTTTGCGTGCTTCGGGTCGTAATTTCCGCCCGTGCAAAATGTTCGTAAAACTTATCGATATTTTGCGATTATATTGTATAAGTAAACTTTTCGATGTAGTTTACTTGATATCAGTCATTTTTACTAGCATGTGGAAAAGTAATAATGTTTTAAATGTAAAAAAAAGATAAAACATACACTTTTGGTAATATACTTTTGAATATCAAAGCATCACAATCGTTCAATTAGTAAAGGATATTTTACATTTAAATATATATATATATTAATATATATGAAAAATAAAAGAGTAAACATTTTTCTGTGCTATTTTTATGACCATTTTACCATCGGCGGTGAGACAAATGCGTTCATCTTAACTTTTATCTATTTTTAGTACGAGGAGTGTTTACAGCTACGAGACTTAACAAACAAGCCTGCGGGAAGAATACCTCTTCCCACAGACCAGGTCATCTGTCGACTTTCTTATTTCCTGCGCGTCAAATTTTTAAAATTTTATTTTGAACATTTAAACCAAGAAAATAATTTTAATTCGAATAATTGCTAGCATCACATATATTTTTTACAAAAAAAAATTTATGGATTTAATTTTGGATGTAGAAACACTTAATTTTTTTTTTCAAGATAAACAGAATTGTTATTGGTGTACCCCGTAATTTTTTATATAAAAAAAACACAAGGGATTAACCAAAGCAATTATAACTGAAAACTTAATCGTTATAAATAGTCGCTGTCTTGAATAGATACAGAATAGATACTTGGAATTTTTATATTTCAATTCAGTCATGGAAAGGCTTATTTTGTGTTCTTGGTAGGTCAATGAGAACATATTTAGGCTTAATCAAGTCTTATTTTTTTGTAATAATTCTCGTCCCTATACTGCAGAATAATATAAAGTTTTAGGAATGATATTGAGATTTGTATGGTACCTTTGTTATTATTCAATTTGAAATTATTGGATTTATAAAATGGAGCAAAGACACTTTCAATGCAGAACTCTTGGGCCATTTCCTGCTCCCACGTGCTCGCATGCGGGTACGTTTTACTATCGGGTCGTGATAGAGCCAAGTTATGGGATGTAGGTGATTGGGTGCAAATATAAATACCCTTGTCTTAACTGTTTTCTTGTTTTCTTTTCTATGACGAAAGAAAGAAAGATAGAGAGAGATCTGGCTGCGGAAAGGTCTTTCTATTTCCACCTCCTGCTGGTCATTGCAGTGTCATTGCATGGGGATACCACTTTGCTTACGCTAGAGATTGTTTTATTTTTTCCTAGCCTAGAATGATGAAACCCCGTAAATTAGCAGAAAAAATATCTCCTTAGATGCTGATGCATCCGACGTGCTGGGTGACCTCCGCTGACGCATCAAGGAAGTTGATCCGCGTCCACTTCAGGCCACCACCTCTCTCTGTTCTTGCTTTCCCAGGTGAGTGTTAGACCCCACGATACCCACCCATAAAACCACAGGGGGGGGGGGGGGCAATCCTACGCCCATGGGCAACGGTTGAACCGCTGGGACAATGGTGCAAAGTAGAGGTCCTACGTAAGCAGCTTCGTAAGTTTGGGAGTCCCAGCTAACATGAGTTACGTATGCAGCTCACCTTGTGCCACGTACCTATAAAAAGGAATGTGAAACTGCTGATTATAAATCACAGAGTGCACACAGGAGACAACAGTATTAGGCTGCTCGAACGGCGACTTGTCTCCGTGGCTAGGTATTACAAATGACCGAACCTATACGAGTACCACGGGGACGGAGTAGACCCTGCAATCCATCATTTGCTAAAGCCCAATTCAAACTCAGGTTGGATTTGTGGTGGCACTAATCCCGCTAGATAGTATCCCTTGAACTTAAAATAACCCATGTCCTTTCTCTTCCAACGAAACTTGTTTCCAAGATTTTGATAGGTAACTCCAGATTACTGGACGTCCTAGTATATAGGTTTGGCTTTTCCCTGATCTCGGAATGCCGATGCGGAAATCTGTTCACGGATGTAGACCATGTTCTCTGAATATTTCCGAGCGTAGCGTTTGATCACAAGGCGCTCATTCAAAGTATCAGCGATCTGAAAAGCGGACCGGTTAGACATACAAAGCTTGTGGCTACTCCTTTCTCTTTTAAGACACATATTTGAATATTTCGATCTTCATTTGGACCGAATAAAGACGTTTTTTCATTTCTTTGAGTTGATATTGGCAATGTTTGAAGAAAAAGAAAAAGAGCTTTAATTTTTTGCAGCTGAGCTTATTTGAAATCTTAAAAATTAAGCATTCGGACTGAATCTTCACCTCATCTTTGATCTTATAGCAAATAAATCATGTGGGACATCTACATCGATGGGATGAAATTTATTTCGTTACTTATTTTAAATTTGTATCGAAATTTTAGACTTATTTACCGAAAATACTTTTTGGTTTATATCGAAGCAATTATATTTTGTTTGTATAAGAGACATTAAACAAATATATAGGAGCAAAATTAAATGTCTGGTTTGGTCAGTGGATGAATTGACCACAATCACGAAAGAATTTTCTACAATCTATTACACTTCCATTGCCAAATAATAGCCATAATGGTCGAAATAATTCTTCTTAAACGATCACAAAACCTGAGATTTATACGGGACTATTTTTGAAGACAAAACTACAAATGTATTCACTTCGTGAATTATATTTCATAAGAAAATCCGTTATTAATCAACGTTACACTGCTAATGTTCGAGTCCTTTTCAAAGTATTCCGAATTATATATGACGCATTTTCAATGAAAGACCTTAATTTTTGATAGTCGACATGACACCTAAAGTCCACAAAAGATTGTCTCAATTTAACCACACGCAAAATACTTGATTTAGAACAGTTATTAATCCTGATGTCATTCCAAATGTCCAGATATAAATATCGATATTATAATCAGGACTGCAAAATGAAAGACTGTCATTTAATTGGCTTAATCCAATAAGCAACGGCCATTTTTGTTAAGAAAAATTAAAATACATTATGATACAGCAGTGAGCTTCTTTCAGCATCTCAAAGCGATACGCAGGATAGTCCGTAGATGGTCCCGACCAACGAATAGGCTGCGATGAACGACGGAACACGCTTAGGTCTTCATTCGTTCGGTAATAGAGACCCTCTTTCGTCGTCATTTTAACGCCTTTAAACTTCTTCATTTGGGGCTATCTTTGATTACAGATCTAAGCGTATAAACCACAAACGATTGACACTTTTAAAATCAACATAACGAATGCCATTCAGCCAAATCTGTCAGATTTATGCGATGAAGTCATCTGAAATTTGAGCTCTTGATCACGTACCACCAAACAAAGCCGTGCCAAATATTTGAAAGATTTTATATTTAATAATTATTGCCATAAAATATTATTTTAAATGAAGAAAAATTATAGTAGATATTTTTAATGTAACTTATTTTATTTACGTTTAAAAATTGAGCGTTCTTATTGCGATGCCCTATAAATATGCAACGGGTGTTCTTCTAGTTAATCCTATTTTAAGGCTCAAATTGATACTCAATGGGAATCATAAAACGGTTCTTTATGATAACAGCTGATAGCTAAATAAATAGACTGGAGCCCATTAACGTACAGATGGATTGATCCATGATTCGCGATGGAGTCCTTGATATTTATTTAACCTTTACGTAATGTCTCATTCGGTATCGATTTGGAGAAATTTTGAAATTCTAAGGTCGAGCCTCATCGGGGCAAAAAAGCCTGCAGATATATTATTTGGAGGGCGTTCTATATAAATAACGCCTCCTTGTAAAACTTCGTTTCGGGGGCTCTTTCTTTTCATATCGATCAATTTCCTCCCTCTATCCTGAACGGGCGTAAAAAATAATGATTTTCGTCTGGCACATCGCACAAAACACAGATCCGATTTTGCGTCGGCGAAGGCCAAAATAATGAAATAATAAAAAAAGTAAACACAGTGGAAGAAGCACACATTTTCCCGGGCCGCAAAAATAAAAAGGAATAACTGCACGTAATACTAATACTTTGTTCCATACCCCTCGCGTGAAAGTGTTTTTTCATTACGTTGTAATATCCCGTGTCACGTTATATGATAGAGAAAATTTACGTGACAGCTCACGTAAAGGCAATATGTTGAAACAACTATGCGTGCTAATTCACCAAAGATATTGCCTTTTTTCGGTATTTCGCCCGGGAGACATTTTCTTTTCTCCCCCTATCATTCATCTCAGTTGCCGGTAAGATGTTTGAATATTTTCATAACTCCCCATCGGATAATAGACCGCTTTTTATTCGAGGAAATATCCCATTTTTTCCTCGAAATTGTCATTGTTTATATCCGGGAAAACAACGTCTCCCTGCTTTGTATAATTTTTGTGTTGGCGAGTCGAAAATTTAGCACGCTTTGTAGCGTGTATGCTTAGCAATAAAATCTCCACAAGTCTGCTTTCGTCTATTAAAATAGCAAGAGAAGTCTGATGGTTAGTATAGAAATATCACCTATGCTACATAATACATTTAATTTATCAAAATAGTTAAAAATAAAATTTTAATATAAATCTGGTAGAAACTTGAAAGAGTTATCTTCTTTAATTAGGAATGATAGAAATAATGAAACTTATTTTATTTTGTTGGTTTTTTATATAAATATGAACAGACATAAAAACAATGATTTTTATATACATGATCTACTGTAAGCTAATTATACTATACTTATATTATTAGAAAAAGTACAAACAATAAGTTGGAAAAGTTTTATTGCAATCGAATAAATGGTATGGCAGCGCATTAAATACGGACAAACAAACATTAATTTTTATATGTTAATCTATGCTTATGTTACTCGCAAAATTCTTAGCAATAAGTGGCCAAAGTTTAATCACAATTCGATGAACTGTATGGCAGCGCATTTCGAACGAACAAAACCCAATTCATTTTTATATTTTAGATAACTGTCAATTGATTATTAGGCTATAGTAAAAGACGTTTTGGCATTATATATTAATATACATATGATTTGGATACATTTTGAGCTGCATGGCTTATATTCTCAACGAATAACAAAAACGCATTTCATTTTGAGACACCAATAATTCCTATTTAATAACATATAATGCAACATGTGTAGTGTTGCCGATTTAATATCCTCATGCAATAGCGCTGTTAATCTGAGCAGATTTAATTCTCCAGATTATTAGCGACATCTTCCGTCTCTCTTCAGGTGCAATATGCTATTTTAACAGTGTCATCTCCTATGGCGCTGCAGGGAACATTGTACCTGCAATTACCGACCCATCGTTTTTTGCGCGTACACCGTTGCTAGTTGGGTGGTGACGCTCAGGAGGCGGGAGTTGGGGAGTCGGCTGTTGGCCTTAGTTGCGGGAGAACGTTCTTTCTACAGCCAAATCTCTTCCGTGTCGAATAAAAGTTACATCCCCATCCATCCCGTTCATCCCCATCCATCCGTCTGGCTACACATGATCGGATAGAAGTACGAACACATGTGTTAACGCGGCCATCCCTACGGGCGCGTGGAAGTGGAGAGCCGTCCGGGGACTCAACACATGCATACATATATTTTATTGAATCTAATGCTCATTTTATTCAATTTGTCGGATTGGCAGTAACATCTTCTGTCTCCCTTCAGACGCAGTGTATCAATTTAACATCAGGTGGGTTGTTTACTACATGATGCTCACCCATAAACCACATGGAGGCAACCCTACGCCTGAACATAGTCAAATCCTTGGGGTAATGATGTAGAGTAGAGGTGGACGAAAGCAGCTTCCTAGAGTTGCTCATCAAAAGCTGCCAGGGTACCCCATATAATATGAGTTGGATGCGCGGTTTACTCTGTGTCACTCATCCGTAAAATGGAATATGGAACTGTCGATTCCAGGAAGAGTAAGAAGGTGGCCAAACCAATATGAGTACCATGGGGAAAGCCCTTGCAAGCTGTCATCTGCTGCAGCCCCCTTCAAACGGAGGTTAGATCGTGGTGATTTCGCATTAGTTATTTCTTGTATTATTTTTAATTTGCCTTATTTCATGCTTCTTCGTCGCACCTACAAGTGAACGTAGTCTAAATTTGATCTTCCTTATGGTGCTTCGCCTCCTCTGGGGGTGCGGAGTGAATGGGCGCTTGGATGCTCAGCGCCTAGCGCGCCTGGGAATTAAAATACTGATGAAAGGTACTCTATGTAGCTAGTCCGAGGGTAGCCAGAACAGACTACACAGCAGCGTGCGAGTATGAACTTTGCAAAAAAATGGTCAGAAAACTATTAAGTCGCTGTAACTACTACTTTTTACGCCTCTCCTCATAAATAAAATGGATTAATTAAGACAATAGTATTTCTAGTAGAATCCGACTACCTACATCTGACCCCTCGGTATCACCGCGGCAAGAAAGCAGAAAGAATTGGCGTATGAGTGTAGCCGTCTTGGAGAACACGTAAAAGCAGAGAGCAGCCCGGTAACTCGTCCTGAAAGTATCCCCGATCCATGTTACACTGGTGTCAGAAGTGGCGATTCAATAAGACTTAAACGTTTATTATAAATATTGGGTTCACATTGGACTGTAGCTAAAAATACTTAAAATAAATCAATAAGTCAAGTGAGACTTTGAGAGACTGATATATGACAATCTGTGTAAATTTAATTCGCCAGGCTAACTGCGACTTCTTCCGTCTCTCTTTAGGTTCAATGTGTCAATTTAACAGCGCCAATTTTGTGGTGCTGTGGACGAATTGCATTTACAATAATGACAGCAATCACTTTTGCGGCTCGATGATGATGCTCAGGAGGCGGAAGTCGTAAGAAGTTGTCGGATAGTCTTAGCTGCGGGAGGATGTCTTTCTTGTAGCCAGATATATCTTTTATAATTAACAAAGAAGTTATGTAAGACGAGAAACTTTTAATTCGACGCTTGTCCCTCTCAATCCATCCGTCCGGCTAAATAACGGCCCGAATGCAGAACGAACCCGCGTGCGAGTGCAAATACGTGCAAGTGGAGCGTTGCCCGGGGATTCTTCCCCACGGACACCCCCGCTTCGCCTCTTACACTACAGTAATATCATATTTTGGTCTAGTGTTTTGTTGAAGATAGCTTTAATATAAGGAAATTCAAGTACTACATTTGTTCAAAAGTTGTATCTTGAATGTCATAAAACATCAGTTTGTGTAATATACTCGTAGCAAGAATTTCATATAAAAAGAAATATATTTATAGCATAACCGGTGCATCTCCAGAGTCATCCGAAGTGCATCAAGTGAAACCATAAGGATGCACACCGGGAGCTTGGGAATGCCTTCTAACCGTTGTGACTAATGGAGGAAGTCATAACCGATAAGAATGCACTTGGCGCAGCAGCTTTCTTACTTTTGTCCTCCATACAGATAAAAGAGGCCATTTAAAATGTTATAAAATTTAACTGGGGGTCGTAAACATCCAAACTTTCGTGCGCTTGACCGTAAAAAAGTTACGAAAAATATAAAAAGCACGGATGATAAGCGCTTACATGTGCTCGATTCGCACTAAAGAAACTTTTTTTTGGGTCGTGTCTTCGCCACTTTGTCTTTGAGATATTTATCGATTCATTTCCGTTGGCGTGAGAGGCTCATATCAACACAAAGAAGACGCCGTAAATATCAATTCGGTCAATTTAATGAAATCAAAAAACAATCTGTTCAGAGATAGGAGATTGTAGGCTTCGGTGGCAATCTTATGCCAAATCATGCCAATAAAAAAAAAACGCTTTTATTAACTTATGAAATACGCGCGCGGGTATTTAATTATTACATTAACTATGTTAAGTAAGAATTTGTTTTTATAACGGTCATCTAGAAAGTAAGGCTACTAAAGCTGCTGAGGCCGAGGCATTTTTTTTGTTTCGAAGTTGGCACATGTCCTAAATGGAGTAAACACATGATAATTTTGCACAGAAGGGAGAAGCTTTTCTGGATTGTAACCAGATATGAGAAGTGCACTTTCACTCCTACGTTACGCTACATTGGTGTCAGAAGCGGGATTCTCTCATGGGCCACTACAATGTAGTAAGGTGAAGGATCTACCGCAACGGGAAATGAGATATAAATATTGTAACCTTACTTTCTGGATGACAAAGCCATCATATGAACTTTTTAACTCTGCCGACTTGACAATAATGTTGAGTCGCTTATCCCTAGCCAAGATAAAGGATACTTATGGAAATACTATAAAAGAGTTGTATTTTATCAAATGAGAAGATAAGTCATCATGAACGAACATACGAATATGCGAAGAGGTCACATTCATGAGATTACAAACAAGCAGCGGGAAGAATACTTCTTCCCGCAACTAAGGCTATCCGTCTACATATTTTTTATCCAGCTACCTAGCGCATGGGTTATATTTTAACACTGTTGATAAAGGTTTTATATAATAGAAATTATTTGGCAGAATTAAATCATGTATAAAATTTTCCTTAGACGTACTTATCGATTGTATGATTATAATTGTGAGTTTGATTTAAAGTTCTTATTGACAATTTGAACATTAAATGTTGATATAAGCTTAAAGCGTCAAACGAAAATTCTCTTTTGAATATAACATTGAGTTGTCGCCATTAAAAGTTATCTTTTTGCCAAACATTAAATTGGCAACGACAACTCAAACTATTTTAAGGGTATTGGGTGTATGGCATTTTGAAAATAATTTTTAACGCTTTTAAATATTTTTTTTATATATATGACATTAGTATAACTAATGACTTTAATAATCCCTTTGAATTATTTTACTTATTAATTGTATTTCTGTTGCGTTTTATTTCTATAGCGTGATCCCTATATTGACGCTATGGAAGGCTGGAGTATGGAAAAATATCACTAGTAATATTTAGTTTTGTATTTTTACATTCATTTCACATTTACAGTGAAACATTTGACTTAAATTGTAACCACTGTTGGTCGAATGTTTACAAATGTAAATGTTGCATGTTTTCTATGAGGCTTAATTTTTTATTTAATTAAGCCCCGCACAGATAAATTTTCCGACTGTAAAATATTTTCAGCATGTAAATATGGATTTTCACATAATGTAAAAGGCTTTTGAAAGCGAAAAATATCGGATGGGATTTTTTTAAAAAATGAATTAAAATCGAGAGGTCTTTAAATTTAAAATCGCCCATGGCTCGAATGCACTTAAATTGCATTTTATTCCAGGAATGTGTGCCGATGTGTATGCTTCAAAGCGATGTACTATATATTTTCGGGAACGGAACAAAAATAAGCAAAAAGCGCACTTCCATTTCTATCTCTTGCCTTTTCGAATTATATTTGGAGCCTTTGACATTTCACAAAGATGACGTATGTTTTTCTGAAATCTCATATTGTGATTCTAATAATTCTAAATCCCGTATTTTCCCTTCCGCTTTTTATACTATTCCAGCTCGCATTTGATACAAGCACTTTTTTATCCTCCCCGGCAAGGTAAATATATTCGTCCTTTATTTATCTAATATCAATTTATATTTCAAGATTTACCTTCGATATTAAATTATTTTTTGATATTGGAATTAATATTAAAGAACCCATGTTTTATCCATGGTTATGAATCGACGTTAAACTCCGTTTTGTTGCCTTAAAATATCGCCAAACGCTCGATTGAAACATCCTCATGATGCTGTTTTTCTTACATTCCGAGCAAACGCGGCACCTGCCTTGCGCACAGCTTTCTCGTGTTCAATTTTTCGATCAATATGCAATATTTAGCTCTTTTTGAAATGCTTATTATATCTCGCTCTCGGGGGCGGGGTCACCGGGCGGCTCTTCACCCCCACGTGTTCGTCGGGATGACAGGACCCTATCGGACCGTGATGTTGCTGGACGAATGGGTGGGAATAGACGGGCTTCGAATAGAAAAACCGTCTTCTTTAAATAACTATTTATTCCACACGAGAGAAGATATCTGGCCGCAGGAGGGACGACTTCCCGCAGCCAAGGCTAACCGACGACTCTTTCGACTCCCGCCTCTTGCGCGTCACTACCCAACCGGCAACTGTGCATGCGCAAGAAGCGATCGGTCGGTATTCAGGTGCAATGTCTCCGTAGCCCCACAAGATATGGCGCTATTAAAATAACACATTGCACCCGAAGAGAGATGGAAGATGTTGCTGTTAGCAGCGCTACTACGCGTGGATGCTAAATCGCCCACGCTACACTATTTTGTGGATTTTCTTCACAATTTCTGGCGTTGTGACATCATTTGGTTGACCATTCGTCTTGGTAACTTGAACGGTCTTATTTAAACTGAATTAATGGCAACCTTCAAGAACAACAATGGAAAGATAAAATGCTCAATGGTAATTTTTTTGAATTAGCTTGGTCATACTTGATGAAAAGGTTCAGTCTTCTTAAGTCTTACAGATGAGTTTCTCTTTCTAATATAAAAAATAAAGCCGAAATAAAAATAAAAAGTCGAAATGACCATGCTTGCACGCGGGTTTGTTTTTCTTTCGGACCATAGTAGAGCTGAGGCAGCTAGGCATATTAACAATCTGTTGATTCTGACACCAATGTTACGTGCTGGAACGAGGGCGTTCGCAGTTCCTGGGTCAAATAAAAATATGGGATATTCTCGTCTTAATGATTTATTTACTGATGACGAGAGATCTGGCTGCGGGAAGGACGTCTTCCCACAGTCAAGGCTATTTGATTACTCTTAGCGACTTTCGCATCATATGCATCACCACCGGACTGACAACAATGCATGCACAAGAAGCGATAGGTGCTCTTATTTCAGACGTAATATGTCCGCAGCACCACAGAATATGTCCACATATTAAATTGATAAATTGTGTCTTATAAGAGACAGAAAATGTCGCTGTTAATTTGGCGAATTGAATCTGCCATGATTAACATAATTAACAGAACTATATGTATATGCAGCGTAGAAAAAAGCATTCCAGCACAAAGCCACTTTTAATCTGTGCAGGTGCAATTTGCCAAATTAACCGCTTGAAATACGGACGAACACGAAAGTTGCGGGAAGATGCGTTCTTTTCGCCGGTTCTTCAGTTGTCTAGTAACTGTAATTTATCTTATTCTTAAATATAATATTTAAGATAAGCGCATATATGTCTTATATCTGATTATTATTTAGCTTCGCTTCAGCAGTCCGATAGCGAACGGACCCACGCGCGAGCCCATATATTATTAAGAAAGTTGTGCTAACATTGGCTCTATGTAACACATATTATTTCTCATGATTGCAAATTTAATTTAATACCCACTAACAAAGCTAAACATCTATATCATGGATGTAATCTACTAATTTTGAAAACAACAAGATGTTCCAACAACACAATGACATGAACATATTTTCAAGGAAAAAAAGCAAGCATATAAAGAAAACACGCAGACGAGGGAGAAGAGCCCAAGCGTCTTCATTCAGGGGTGAAGGTAATTTGACATTTATCCGGGAGAAGGTTCTGTCGAGTTGAGCAAAATCCGACAATACACTCGCAAATAATTATCCTTCATGACACATATTCACGTAGATGAGGGAGGAACATCCAAATATGTTTGGCGCAAGTTTCATATTCTCGTTAAAAGTACGTCATAATAATTAATCCCTTGGCAGCTCCCAACCAAAAGCTGGTTTACAAATTCTGATAGAAGTTGGATATAAATTATTAAGCTTCAATCTAAAGCTTAAGTGTGACTTGTGTGTAAAGAAAACTTTTTGAACTGTTCCAGTATAAAGTGCGTATCATTAATAAGCGCGAGGGCTTATGTGTATATCTTGAGAACGCCATGCCTATGCCGAGTTTTAAATTTTAATTAGGGATTCGTTTTGCTAAAATATTGTCAGGGATTAACGAAAACAATTTTTAAATCCTCTCGAGAATATTAAATTGTTTGCTTCTTTTAATGAAATACATCATAAGGCTTAAGGAAACTTTTCTATTCAATTTTGAATGGGGATGCTAAGAGTTGCTGCTTTTAATATTGATTTTGAAAAGCATGAGAAAATCAATGCTACATTAGCTTTTATATGAGCTTTTAAGAGCATTAACTGTGTTTATTCATGCGTTGCCCACAGATACACAAACATCATATAACAGACGACAGATGCAATTACTTAAGCGTGCATCGAAACATTTTAATCTAATCGGTGTAATAAGAAAAGAAAAAAAAAAACAACACGAGTTTCATCAATAATATTTTCTTCCTTTAAATCTATTACAATTTGCCATCTGATTTACAGGTTTTGAATTCTCCTGTTGTAGAAATTTTTTCCAGTTTAGAAGCAAAAAAAGGCAGTTTTTATATTCTCCAATTTGCTTAATATTATTTGTTCAAAAACTGTTCAAACCCGAAAAACAAAAAAAAAACGGAAGGAATAAGATGGATGTAATAGTAACTCCCATTCAAAGTCCCTGATTTTACGTTTATTGCTTGAACGACTTGGATTTGTCTCCATCGAATCTCTGTCTCTATGTCTCCGACGATCTGATTCATCCTTACTTACTTTCTTCTTCTCAAATCTGTCTTTTATTGCTGAAAATAGTGACCTCTTCGGTTGTTAGATCAAGGATCTATCTACTACCGCCTGCGATACGACTCCTCTCCATTCTTCTCTGCTCTCAGTTTATCGAAGGACTGCAACCACAGAACAGCTTGTAGCACTCTTCCTGTTATCCTTTCAACGGCGCTAATCACGACCAGTTTTCTCCAAGTTGTCTTTGACTCTTCTAGCCACGTATCCAAAGAATTGAAGAATACATAGTAAGCAAATTAGTGGATGATAAACACTCCTTGACCTTGATTTCTTCACTTATTTATGGTGGTTCTTACAGCAGCTATGAGAGAGCCCCGGCCACCGACAAAGCATATCGCCATTTCCGCCTGTCCTGGGCTTCTTCATTGCTAATTGCCCAGGCCCAGTCGTGTGGCGTCTTTTTATTTGATCAGCCCAGCATAGCCTAGGTCTTTCGATGGGTCTGCTGCCACTATGGAGTGTTTTACCCTACTGAAACCCCCTCCTTTTCAGCTACCACCCAGCTATCAGTTGAGTATTGCACTAGAGTGGTAGCCATGTATGTCGTCTGGCCTCATCGGTAATGTTGATCCTTTGCGTATTTTATGCTCGATCTCCTCTTCTTGCTGCATAATGCACATTATGTATCTGGTCTACAAATTCCATGCCCTAATATCTTTGAGCATTGACGAAATCATATTGTCAAATCAAAGTATATTTACTGACAATTCTGGGATTGTCTGCTTGGATATTTTGTGGAGATATACTCCAAAGCAGACATGTCCGATAAACAGCTGAATAGGGTGATAAAATAGTTGACCGTGTTTTTTTCTATTCTACACTTCCAGGTCTGTGATCAATCAGTGTGTCCATCTATTGGGACTGCAGTGGCTATCTTCATCACAATTCTGTGCTGTACCCACAGTATACCTGCCGAGTTTGAATCCGCATTTGTAATCTCCGATAGGTTGTTTCACGGTGGGCGACAATCGTTCGATAAAAGTTATTTTCACCAATTTATAAAATGTATATAGATGGGATATGCCCATATAGTTGGATCACAGTAGCATATCCCCGTCTGGTGAGTATTAGACTCCACAATGCTCACCCATAAACATCCAGCGGCGGAGGGGCAACACTACGCCCGTGGGAAATGGTCGAGCCCCTGGTAGTAACGTAGCCTCGTCGGTTTCCTCATCAAACGCTGCTGGGGTAACTAACTTTGGGTTGGGTACGCAGCTTACACTGTGTTGCCATAAGATGGAATGTAGAACTGCTGTTTACAGAAGCAGGTAGAATCTGTGCAAAAGGTATCACTACTATCCTCAACAACCTAGTGCATACAAGGGAAAACGGCTTTAGGCTGCTCAAACGACGACTCGTCTCCACGACTAGGCACTACAATTGACGGAACCGATACGAGTACCATGGGGAAGGGGGACCCCCTGCATCCCGCCATCTATTGCAGACTCCCCCAAACTGAGGTTCGACTGCCCTGTTGTGAGAGTGATCCTGTTAGATAGGGTTCTTTGAACTTAGTAAAACCTCTATCTTTCCTCCTCCAACGCACCTTTAGGTGCACGTAGTCTGAAGCTGAGCTTCCTGCAGAAACATGGCCTCTCTGGAGGGCGCAGAGAAAAATGGGTGTACATCTGGATGCTCTGCGTATGGCGTTTCTAGTGGGATTAAAGATCAGTGGAGGACACTATTCCGTGTGGTTAGTCCGGGGAAACCCGGATCTGACCGCACAGCGGAGCCAGTAATGCTTTATATAGACCCTGCAAGCCTGTAAGTCGTTGTTGTCTGTAAGTCTGTCTTATATCCTTCTTCCATTCAGAAGGCATGACCTCATTAGCAATAGGCATCATTCCTATTTCTCACCACTCAAAATACATTTCGTTATGCGTGAAATCAAATTTCCATAATAGTGTCTCAAATCATTCTTGGTACTTAATGTACGAGGTGGATTCAAATATAATTTATTCAATAAATTCCTTATAAAGAATTAATATAACGGGATTTGATGACAAGTCTCTAAAATATACGTTTTCATCTAATTTACCTTAAAGGTAATTTTCTGGAATATTTTTAGAATTGCTATTTTGAAATATTAATAATTACAACGGCGGATTTTGAAGAATTTCTTTCTGACTAAGGCTGTTCATTAAGCCCTAATAGGCCAATTTTCATTAAAGAAATCGTGAACTCGATTATGAAAGATTTAGCTGCGAGAATTTCCGCGGAAAAGGTTCGCAGGAAACCATCCCTGAAATTATTGCTCATAATATTTGGGCTCCCTACAAAGAAAAGTTATATGGCAGCAAATACTTGTTGATTTTAATATAATTAGTGGAGCAACTCCGCCGGTGAAAACCGCAAGCTAAACGACTGCGCAGGCATCAGTCAGGCTCCCGAGGGATGGATAAGTTAGCTTTATCAAATGAATTGTTTTAAAATTACTTCCAGTCACTTGGTTAACTTTTATATCGCGTTGCCTCCATCAAAGGATTTAATTATTTTGTCTCCCGGCTCCTCGAGGCCTTTTTCCAAACGGTTTCGGCATCCTGGAACGTAATGAAGTTTATGCTCTAATGAATCTTACCGACATCCGAACGAAATGGGAATCATCCGCTCGCTGGGCTCGCTAAGTCCAAAAAGCGTAGAGAGCCCAAAAAATTGATCAACAGGAGTGGTGACTTTCTATTTACACAAAGTAGATTGTTTCGCCCTCGTCAAAGTCTCATTTTCGCAGATAATAACTCCTCTTCGTTATGAGCCCCCGCCCCCGCGGAGCATCTTGACAATTGTCGAGTCGTTAAACTCCTTTCAAAAATCCTTTAAAATGTTAATGGGGATTTACGAGTCCGCGATGTAGTTAATTTTGTTCCTCCTTTTGGCGGCCTCAAAAAGCATTCACGTTAAATTTCGTGCCATATAGAAATTTAAATTTAAAATTTCAGCAGACGCTCAAACGTGTATAAAAGAAAACCAAAAACTCTTGCGCTTTACAACCGGAATTTTATTTGTTTTGTAAAAATGTGACAAACTTGTTTTTGTGCCTTGAGCAGAAACAAGAATTTCATGCTCACTCGACCTTTCTATTCCGAGCTGGCTAAAAGATGACCTGTAACATCCCATGAATACCCTTTGACCCTTTGATGAGTATGCACTCACATGTTGAGTGCGCACTCGAGCGATCCAGAGAGAGTATGCCCGCACATGGGGCGTGCAGCGCTCCACAATACTTTATTATCAATGGCGTGCTTCTATTTCTAATTCGAGAGGGATTCAAATATAACCTGGAATTTTGCTGTACAAATTTATTAATTGGCATCAATTAAGAAGTTTTCATATTTTAACTTTGGTCGTATAACAATGCTTTTCATCAATCTGAGGTTTTGTTACCTTAATAATAAAATGAGAATCGAAGGAGAGGGAAGCGGGGGGATTTTGGGGCCAAAATCTCCATGCCCAAGAAACTGAATCCAAAGCTTTGATGGATAAAAGCCGAGTTTTTTCTGCTTTCCTCGAGCTGACGCTTTTCATTCTTGAAGAAAGGTTTATCATTATATATGTTTATATTTTTCTTTAATCAAATAATCTAGATACCCTTTTATCTTTCTCGACGAATGGAAAATAAGTATCCTGAACAAATCAGTAATATTTGTGTTCTTTCTGATTTCCGTCCGGCATGCGGCATTTATTTTTATGGTTTGAGATGGAAACGTGTGCGGGTTCATTTTACTTTCGGACCGTGGTGATGCAGAGTCCCAAGCACTGTTATCTTAACCAATTCCTTTAATTTATGAAAAGAGAAGTTACAGCTATCAGCCCGCGGGAAGAACATCTTCCCGCAGCCAAAGCTAACCGGTCTTAAGTCCCTATCTTTTCGGCGGACGGTAATGATTGGAAGAGAAAAAGTTTAAGATCGTAAAAAATCAAAGAAATTTATTTGTTTGATTAAAAATTTCTATTAGACTGAAAATATTTTCAAATAGCGTTGTAAACCTGAACAGACTTAATTCGCCAGATTAACAGCGATATCTTTCGTCTCTCTTTAGATGCAATGTGCTATTTTAAAAGCGCCATCTTCTGTAGCGCTGCGGGCACATTGTATTTGCAATTACCGACCGATCGCTTCTTGCGAGTGCACCGTTGGCGGTTGGATGGCGACACGAAGGAGGCAAAAGTCGAGGGAAGTCGTCGGTTGACCTTGGCTGTGGGAAGACGTCCTTCTCGTAGCTAGATCTCTCTCATTCCGAATAAAAAAATTCTTAGAAAAGAGAGTCCTTTTGTCTGATGCCCGTTTATCCTGGTCTATCCGTCCGGCTACACATGATCCGGAAGAGCCGATGTAGGAACAGCTCTTCACCCAACTTCAACGAAGCTCGCTATCGAATTGTACCAATTTCCGACATTTTATTAATCACCTGTGGCACCTGTCTTATTTGAATCTCTATCACCAAACGAATGAAATCCGTCATTCGTGTTCTGTCATTCATCGCAGCCGACTCGTTAGTCGAGACCATTATTTACGAATCGCGCTTTTTGAACGCTAAACAATATAATTTTAAAATTAATAAGAATAACATAGATTTATATAATGAAATAAATAATGTAGCTCATGGCGACACATCTAGGGAATCCAATCCCGACCCAAAATTTCGATTCCAAAATTTCGGTATTGCATTAGACATTCTTGATTGGATCCCGGGACCGGGATTTTCAATAGTTTGAGAAATTACATTAATAAATTTGATCAAAAAATACTAATAAGCACATTTATTTAATATAAAAAATAACTCAAAGGCGAGAGAATTTTATTTATTTAAGAAAATACAAAAATACAATTCAAGAATAAATAAATAAAACACTAAAAGGTTCAAATATTATTTTAAAAATATGCCCGAAGTAACAGTAAAGCATTGAGTGTTTTGTAATTTAGTCTGGATCTGATTTTAGAAGCCAGGTAATCTGCTGCTGAAAATGCACGCTCAGCCTCCACACTCGTTGAAGGTATCGTCATCAGATATTTAAATGCTAGTTCAAATTGATGACCGCGTAAGTCCCCATTTTCTTATAATACCATCAATGCAACTGATAAAATTCCTTTCTGCTGAGACGCGGATTAAAACTCGCAAAATTCCCGATTTCCCGACAAATTATTTATTTCCGTCGTTTCAGATGTTTACTTATATATTATAACACTTGGATGTGATTTGTTATTATATTAAGGAGGAAATTAAAAATTTTGAACCCCGTGTCTATTATACTTCATATCGATATTACCATTATTAGAGTCGAGGTGTAGTAAATACATCACCGGTAGGGAAAGGTTAATGTTTACTAGTCCCGGGATTCATGAGCACCCTAGATGAATTCCCTAGACACATCCTTTAATAATCGTCCATTAAACATATTTTGTCATTTTGTACATTTAAACAAGTCTACAATTCGCATCCGAGTCATTCAGGTCCCAGTTGTGCCGAAATTCATCATCGCATTAATTCTCGCTCATTTTGTTCCCGAAATAAATACTTTTCTACCCGGAATTTTCACTACTGCCAGAACAAAATAAACGAGAAGGTTCATCTGAATTTTTATGATCATCTGTCATTTCGTCACTCAATATTTTAACGGGTCGTGAATATTTATTTGGTCCCATGGGCGGGACGACTGAATTGACACGCTTTTGCAAGTGGAAAAATGTTCGTTCACAGTCCTCGATAATAATTTTTGATTTATTTTCCATTTAGCAAAACGAATCTTCAAATATTAACCATTTGCGTGCTAAGGGTTGATACGTTTTTGTGACAAGTTTGCAGAATTTTAAAGCGAGCCGTCAAAATTTCAGCGTCTCGGGCCTTTGCCAAAATTATTTTCTTAAATCGTAAATGATTTATTTGGCAAAAATGAATCGCCGGTGAAGATAAGACAAATTCAGTTGAAGGCAGCAACAAAAAGCGTCGGTTAGATTTATTTCACTTTGCTAAAGTGCACTCTTAAGATACTTTTATGTAGGGTGATAGGGTCATGGAGCGGGCAGGGAGGAGTAACGAATGGCTCCGGTGGACGAGAACAAATTAAATTGTTGTGGCTCTAGAAATGTACTTCTCCTTATATAAATTCTACTCTTGCATAAAGAGATCCCTGCAAGATGTGCAACCGTGTTTGCTCCAGGAGCAACCCTATTCACCTAGCCCAGCCTCAAGCTCTCATCTGGCGATACACTTTATTAATGTAGATCTTAGGGGATGTTTTGAATGCTCGACTGCTTGTCAACTAGGGTGAAACACAAATAAACGTGTTTGATCATTCAATTTTACCCGATCAAAGTCAAAGACGCTGCAAGATAAACTTACTATCTTTAAAAGCATCTTAATGTTGCTCTAATCAATAGATTTCCTACTTATTTAATTTTAAATGAGAATAAATTTTAATTTGTAATTATGTAAACAATTTTTGGTAAATAATTTATTTTTCAGCATATGCTTTTATAGAAAACCATCATATATTGCTTTAATATGGTCTATGCTTTAATATTATTGTGGTTTCGATCCGCAAAAGTACATATTTCATTAAGTTTTCCAGATGAAGTGTATCCAGCTGCGAGACTTCAATGACGAACCACGCGTTTTTTCACGCATAGCTTGAGTTAGAACGAATAAAAATAATTTGTCTCAATCAATATTTTTAACAAATAATATTTAGAATTACAAGTATTTGAGCTTAAATAATAACAATGAATTGCAAATAAAAAAGTATAAAATAAATTTTATTGGCGCTCATTGAACCATTGCCAAATTTTCAATATACTACACAAACGCTTTCACAGATCCGAAATTAACTGACGAGCATTTCATTTCATAAAGGAAGTCATCCATATTTTAAAATCTATTTTGGCCATGTATAGGCGGATATTTTGGTGTTATTTTCATACAAAGAGGACGGAAGATAACAAAGTTATGTAATGAATTCGTTTTAACTCGATTAATTCGAACAAACGTAGTGCATTGGGTGACTTTTAATATAAACTGACACGTTTCTATTCAAAACGTATAATACATCCACGAGGCTGTGGAGCTGGCTGCTGGACGAGGGTAAAAGGCAGATGTGGTTTCCGCCGTTGCTTTCACTCCATCATGGTATTCTACATTAAGTAATTAGTAGTGTTCATCGAGTACAAAGCCGCTTTCATTAAAAGTAATGAACCCTGAAAGTATCATGTTTACTAAGCAGGTTCAATCTCATTGCTAAATGCTGAAAAAAACGAACAAAAATTAACATTGTAAGAGGAAAATGTCTGCTAAATACGAACATTTTGTGGGCGTTCATTTTGTAAGCTAGTTTGCGAAAGTTTTTATTGTGGGTTCAATTTTTTCTCAGTTCAATCTTTCATCACCACTTGACCTTCTTCTTGGACCTTATGTAATCCGATAAACGGACCCACGTAAACTCATTCATCTCGAAGCGTACAAGGGAAGCGGAGTGTCCTCATCCCTACGTTAAATTGGTGTCAGAAGTGGGGATATGGAAATTGGACGTATTAATATTTCTGAATGATTGTATTTATCCAGTTTTATACTGATTTCCTATGTCAGGGAAATGAAATCCAATTCAATCTTTTGACTAGCATTTAACAAAAAAAAAATACAAGTAAATGTAGTTATCTTCAAATTTTGTTACAATATGTGGAATTTTAAAAATGGTATTTGCCGAGCATTAGTTAAAAGCATAATTCATATGCCCTCTGTATCAATACGAGATAGATACTTAGTAAATCCCCAGTGGCTTAGCACAGGGTGGTATTGTTGACCTACCACTCGAGACCTTATGTGTGCAAATCATGAGCTTCAGCAGTAATTGATTGCTTGACAATTAGACGTTTCCATGCAGTTCTAGTTAACCATTAATATTTCAGCACACATGAAGTGTTAGATAAAATTTAAAAAAATACATAGAGATTAACCCTACATCATTAATTCGGAGCATGCATAGATTTTGAATGTGTTCGTAAATTGACAATATTCACCAAGACGCTAAAATTTTAGACCTGCGCAATTGGAAAGAGAATAGGTCCTAGAAAAAAATAATAAAAATAAATAATTAATAATAATAATAAGTACGGAGTGTATTTTAATTCTCATAATTTTTGCTCACAGGGACGGCATTGTAAATAAAAGACTATGAAGTGCTGCTCGCAGCATGTGCGTGCATACTCATCTAAGGAATAAATATTGATTAATTTGGTTAATTGAGCTAAATTATTGAATTTAATTGAGAAAGTGTTTTTTCATTGTCTAATTCAGCATCGCTTCGACTTATGAAAAATTTAGCTCATTTTGAAGAAGGCATGGTTTTTTTATGTTCTAATGCTAATTTTTGTTCGGGGTCAATAGTCGAATACCTGGAGTAATGGTATAGGAAACGCGCAGTGAATTCAGATCCCTACTCCTTTTGCTCCGGGCCCTCCAAGGAAAGGCAAGGTTCCCGCAGGAAGATCGTATTCAGACCATGTGCACCCAAAGGTGCGCTGGAGGAGGAAGAACAGAGGTTACGCTAAATTCAAAGGATACTACTCATCTCAAGGAAACTATCAGCAGTTCCACATTCCCCTTTATGGGTACGCTACTCAGGTTGAGCTGCGTACCCAACTCATGTTTGCCGGACTATCCCAGCATCGTTTGATGGGCAAACTGACGAGGCTACATTCGCGAACATCTACTCCAGAACTTTACTCTAGAGATTCGACCGTTACCTATAGGCGTAGGGTTGTTCCCTCCTGGGATTTTATAGGTGGACATTGTGGAGCTTAATACCCACCCAGGATAACAGGAGAAGTAGGAAGACTCTATGCAAAAGTTGACAACACTTTCATCAACAGCCTATGACATACAGAAGTGAACTTTCACTTGCTGCTTGAATATTAACTCATCTCTGAAGGATGCAGATTTAGAGAGAACATTAAAATTGCAACCGGTAAAGCGGCCAAGGCTTTTGCAGGCGCTGATTGGGGTCTTGAGAGCAGATTATATCAGGATTACCTATGAAGTCATCTACGAGAGCATTGCCATAAACGGAGCAGGGACATGCGCGGGCAAGCTTGGATACCGTGGACGAGACAAGACGGTGAGACGAAGCCTATACATTGCAAAACAGTAGCCACTACTAAGAATCACTGGAGCGTACCGAACAACTGCTACAGACAGCCTCCCTGTCATTGCAGGAATCTTGCCCCCAAGACCTGAAAGTGCAAATAAAGATAGTGAGGCACCTTAAAAAAGCACGTAGAATAATTAATGTTGGTAACTCTATTCTATCAGCTGAAGAGGCAGAAGAAATTCTTACGGATCCTATTGCCACCAAAAGGTGGTCTAGAAACGCGGATGGTCTAAGTCGCCTCACGGTGGCTATATGCGGTTTTTTTTTAGCTCAGTCTCATTTCGCCTTGGACGTCCATTTTTTGGCATATCTGGCAAAAATGAAACTAAAAGATAGTTCGGACTGTATGTGCGGGGATCCTTTCATGGATGCGGATCACGTTCTGTGGTCGTACTTGGGCATGTCGGCTGATAGAGAGGCGCTCCTGTGCCGTATCAGAGGTCCTTTTTTGGACCTCTTGGCCACAGGGACTTGGTGCCCAATCCCGGTGCCTTTTCGGCATTCAAGGCTTTCTGCCAAATGGGCCTTGGGCGGATACTATTTTTAGCATCTATGTTTATGTCATTTTAAAATTAACTCACAAATCGAAGGATTTGTTGCTCATATCTTATAGACTCAATTCTCAAATGAAAAATCCTAAAATATCATTTATTTATTCTTTTACGATATTCAGCGATAATCATGAGATGAAGACATTCATTGTAATGCAGAGTGTAGTTTCGCGGGTCAAAATTAGACGCGGTGGCGGATCAACCAACAAGAATTGGACCTGCCAGATTCTGGATAACTTATCTATGGACTCGCGGCTTCAATCTTATGAACAATTTTAGTGGACGATTTTTGGCCAGATTTTTGGCACAATAATAAACAATTTGTCTCGGCTTTAGGATCACTGCAGCGAGATTACCATAAATCAGTATTCGGTACGAAATGCGTCCATTGATTGAAGCAAAATAAATCAGACGGTTAACACAAGGATATCGTGTATTTCCCGGATTAAACAATGCACATAAAGCACGGAATACTGAGCATCGCTGCGATTTGGCAAATAATCAAAACGATGGATTTTATGAAAGGCTTTCCTGCTAAAATTTTCATTTGCGCGGAATAAAATCCGGGATTAGCCGAGCCTCGCTTTGCGCGGTGCTAAATAACGCAGTACCTGCAGACAGTTGACCTTTTTGTGCACAACAAAGCCGTTCATTAATTCGGATGTGCTAAAAGCGGATTCTTCTCCGCTTTTGAAATTTACATGCCGGACCAGGAGTAGGTCACACGGTTGTGCATAATGAATCAAATTGAGAATAAAATATTGGCAACCGATTGCAAATGGGCATCCAGTAGGATCGCTGATGGCCGCTATTTTATTCATCGATGACCCCATCCTCTCCTGCAGGACAACAAAGAGGCCGAAGAGCACATTTGTCAGGGCTATAACGCGAAAGCGTGAAATTCGCGTGGACACATTGACGCTAATCGTCGCTCCTGATTGACGGCTACAGACTCCCAATTATTCCCGGAGGCTGCCACCTCGCTGCGTTCGAGGATTATCACGTGCCTCCTCATCAGTCACGGGATGCATTCCTGGAACGCTGCCCATGGCGGTTGCATCGACGTCTCCTTGTGTACTTTCTTTGTGTGCTTAGCTTGATTGCTTCTGAACTTTGACCTCTGCATTATTGTTGAAAATTCTACATCAATCTCTGTAATATTTTCTATTTTTAGAAGAAAATATTCAACAGATCGTACGAATCCTTCCTTTTAAATATTCACATCGTTCCGGTTAACAAACATCACAATTAATTTTAAAGGGCAAAGGCCGAAAAATTTTGTACTTAGTCTAAAATAAGATACATTTATTTTTGTTTAGAGGTGCCTGGCATTATTCTGTATATAGATTATTTTATAAATGAAATATATAGAAATGTTTGTTTTTAAACAAAGGCAATTGTGTGATTTCAAAGGTTCGAGGTGAAACAGGGTAGTTATATTTTCCTTAGAGCGAATATACTTTCCTCAGAGTAACTATATCTATACTTATACATATTTGTTTAAAAATGCATTTAAACAGGATAACATTCAAAATATATAAAGGGTGTTTTTTACATGGACCGACAACATTTTTTTGGGGGCTAGGGGTTTTTTTTTGCTACGTTTCACACATGTAGTTGTAATAACACGAAATAACTGTTTTGTATTTTGAAATATATTTTTGATTTAAATAAATAAATAATTTTATGCAATTGTTGCATACGAGGGGGGCGCCGCGCTTCGCGAGCCCCCAACGCAGCACCAACGCCGCTGCCGCCACGGCTGCCAACAGCCGCGGCGTATCTCGGACGGCCCAGACGGCCGCGCCGCGGGCGCAAAGCGCCGGCCGCAGCGCCCGGCCGCCGGAGCCCGAACAGCGGCGGACGCGCCCCCTAACTAGGCGAGGGGGCGCAGAGTTCTTTGATCCGCTGGATCGACGACGGCTGTCAGGCTGTCGAGCGGCGACGAGGGGAAAACTCCATGACGGGATATGAGGATAATGAATCAAAGTCTTCGGTTATTAACCACGACTTCGAAGATTGCGAGGCACGTGGCCTCCATGCGGGGCGATGCGTGCGGGCCAAAATGTCCGTCGACCGCCTCCCAAGGCTACAACAACGATAAGACTTTTTGGTTGCCCGCCTAACGGTTAGTCCGCGGCGGGTCTTAACAGCAAAAAGTATGGCCAGCTTAAGGCCGACCAAACTGTCGACGACAGAACATTTTGGTCCACGCAACACAATATTACTTCTGTCGGTCATAACGATATACTCGATTGAGATTAAGTCAATTAAAATAAATTTAGGAATCAATGCTGTTGTGGCGTGGGCAATTTAACATCCCTACGCAATAGCGCTGTTATTCTGAGCACATTTAATTATCTAGATTAACAGCGACATCTTCCGTCTCTCTTCAGGTGCAATGTGTTATTTTAACAGCGCCATCTCTTGTGGCCCTACGGAGACATTGCACCTGCATACCGATCGAACGCTTTTTGCGCGTGCACCGTTGCCGTTTGGGGAGCGACGCGCAGGAAACAGGAGTCGAAAGAGTTGTCAGTTAGCCTTGGATACGGGAGGTCATCCCTCCTGCAGCCAGATCTTTCTCATGTGGAATAAATAGTTATTTAGAAAAGAGAGTCTTTCTATTCGACGTCCGTTAATCCTTATTCATCCGTCCGTTTTTTCTATCTCTTCATTGCTCTATATTTCATTTCTATTTGTAATCAATTATTAAGAGGCATTTTATTGTACATACATATAATAACCCTGTCAAATGCCTCTTTTGTTTTGAACTGGTGCATTGCCTATCAGATGAAACTGAAGCATTTCAGCGAAAATTTTCCGCCAAAAGTATATAAGCTGATAGTTCCCATTTGGGTAGGGGAAAACGACATTTTTTTCCCATATACAAATAAAAGCGGCACACCAAATATATGCATAAGGAGATTTTGAAAACGAAGAAAAAACTGGCGATGGCAGCGAATCTCAATTCAACCGACTCCTTTGCAGAAATTGTTTGACAAGCAAAACGCTTTTGCCCTATTTAATGCAATGCGATTTACCTAGTGGCTCTTTGGGTATTCTTAGATGGTCTCGAGAGATAGGTCACGTTTACATAAAAAGCACAGTGGCCTCTTTATTCAAGCCCCATTTTTTCCCCAGAAGCCTTTACCAAGAGCGGGTCGATCTTGCTCTTTTTGTTCGCGACAATTGTTTCATATCAGATGGACGGACTCGGAACAAAGTCATTGTATTTTATTTGCTACCCCCGGCTTGAAATAAAAGGGAGACAAACCCCGACTTGTACCGATTGGGGTCACGCGATGCCCCATATACCAATTAGCATAATCTTCAATCGAAAAATGCACCGAATGTGCCATAAAATAGAAAGCCAATAAAGCGATGCATTTGCATCTGATACGATACAATGTTCGTATATCTCGAAAAATCATCCAATTATGGTACACATTTTTGCCTTCATTTTGATCAAATCTTATTAAAGGAATAGATATCTACCTGATTAATACAAAAAACACAGATGAATCTAAAATATATTAATTTCTTTAGGAAATATTGAGTCATCGGTTAGCATTGGCTGCGGGAGGACATCCTTTATGCAGCCAGATCTCTGTCTCTATTTCTCGTCTTAATCTAGATAATGCCTTCTAAGCCAGGAATTGGGGTCCGTGTCCTATCAGGGGTAAGGTTTCCGGGTGGGTATTAGACTCCACAATGCCCACTCATAAAACCCCAGGTGGGAACCAACCCTACGCCCATGGGTAACGGTTTAATACCTAGGGTAATGTTGTGGAGTAGAGGTGTGCGAAAGTAGCCTCGTCAGTTTGCTCATCAAATGCTGCTAGGGTAGCCCAGCTAACATGAGTTGGGTGCGCAGGTCACCCTGTGCTGCATACCCATATAGTGGTATGCGAACAGCCGATTACAGTAGGTAGTTGGTGGAGACTGTGTTAAAAGCTCACCACTATCCTCAACAGTCTAGGCATACAGGGGAGAACGATTTTAGGCTGTTCTGACGACGACGTCTCCGTGGCTAGGTACTACAAATAACCGAACCAATACGAGTATCATGGGGAAGAGGTAGCCCCTGTAATCCGTCAACTGCTGCAGCCCAGAGATTGCTCTCACTCCTTCGTCACACTGGTGTCAGAAGTGTTAATTATTTAATAAATAATACAATTAAGTAATACATATATTTAAGTTATGTTATTTTGCTATACACAATTAATATTCATTTATTATAACAAAACAAATTTTCTATGATATAAATAAAATATATAAAATGAACTAAATAATATACAAAATAAATTCTCATCAGAGGACTGACTGTCAGGTTGCGACAAGTATTAACGCAACTGTTTAAATTTTAATTATTTACTGAGTTATAGCTATTTTAGTAAGGCGACATCTAAGTCGGTCATACTACTAGAACAAAATCTTTTAACGCGTTTTTAACGCGAAATTACTTTTTTCAACGCGGTTGACATAATGTTTATTTTAAATTTTTTTATATTTATATTTTTATTGTCCCTACGAAATTTACGTTACAATTTTATTTTTAAACATTTCAAAAAAAAAAATTAAAATATTAAGGCCAATTTTTTAAAAATTTTTAACAGTTGCTATTTAGTGAAAATATAATCATTTTTATTTTTTGACGTAAGAACTATAGCAATATATTTATTAATTAAGATTCTTTTTTAAATTACATTTTATGTAACTTGAAGGGTTGAAATCATGTTAACCAAGATACGCTCTTATTTTCAACCTTTATATTTTACCATCCTTTAACTTTTTTTTTTATCATATTCTGAATATGTTAATAAATATAATTTTATAAAAATATTTAATGTTATGGAATATATTTTTCCTATAGAAGCTAAAACATCCCTTGATGAGTTTTTGCCCTAAAACCATATATATAACAGAAAAGCAGTCGACCTGAAGGTTGAATTAGAATAGCGATAGAAATTATTAGCGATTTGTCAATCTAATTAGTGACATTTCTTCAAAAGAGAAAGGTCTCGCTGGGAAAGACTCCGTGAAATTGAGTTACGCGAAGAAATATGTGCGTAAACCTCTTTGTTCTCCACGGGGAATAGGTCACAAGCACCAGTTCAAAAGGTTTCCTCACACACAGCAAAAAAAAAGACCGATTAACAAGGCTCTTGTGTTCTGCTTAATCATTCATTTGCTTTCAAGATTTCATCGGAACAACGACGAATGGTCTTGACATCTTTGAATGATTGGATAATAATCGTTCTGCAAGAGCACCCGTGACGTGGGCACGCATTTTTCAAACGTCCACCCTCAACGAATTTCATATCGATTGTGATATATTTATATTTTGATAATGATCTTCCTCCAAAGGTACGTTATTCAGTCGAGAGCAAATCAAAATTGATTGCCAGATTGTAGTCCTGTGGCTAAAGAGACTCGGTTTAAAAGCAAAGTTAGCAGTTTGAATGGATCTTCTCCAGGCTCTCGAGTCGACTCAATTAATTATGACTACGTATGGCAGAGAAGTTAAAATCCTCGTTGACCTTCATATCAAGAGGCTATCGTGGAAGTACAAGGAAGAGGTCGTCAACAAGGGTTTAAGACCATAAATATTCCGATGAGCCTTTGTTCGGATGTCACTTGGGGTCGGTAATTACGCTCGCTCTAAAAGTCGTAAATGAATTTCCCACCCCCACCCCCCGAGCCCGAACCACCGTTCCTGGCCACTGACTTGTTGATTAAAATGAAATATTACCCCCGGTTGCCGACAAAAGATATTCTCATAACTGCTGAAATTAGGAATCTCTTAAAAATTCACCCAAAACTCATATTGAAAATGCTGCATATTTAATTAAGCCCTACCCCTATACATCCCTAATATTTTGCATTTGGATATCATTTATCATAAAATAGATATATTACAAGTAATCAATATAAAGGGCTGCATTATGAATGCTTATACAAGGTATATCCCAAAAGTCATGAAATATTTTATTTCAAAAAGGTTTTATCCACGGACGTTCCCATGCCTGGTACGCCTTCTTGAAGACCTCCAAGGATACCTCTTACATAGCTGTCGTCAAAATGGCGTCCTTTGAGTGCGGTTTTGTTCCTTGAAAAAAAAAAGGTAGTCAGCAGGAGCTAGATTGGGATTATAAGGTGGACTACATAATAGCGTCACCGCGCTGTGTTTCACCAGGAACACACGGATGCGTAGGGACTTGTGTGTGAGCGCATTGTCATGATGCAGCACCCAGATAGTCCCCTTTCCTAAATACTTTAGTAGGCATCAATTGACGGTCTATCCTTGAGCTACAAACTCTTTGTGTTGAACCTTTTTCGGTTTTGGGAAAACCGAGGTGTGCCATTCGGCCCTTTAGCGCTTCACAGACGTCCGACGTTTTTTTGATCAGTGCGTGACGTAGTCTCGAAGCGAGAGTGCACTAAATCAGCTCTCCTGGTTCTAAGATGCTCGCTACAGATTGAACCAGTTTGAATACGTTGCGATTAGTAGGGAAGTGTCAATTATTTTTTTTATGATTTTAGAGATGCATCTCATATAATACAAATATTAAATGAGATATCAGGTGCCAATCGAGAGGTCATGGACATGTACGGTGAAGCGTCCATTGTCAGATTCGTCCGAACCCACCGCTTGTATTGGGCATGTTATGCAGCACACAGAGTCCCCTGTGCCATATAATCAGGAATTATTTTGAAAGAACAGGAAGAGGTGGCGGCTGGAAGTAGAGACATGGTTATGTATTATGGAAGTTTTTATAAAAATATTAGCGAGTATTCTGCTTCTAGTTTGTCTTCCCTTTTTCCGTCGTCCCTTCTCTTCCTGGCCACGAGGTCTTGTTTCACTTCACCAGACCAATATGCGCCAACTTGGTGCAATCGTTAAACGTCAAGCAAAACAAATTCTGCATACAAACAATCGTTATGCTAATTTAAAAACCTTCTTGTATACACGCTGTATGTATATAAGGATATTGGAAGTATGAAATAAATACACGGAGGATGCTTAATTTTATTTCATTTAATTTGTAAATTATATTTTTTATTGAAATAATAAAAACAAATATTATTACAGTTTTATTTCGCAGCGCATTTATTACAAACCGTATTATTTCACTTTATTGCATCCCCTAAAATGTCAAGCCCAGGTTGGAAACCCCTAATTTACTAAATAGAACATACATCTTTTCCATGCACCCTTTATTTCTTCGTTCCCCATAAGTCACAAGCAAAATAAGCTGGTTTTGTGGGTTCTCTTTAATATTGGATGGAAATAAATTTAAATTATAATATGCAAAACTCCAAAACTATGTATCAAAAATGTCAAATTTCAGTTTTGAAATTTAATTTAGTAATAATATCCAATACATTCGAAACAAATTTGTAAGATATTTAATAAAATAATTAAACATCCACTGTTGCGCAACGCGTAATTATTCATTTCCTCAAAATCCACGGTTATCGGCATCAAAATTGGCGGTTAATTCCAAGACGAGAAACCACTTTTGGAATATTGTATATTTAATAAATATACGTTGATGTTTCATAATTATTCACAAAGTTTGATATGAAAATTTAAACCTCACGGAATATATTTTATAGCATTAAGAATAGTTATTATGGGGAAAAATCAAAATTTTAAAAAAAGTCAATTAATGTGAAAATAAATTTTAGCAACAAAATGGCATAAATCATAAAAATATATCTATTGTATATTAGCATCAGCTGATAAAGAACATAATGATAAGATTTTCGCGCATGGTGTGTTAATATAACGTCTTGTAATAAAAAATGGTTCGTCATTGAAGTCTCGCAGTTGGATGCACTCTCTCGGGAAAACTTTTTAATATGTGCTTTTTCAAAGCATACTGATTTTCAAAATAAAATTTGATAATTTATTACAAATTGCCATATATTATTGAATAATTTGATAGACGTTGCTTTTGTATTAAGGCTGTTATAGTCTAATAAAAGTTGAGCATCTTTATTGAAAGGCTCTGTGTAATTGTATTTTTTTATTGATTTAATTTATTATTATATAACCTATTTTAATAGTTTATGCTAATTTTGTGCGGGAAAAAGCCGCGAGTGCGGTATCAGATGACATGTCGTACAGAGGCGTACTTTTTTCATTTTCGCCCCGGGCAAGCAGTCGTCGGGCGTGCTTAAAAAATTCAAAATAATTTCAATCGCGTTAAATAAACTTTTTGGACCTTGAAACAAAGAAAAGGCCCCTTTTCCTCCCCCGGCGGGAACAGGCCGAAATGATAAATTGCGGCGCGATTTATTATTTACCACACTTGTATATACTCGTGCGGGTAAAGTGGGCGTCCAATTTTATGAAAAAATCGCTTAAACATTTTCGAGGGGGCGCCCTAGATTGCCGTAATGCGAACGAGTATCGTCCACTTACCACCAATGGGAGTTTCAATCTTTTTATGATTACTTAAAAAATAACTTTCGATATGTGGGGAGTTGGAAAATAACCAGAAGCGTTTTTTTTTTTAATAAAAATATTTATATTAAATTTCATGTTCCAGATCGATTAGCACTGAAAATAATTAGGCAAGACGACGATGATAGTTTGGTATTAAATCGCCGGGTCCAATTGATTGATTAAATGATTAATCGGTCAAACCTACCCTCGGCCATTAAATAGCATTTATGATTTTTATTTAACCCTTCTCGAACCCGCATCAAAGAAAAAAAGCAGAGCGCACACATGCGGTAGCGGATGAGAAGTCGTGATGAGGAATAAATGAGAGTCATATGGCGGAGACAAAGGCATGTGGTGTTTTTTTGTGCGTTTCATTACGCCTCATTAGTGAGGACGGCTGCTTCCTTCCTCTCTTTGTCCGGAAAAACCAACGAATATGTTGCTAATTATATCATTACTCCCATTTCTATAGTGGCCCTCGTTCCCTCGATCCAGGGCCGCACATTTGTTTCGAAGACAAACTTAACTAATTAACTCCAGCTCGCTCCAAATTAAATTTCTGGTCGAGATTTTATATTTTACGCCCTTTGCTACGCCACAGCTTTCGGATCATAGCGACTCTGATGAAGCGTGTTAGGTATCTTCATTTTTAATCATAACAAAAAGCTTTCCATAGCAATGATTGGGGATGGTCATGATATCATGCAATGAAAAAAATCTGAAAAATTTCCGCGCTACAGATTTAGCCACGTCTATCGAAGCTTTAGCCACCTTGTATGGAAAGTTAACGACGTTCATTTAACAATAATTAACATACACTACTTGTAGACAAAAAATCAGCTTTGTACATTTTAATTTAATGCCGGTACGTACCCAGATCAGATTTATAGATTTGATAAATAAACTGATAAAAATCTTTAATGGTCCCAAGCAAAATAAGTGAAATAACATTGAGACTTTCATTGAGTTATTTTAAATAATAAATTTTGAGATATGTAAAATACAGCAATTGTAATGGGCGATTTAACATCCCCACGCAATAGCGCTATTAATCTGAGCAGATTTAATTCTCCAGATTAACAGCAACATCTTCCGTCTCTCTTCAGATGCAATGTGTTATTTTATGCAATGTGCAACGCGCAGGAGGCGGGAGGCGGGGGAGTCGTCCGTTAGCCTTGGCTGCGGAAGATCTTCTCTCCTGCAGCCAGATCTCTTTCTCTCTCGTATAAAATAAATAGTTATTTAGATAAGAGAGTCTTTCAATTCGACGTCCGTCTATTCCTATTCATTCATTCAGCAACATCACGACCCGATTGAAGAACGGACATGTGTGCTAGCGCGTCCATCTGGGAACCGGGGGGGAACTCGGGGGACTCTGCCCCCGAGAGCGCCCCCGCCTCAACGTTACATATGCATTAAAAAATATTACAACTAAAAGCGATGCTGCTACAAAGTGTGGTCTCTGTATTTGTAGCTGTAATTAATACGAGGATCATCTAGAAAATTAAGTTACAAGGGCTCCTGATACCAAAGATATTTTTTTGTTTCGATGCTAGTACACCTGAAGTATAGATGGGAACCTAACGGTCAGTTTGTTTTATTCCACGTGTTTTTTCGGCCATTTTGTTCAGTCACAGTAAATTCTTCCCATAACGAAGTCGTTGCGTACTCCCGCCACCTTCCGTTTGTTTAAGATCCACGCGGTCATCCCTTTTTGGATTTTGCAAAACAATACCGCTGCGAATATTAATTAAAAGTTCACGATGAGTTGATAACATGTCACGAAGTGAGTCAGATTGTTCAAAGAAGGCCATACTGATGCTCTCGACGAAGCAAGGAGTGAGATATCATCATATATTTCTGACGAACTTGTCTAAAAAATTGAAGAACAATTCACACAAAAAGAAAGAAACACACACAAGAAAATTCACACAGCGAAATGACCGCTGTGTGAATTATCTGACATTTCTCAGAATCTCCTTGTAAGTAACGTTGAGGTGGGGGCGCTCTCGGAGGCAGAGTCCCTGGGTGGCTTCCCGCCCTCACGTACTCGTCGGGATGGTCGCGCTAACGCACGGGTCTGCTTGCTGGATAAATGGATGTCGGAGTCGGGCGTCAAATGGAAAGAATCTCTTCTCTAAATAACTATTTATTCAACGCGAAAGAAATCTGGCTGCAGGAGGGACGACCTCCCGCAGCCAAGACTAACCTGCCACTTTTCTCACTGCCGCCTCCTGCGCGTCACTACCCAACCGGCAACGGTGCACGCGCAAGAAGCGATCAGTCGGTAAGCAGATGCAATGAGGCTCTCCACAGGGCCACAAGAGATGGCGCTGTTAAAATAACACATTGCATCTGATGAGAGATATAAGATGTCGCTGCTAACAGCGCTATACGTGGAATTGGTAAATCGCCCACGCTACAGTGATATTGTGTCGGAATAAGTTGGTTGCAAGAAATTGTGAATTTTTGGATTGTTTTGCACAGAAGAGACTTTTTTGTCAACGACATTCCACTTTTGTCAATGACATTCCACTTCTGACACCAATGTTTCCTAGTGAAGCGGGGGTGATCTCGGAAAAGAGAAATTTTAGGATTTATTACAAGTTTTCTATTTTTGAGATTTTCTATGCAAAGGATAAGTTATTCTACTTCATAGGCACAATTTTATAAAGCTTAAAACCTGGAATGGAAATCAAATAATCTAAATAATTAAGAATGTATAAGCCTGTTTGATCTAAGCTTTAACTTGAAATTGTCAATATTTAAATATCAATAATCATATTATTACAACGCTTAACTGGGTGCTTTAAATGCATTTCCATCCGAAAATCTGCTCATTCTTGGAAGTACGTTAGTATAATAAGGCTCACCAGCTATGATTCGTGTATGTTCAATGTGATAATAAAATACCAGTTTTTTTATCAGTTAGTCTCCCCAACGGCCAAATACGGATTTTTAATAGATAAAAGTAAACATTTTAAATTTATTATATTAATCAAAAATATTATTGTACTTTTTGTCACCACTTGATTATTTTCATCATTTTGCTCGGCTTCAGCGGTCCGATAGAGAAATAGACCCACGTGTGTACATCCTGAAGAACACATGCAAGGTGGGGAGCTCTTTGCAAGAGGGAAACTTTGTGACCCTTAGGCCCTTGCTGTACTTAATACAATCAAGTTTAGCGTCATTCTTAGAGGCATCAAACATGTTGTCATCTTGAATAAAATAACTGTTTTATTTTATTTTTTTAATATTATTTTTTTTGTTTTTAAAGACATTTGAATTGAAGCCATGGACGATGGCGCACATGTCATTGTTGTATCTAAGTCTACAACGTTCAGGACGATGAACGAAGCAAATAAAAAATAAAGTAAGATATGAATAAATGAAATTAAAAAAATAATCGCAGACCCTTCACATCGAATAAAATGTTTTACGTGCTTATTTGAGAAAATTTAAAATGAAAGTTTTTATTGGTAAAAAGGCACTTATAGAAGGAAATAAATGGGCGTTCTCCTCGCGTTACTAATTATATGCTTCCTTTTGCGTTATTTTTTCCTTTATTCGCTAAGAGCGCCTTAATGTAAACACGTTTCATGCTAATTAACATTTGCCAAGTTGTGACATTCAAGATCTCATTTTTTAAGGCTTTATACAAGCAGCCCTGTATAGCGCAATTTAATGGTTTATTAAAACATTCCTTATTGGGTTTTATTTTGAGCAACGTCTAAGGACGAGCCAAACTCTTAGCGAGCGCCTAATGTTATCTTTTAATTAAACGCTCCTCCCAAGACATCCGAACTTTCATCTTTTTTCATATTTTCGAATACAATTACGCAGCGAAGGGTGTGTCTTCACGTTTTATGGTTTCATCACACACCTTAATGGGGATTTCAATTTGAGCTATTAAAACACGAAATGGGATTCCGGAAGACTGTATGAGAATGTAAGCACCTAAATAAATAGCGTCCATTGTGTTCGGGGGGGCCTCATTTGAATAGGTCTGTAAACATGCTCCTACAAACACAGACGAATTGAGTAATTACACGGGCCCTAAATCCTCCTCTGGATTTCTGCGATTCTTCAATCTTCGTCTCAATAACATCTCACTGAAACTAGACGATTTGACTGACGAAATCCTCCAAGTTTTCAGAGCTTCTTCTTACGTTTTTGGCTTGTGGGTAAAAATTTTACTTTAAAAACCGATTGTGTAAATTTGCACTCTAATGAGTCGCTACATATTGAAATAATGGAGTTTTTAAAATTATTTGTGAAATAAAATTGAATGAAGCCGTACTGGCAAGGAGGAGGAGTGTTAGACTGAGTCAAATGCCTTGGCTGAGAGAATTTTCGAATTGAAAGACTTTTTTCATTGTTCGAGGTGGGAGTTTCACTTTTCGGCACCCACCCAATATACCACAAGGGGCAACTCTACGCTAGTGGGTAATAAGCAAGTCTCCGAGGTAATGATGTAAGGTAGAGATAGGCAAAAATAGACACATTGTTGATGAAAGGAGTTAAATTAGTCGCATTTGTCTTCCTTTGCGTCTTTCTCGACACGGCCAAATCAATGGATATTCTGTACATGACTTGTAGTATGTTATAGGGGTAGTCAAGCTAACATGAGCTAGATGTGCAGCTTACTCTGTATTTTGTACCCCTAAAGTCGAATATGGAACAGCCGATTACAGTAGGAGAAGTGCACACAGAGGTGAACAGCTCCATGGTTGATACTATGAATGATCGAAACTGATAAGAGTACTATAGGTAAAGGAGAGCCATGTGAAGCATGAGAGGAAGATAAGAAAACATACATCAGACAAGGACTGACTGGATTGGGGGTTCATTAACATTCGAACCCATTTCCTGCGCTGCTGTATGGTCTGTTCCGGGTAACCCCAGACTAGCCACACAAAGAGTGTTTTACTGATCTTTAAGTCCCACGAGAAACGCTACGCGCGGAGCGTCCAGGTGCCTACCCCTTTTTTTCCACGCCCTCTAAAGGAGGTTTCCGCGAGAATGACCAGCTTCACACCATGTGACCCGAAGGTGCGATGGAGGAAGAAGGACAAAGGCTAAATTCCTAGCCATGGAGAATAGCCTGAAACCATTCTTCTCTGTTTGCCTAAGCCGTTGAGGATAGTTGTCAGCCTTTGACAGTCTCCAACAACTATTGCGTGCATCGTGGAGTCTAACACCCACCCGGATGGGAGGAAGAGCAAGAAATTATTCGCGCCTACATAGATGACGGACGAGCGTCGAGGAATGGAATGATGGCTTCTATGCTTGAGAGTGAAGAAGAATCGATGGCCTGGAAAGACTTTACTTCCAAGTTGATCGCATCCAAGGAAGATGCCGAACGGCAAGACGTCGAGTAACTCTGGCAAGCTCTAGCGGATTAAGTCGAACTTGACAGAGTAGGTTCACTAAGCCTGAGTGTGAACACGATAAGGTGTGGGCAAGGATTTTTTTTAGTAGATACACGAGTAAATCGAAATATCACACTACTGCTGGGCAAGAACCTGGCAGCGTTTATAAAAAAAATCCCTCCTTGCGAAAAAAAAAGATAAAAGGGAGCCCATGCAGTCCGTCATCTGCTGCAGTCCCTTCAAATTAAGGTTGGACTCGTGATGGCAGTGACCTTGTGATAATTCCCATTTTATCTCGTTCATTCTTCTCGCACCTTGCTTGTAGTCTGATATCATCTCCTCTGAAGGGCGTTGGTAAGAGTCTGCAGACACTGCGCATAGCTGTGTCCAGCACGGGACATAGTCTTATCTTAAATAGATCAATAAACTGGTAACCCGCTATCGTTCAATCAAACCGTTCTTCACATTGTTCTCTAGTTCATCTTGGCTATGCTTATGGTTCGTTGTTATCGAAGTCTCGCAGCTGAGTGTCTCCTATCTCAAATTTCTATCTAATTATGTATCCTATCACAATCCTTTTTATTGGTTTACTTTAAGAAAAATAAAATATTTAATTCAAGCTTACATATTCCCATCATAATTATGATGTAAATTAACACATTGTTTTTGTAAATTAACACAATTTTTATCCTTGAGCGTTCTTACGGAAACATGAAGAATAAACAAATGATGCAGTTAAATAATTATTATAATTAATATCAATGTGAATATTTATATTCAATTTTATGCTCCACAAGAAGACATCATTATTTCCTTGCATAAGTAGTAGATGATGTTACTATCAAATGATATATTAAATTTATTAGCTTCCAGGTTCTTTAGCGACATTAACCCCTTCTTGCTTATGCACCGTTTTCCGTCTCCGCTGGAAGTGGGAATCATCGGTTAGCCTTGGCTGCGGGAAGATGTCCTTCCTCCAAACACCTCTATCCCATCGATCGGCATCACCGCAACCCGAAATTAAATTAGAATGAACTCTGCGTGCGAGCACAGCAGTCTTGAAGAACAGATGGGAGTAGATAGCAACTCGAAGATTTACATAATTTATATTGTTATTATTAAATTTCAGATTTAAAGAAAAACTTAATTGTTATACAATTTGAAAGATATTTTTTCTTATAATAAAGAAAAAAATGTAGGTAAGACGTGCTCATCATGAAATAGTTTAATTGTTTTAGTGCCGATGAACATTTTATTAATGGAAAAAGGAAAGATAAAAAGAAGGCTTAGACATCCAAGTCCAAGTGCAATACTTCGGATTAGTGGGACGTAGCGATAGAGAAATCGTACGTAACTGTCCAACTGTAGAAAGAAAAGACAATTTCTACTAGTGGACCATCGAAACGTCACTTCATTCCGTTTAGCTGCGAGTAAATATTTTTAGATTTCAAAGAGGAAGCTAACGTTGAATTGAACCCGAATAAAATAATTATTTTATAAGTTTTAATTACGAGTTTCGAGACAAAGTGAACTGACTGATAAATTTTTTCAAGTGTTTCCAATAGCAAAATCGGTGCTAATTTGTACATTTTTATTCCATACATCGTTCATCCAGCTATGAATGACAAGCTTTTGTATTTTGCGAAATGCAGCTTTTCAAAAATGCTTGCATTTTTGATAATCAAATGAATGAGCGGTGCCTAAATGTACGAAGTAGCTATCATTTAACGTCATGTAGCCTAAATTTGGAGCAGAGCCAGCAGCTCAAATAGACCGAGAACTCATTCTCATAACTTTGTGTCATATATTTAGAGGTTCCTTGGCATAAACTATTCTTTGGCGGTGCGAGCATGGATTTTATGATCCGAAAACTTAAAAAAATGTCAACATCGACGAAAACAAGGCTGAGGTTTGTTTTGAGAATGATTCGCGAACATCACAAATTTGTATCTTGAAATTCTCGAATTGGTTATATTGTGTGAGAAAAAACTTGATTACAACGAGATGTGTGTGAGATGGGTGCCAATGTTAAAATCGGGTGACCATTGCGCGTGAATATTTGGATCGTAAAAGGAAGCTATTCAGTTTGGCAACAACATCCCACTTCTGACACCAATGTTGCGTGACGGAGCGGAGGCGCTTTCGGAGACCGATAACGATGCTGTTATGGTACAGTGCCTTGGATATTTTATGCATTTTAATAGACGATTATATAACAAGCGTACCATGACACATGTATCATGCTTCTATCGAGTGATCTGATGATACAGACCCTGTCCCACATTAGTCATCAATCATACATGACGATGTTCACCTGTATAATCAACTATCAACTTATTGTATGCTAATTATCAACGCGTAGACTTGAATTTGTTATCAATGTCTATAGAATAAAAATACTTTTCAAATTCATTGCTTATGTAAATATTGAAGAATTCATAGCTTATGGGGCTCTGTTGGAAAGTTTTAAAGCGAAGGCAATACTTAGCGATAGAAATGGTTTCTTTGATTGAATTAGATGAAGATGGCGAGCTGTAGTGCTGCAGGTTTACATTGGGAAGCAGCAAAAGGCTTTTTCGAATCAAATTTGAAGATCAATGTAACGGTTGGTGGTTGGGAACTATTCTCCCCGATTCGAGTCTGTGGCGCACTAATGGAATTGGCGCACGGAGTTTTTACGGAAATTCGCTGGAATCGAATGGAAAAAAAGGTGCTGGAACCGAGAAGCAGCGTATAGGAATAAGCAGAGTGAAAACATCTGCGATGCAAACATATGCAGCATCCCACCACGCGGGTGGAAATTGAATTTAATTCATCCCCAAATGGAGGCATGAATATAATCTCATTTACCCGCAGACTGAGCAAAAAAATTATGGCGCAAAAATACACTTTGCGCCTTTTTGTGTTCTCCGATGGATTTTAATCAGATCAGAGCCGGGGAATGTATCACATCATTTGAAGGCCTTCTGAGTGTATTGAATTTCCAAGTGCTTGCGCTGTACAAAGCTCGGATAATGTCCTTTGAGAGATCTTTCAGCTAATGTTTGAAAATGTTGTCAAATTTCTATATATAGCGTTTAAAAATTTGTTAGAAGATTTCTTATTAGATATTGTTAGCTTTTTGAAGCGTTTGTCGGGATGTATTTGTATGTTTCAAATTTAAAAAAATCACAAGCATCAGTGACTTTTAATTATATTCTTTTTCCGTCTAGAAGAAGAGATGGATCGTCGTCGAGGGTCAACGCGCTTCCAATGAACGCCCGCGCGGTCCCCGCGACTGAATAAGATGGTAGTCGAGGATTGTCGCAGCGGCGAGGGCAAAGAAATGGTAGCTTGTCAATAAGGACCTCCAAAATATAACATAATGAATGTCTTCCATCATTCTTTCAGTCCCCATGTGCTAAACGCAGTTCTTTGAGTTCGACCTCAACTTGAAGAGGGCTGCAGCAGTTGACAGACTGCAAGGGATCCCTCTTTCTCATGATATTCATATTGATTTCGGTCATTCATGTCGCCTTTTAAATAAATTTATTTACCATTTTTGTACTTGTTTTTGACTAGCAAACGCAGTACGTTGTTTATTGCTTCAGATCTCGTGTAGCGCGAGCCAAATGGCTGGGTTCCAAAGGCATTCAAACACATTCGCTTTCGTCTCGAAGAACGACTTAACCACCGTATTGCGCGTGCATCCTTTCTCTCTCCGTCCCCGCAGCCCAAACTTCATTTCACCAGACCAATATGCGCCAACATGGTGCATCATGAATATTTAAAATTTATTGATACCGGGAAGCTTTTTTTATATAATGGAAGCTTTAATTTTCAATTATAATCCAGTTTTCCAAGAGATTCTAATTTTGAAAGATATTATATGATGGTGGTTAATATACAAAGGGAAAAAAAAAACAAAAAATGTATGTGCTAATATATGAAATTCAATTTTCCTTTTCTAATTTTTTTTTGTATTAATTCCAACAATAATTTGATCCATGATGATATTAAAGATATGCATTTTTTCAAATAAGGTAAGTATATTCAATTTGTGCAAAATTTTGATTGAAATTATAAGAAATAGTAGATTCGTGATCATGGGCATATCATCATGTCCGAAATAAAAAAAATAAAGCTTTCGTTTCTGTGTGGATAAAAAATGACTAATAGCAGTTCGATGAGTAGATTAATATAAATATAATTCATATTGAAGAATTGAAAACAAAAATATGATATGAAAGGTATTGAAGGAATGTGTTGTTGTATAAAGCATATTGAATGCTTCAGCTAGTTCGGATAAAGGCGATCTCTAAAATACGTACATATTTGAGAGGCTTTAAAAGTTACATTTTCCGGAACTAATATCGAAGCATTGAAAATATGTCACGTATTTCGACATATTCCGCTCCCGAAGCAAATAAAGGCGCTTCGTATCGAAATAAGAGATTTGGCACCGTTTTAAATTTCCATGTAAAAAATCAAATTGGTTCGTGCGTGCGTCACGACGGAGAGATTATGGGCTTTTTTGAAGGCTTCTGAGGAATTAAATTTTTGCACGTAGACGTCATATATGTGGCAGTACGTGCAGGCGTATATTGCAATACGGATTTCTGTATGTTGGGAGGCAGCAGGCTGTCAGCCCGCTAATATGACAGCAGCTAATATAAGTCAGCACAAAATTTCTCAGCGGCCTGCCAAAGAGAGTAAAACAGTACGTTTTCCTTCAGCTTTGCGTAAAAATCGTGCAAATATGTTAAGTAAAACTGTCTTTCCCGGCGGAATTGTGATGTCTTAAAAGCCGTTTGAGTTTTGAGAAATGAGCGCGCCCTGTCTCTTACGTAAGCCGTGTATACTTTTCCATTTTATTTTTAAAGATATTTATCTTGGTACGTACATCAAGTCAACTGAAAGCCTCCTAAAAGACACGTAATTATTTATATCTAGGTCTAAGTTCACTGAACTTCATTGAGTAATCAAAAAATGATGAAAATGATAAGGAAAAGAACTGCTTCGATAAAAAATATACATATATCAACATCATATACAGTTGATAGATATCCAGTTGCGAGACTCCGTTGACGAACCTTTTTTTCAAACATGGCCAACAAAAAAATTTGAAGTGAATTTTATTTTAGCCAAAATTTTACGCTTGCTAGAAATAAGGATGTTAAAAGGAAGAATGTATGTTCCAGTATCTTAAAAAAGAAGCTAATCAAACTCGTTTGCCGAAAAAAAATTGCTTTTGCCCACTCATAAAATCCTGACAGAAACATCTACTATATGTCCTACTGCCAGGCAAATTAACAAAAAATACTCGCAAAACAATATCAACGGATCGCCTTCAATGAAATAGCGCGGTGATGTCCCAAGTGCCATGAACTTAGAGGGAGTGGTGACAAAGTCTGCATATCCAACCGGTCCATATTTCGGACCACTGACACAACAACATAGTGCCTTGCGATCGGACGCCATGCTCGTGTTTGTCCACAGTACATGATCTGCGTCCATGAATGGATATCCGCAAGAGTATTCCAAAATAAGAAATTTGACAAACATGGAAAGCGAAGTCTTACGCCGCCCGTGTCATGTGAGGAACTGGGACGTCCAATGGTACAAAGCAACCCGGCAATGTCTCAGATGATGCCTAATCAAGTGGAAGAATAATGAAACAAACAGATAGCGACTTAATGATATTGCTGCTTTACGGTCTGTTCCAAGTGCCCTCGGACTAGCTACACAGATATGTCTTCCAGCGCTCTTTTATCCCCCGAAAAACGCTACGCGCAATGATTTCAGTCGCGGTATCGGTTCGGTTATTTGTAGTAGCCTTTCTGTATTGCCTACGAGAGACAGGCAATACAAGAAGGTGAAGATAGGAAAAACGCTAAGCAAAGGACTATGGCAGCGCGGCAATCCCGATGGGACAACTGCGCTAAAGGTCTGTGGACGCATGAGCTAATACCGAACCTGAGAACTTGGGTAGACAAAAAGCACGATCAACTGTGCTACCACTTGACCCAGGTTCTCACCGGGCACGGCTGTTTTGGTACCTACACAAAATAGGCAACTAGACCGGCCCGGAGTGCCACCACTGTGAAGCGGAGTACGACGATGCTACACATACGACATTTATCTGCCCGGCATGGAGCACTGAAAGGGACATCCTACGAAAGGAGCTGGGAATCAGCTCACTCTCCCCTAGCAACATGGTACCTTTAATGTTAACGGATGCTAAGCTCATGAGGGACACATTGCTGCCCCTCTTGTGCAATACTTAAGTAGTAGCCGGGTGGCAGCATAAGAGGAGGGGGGCTTAGTGGGTAAAAACCCCATCTACCACCAGAATGGTAGTGTCTTTTTGAAGATTCCTCCCTTCGTAAAAAAAGTACCTAACCATGAAGACGAGTTACCATTCGAGCAGCCTAAAGCTGTTATTCCCTGTTAGTATTAAGCTGTTGTAGATGTTGATGTCGCCTTTTACACAGAGTTTTCCTACTCTTCTTGTAATCGACAGTTCCACATTCTATTTTTGCCCACCGCTGTGTTCGTTTTGATCCACGTCTTCTTTAAGAAGGCTTGAATCCGTCGTTAATCGGAGTGGTGTTGGAGAGAGCAGATCCTGAGTAACTGTTAGAAAGATGCTCCCTAAAGTAGCTCAACGCAGCGGTATTTGCTATGGTATTGCGTATCGAGTCAGCTGGGGACTGTTTGCTTCAGTAGTTTTATTTCATTTAAATTTAAGTATTATTGAATTTTTAGAAGCTAAAAAAATATCAGCACATATTAAATATTTGATCCATTAATTTGCGTGATGAAATTGGTTGATTATGTTGAACGTTAGTGGGATAGTGAGCGTTGACCAGCAGCAATTATCTGCTCCAATATCTGCAATGGTCAGATGTCCACGTAATGTAGGAAGTTGAAATACGAGCCAACTTGCTGATAATAACGAGCGTATTGGGGTTTCGTTGTGATTCTGTCTACGATAATTGGTGCCAGTGTCGATTGTGAAGCGTCCAGTAATTTTCTTTATGTACGAGCAGCTCGTTTTCGTGTCGTCGGAAAATTGATTAATCGGAGCACATTGTTCGTCCTGCGAGCAAATTCTGATTATATTTAAGTTGACCCTGTTTAAATGGTTGATATGGTGGTGTGGTATAACAAGGTAATAGCCTTAATTATCGTGATCTCTTGCACCTGCTGCGATTGCAGTTGCAGTTGCAATTGCGTCCGCAGTGCTGCCGCAGGCGGGGAGATTTGCAACAAAAATACTGATCGTTTATCATACTTAACGCGATACAAACCTCAGCATTGTGGCACAGGCACGAATATTACAAATGTTTACTCGGCCGAATATGAATTGCGTCATATTTTATCTATAGACCCGCTGCTATTTCAATTATCCACTGTGTATTTTCAATTAAAGTTCACGCTCATCCTTTGTAATACACGGTTTCACTTTTACTGCGACTTGTAAAAATCGGTGTCCCAGGCTAAAAAACCAAATGGGTTTAGGAGGGCTTAAAAATCAAACCAAAAAATTGCGCCAAGGCCATCTCAAGTCCTAAATCCGCAACTACATGTGTCTATACGTAGGATAAAGTAATCGCTAGATCAACAGCGCCCCTATTTTATTATATATTACACAACATACTCGTATTCCGTGGCTCGCATGGTCTTAGACCTGACACTACTGAATTTTTATTAAATTTGTTAACAAACATGGTTCAAATTGGGCACCTCTCTTTTGTGTGCACGCATGACACTTTTTTCTTATTTTAGACTAACAAATCCAATAGTGTCAAATTTGAAAGCTGTGCAAGCTACGGAATAGGGCACCTGTTCAGATAAAGAAATCCAGTGGTGTCAGGTCTGGAGACTGAGTGAGCCACAGAATAAGGGACGTTCCCAGGTAAAAAATCCAGTGGTGTCAGGTCTAGAGAACCATAATGAAAAAGTCATGACGATTTAAATTTGAAATTTTGAGTATTTTTTTCAAAATGTTGAAATACAAAATATATTTCAACAACTCTTTCTCAACTGTCAATAGAGCAGAGAACAGAGCCAATTATAAATCAATTTATTTTAAAATTAAAATTTCAGATAAAAAAATTTATCCATAGGATATTTTTATACGGAAATATTTCATAATGATGATGTACCGTGGGCCATTTTCCATCCCCACGTAGTAGCGCTGTTAACAGCGACGTCTTCCATCTCTCTTTAGGTGCAATGTGTTATTTCAACAGCGCCATCTCTTGTGGCCCTGCGGAGACATTGCACCTGCATACCGACCAATTGTTTCTTGCGCGTGCACCGTTGCCAGTTGAATAGTGACGCGCAGGAGGCGGGAGTCGAGAGAGTCATCGGTTAGCCTTGGCTGCGGGAATTCGTCCCTCCTGCAGGCAGATCTCTCTCTCTTTCGTGTGGAATAAATAGTTATTTAGAAAATTGATACCACTGCGTTACTGTAACAAACGCTTTTTCGTGGTCGATAAATAAAAAAACATAGCCCGGAATTTTGCCGTCCCTTCATTATAAATACATTTATTCCATTGGATAGGAAGCGTTTTTATTTGTATATCACTGAAGAAAGAAAGCAAAAAGATATATAATCTTGTTGCGCAACGCATAACTATTCATTTTTTTGTAAATGAAATCAAGTAAAAATTTGAGGAGAGTTAAGGCATAGTTTAGTGATGCTTTTCTAAGGAAGATACAAGCATTTGATTGGGTTCAAAAGTTTCATGAAGGTCTGAAAGTCGTAAAACAGCTTGCTGGAAAAGTGACGGCTACGTTGAACGACGGTGAATGCACAGATGACACTAAGGTTGCTTAAATGATTTTTCTCCGAAAATCATCAATAATAAATGTTTTAGCATACATTTTTTTTCCATTAAAAAGGGATATAAGGTCGTCTCACGTTCTCCAGGCATTCTATTTTTGTATTTAGACCGAAACAATTGGCGTAAATTAAATGAAATTAGCGCCGGAGTCCAGCACTGCAAATTGTAGCCAACTGGATGCGCCTCACATGACATGCGAGCCTCTAATTAGCGCCTCGAATTCCCGTGAAAGCCTACAAAAGCTTAGCAAAAGCCAGACCATTCCACGCTGACGGGAGACCGTTTTCACGTGCCGAATTGATCTTGCCGAATTAACGGAAACACCGTATAAATGTGAGCCCGAAACGGCATTATGGTTGCCCGAATTCGTGACATCGCCGTTAATTATGCCCAATATGGAGATTCGATTTAATTTAAGCGGGCGCGAAAATTTCCCGGGAAAAAATCCGGATATTTCCATATTTTAAGGGATGTAAATTTTATAAAATCTCGGTTGTTTTTCTTCGGGGGATATTTTTTATTCGCAACTTGTAGATGGCCTATTTAAGTTACGTGACTTTCGCCCCCCGGCGTTCGTTAAATTTTTTAACGTAAAATGGTAGTTAGAGTTCAAAATAGACATTCAGCCTCATCCATATTAATTACTCGACTCCCCCATTAAAGGTTAAAACGCAAAGCTTTTTTTAATAGCGAGGAAATCTTTGACTAAATGCATAGTCTTCTAATATATAAAAATTAATAACTTTTTGTTCGTGTATATAATAAAAAAAAAACAATGTTTGTTTGTCGGTATTTAATGCACTTTTATACTGTTCATCCGATTAAGATAAAACTTTGTTAACTTACTGTTTATACTTGCGGTAATAACATAGGCATAATAAAATATTGTATGGATGCACCATGTTGGCGCATATTGGACTGATGAAATGAAGTTTGGGCTACTGGGACGGGAAGGAAAAATGATACGCTCACAATACGGTGTTTAAGTCGGTTTTTTTTCAAATAATTATTATGCGTTTATGGCATTGCAATGCATGCTGTATATACGCTAGTTATTAATATATTTCAATAGTTATTCATATACTATTTTCAAACAATAGTGCAAAAAATCTGGAAAAACCACTGATATGCAATATTAAAAATAATATATATATATTATATGTATATTACATGGGATTACAAATTCGAAATGTCTCCCTAGACTGAACCTCGTGGCATTTTAAATTTCTACAGAAATTTGAATGTAGCTCATATGACGGCAATATCATGTGCTCCTTTTGACTCGACTGGGATGCACGGTAAAATGGGTTTTATACGAGTCTGCAGGATTTAAAATTAAATTTATAACATAGCGACGCATAACAACTTATCATAAGAAAATTCTTGAACGGGAAGATTCGTAGTTCGAGCCCTGTTTTTCCCATTTTTCTAAAGTGCATCCCTTTAATTCTGCTGTTTCCCTGCTATAAATTCAGAGCATTTCAATAAAAACTCTCGACATTTGTTAAGTTATAGCCACCACGTTGTTAAAGCAATATTTATCTAATTTATTGTAGACTAGCTGGTACCCGGCGCGTTGCTGCTACATAAGTAATGATTCTAAAAATATCGTTTGAAATTTAAAATAGTTATCTTGTTTAATTAGGAATGATAGAAATAATTATAAATATGAACAAACAATCAAAGATTGATTTTTATATATAAGATCTACTGTAAGTTAATTGTACTATATCTATATAATTTAAAAAAGTGCAAACAATGAGTTGACAAAGTTTTATCGCAATCGAATGAACGGTATGGCAGCGCATAAAAAACAGACAAACAAACATTGATTTTTATATATTAGACTATACCTATGTTACTCACAAAATCTTTAACAATAAGTGACCGAAATTTTGTTGCAATCTGCTAAACGGTATGGCAGCGTATTTCAAACGAACAAAACCCATTTATTTATTTTATATTAAAAGATTATTTACTAATATGTGGCAAATTATTATTATATTTTATAACGTTGAAAAACGATATATCAAATTATATTATTTAAACAAAATTTCATAGATACCGACAACATGTGGTTCCAAGCGGATGGCGTTAAAGCGCATGCCACGATGGACATTCTGCACGAGCGGTTTGAGGGCACGATGTGATCTAAATCGTGCGATTTAACGCATTTAAACTTATTCCTTTTGGACTATCTTAAATTACAGATCAAAGCCAATACAACTAACGCCATCTAGCAAATATAAAGTCATCGAAAATTGCGTCTCCCGAATACGTGCCATCAAGGCAAAGCCGCGGCGGACATTTGGACGATGTTATAATCTAAACATAATGCCATAAAATATAATTTTAAATAAAATTGGATATTTACACACAATTGTTCTGATTTAATTTTTAAAATTGAGCATCCTTATTGACAAACATTGACAATCTGCATTGGGGAATTATCAAAGGGTGAATCATTTTTTTGTGGTGTGGATTTAGTACTTGAAAGACCCTTGGCACAATGTAAGTTTGAGGGCCCCTTAAATCCATTTGTTTTTTTTTGTTTGGATCCAAGGATCAGCATATTTGTTAATATTCTTTAATCTGCCAAACTTGTTGCTATCTAATTTCGAGCCGGTTCTGACACCAATGTTACGTAATGGGTGCTTTTGGGACAGAGTTGCCGGGTCGCGCTCAAACGCGGGGTCTATTTTACTCTTAGGCCGTTATTTAGCAAAGCAGAGGGATAGAGGCGATTGGTTGTTGAATATAAACGATAGATGTGGTCGCTGTTAAATTAACAAATTGCATCTAAAGAGGGACGTCCGACTCCAGAGAAGAGGAGGTTTTCGCAGGAAGAGCTTCAGACTACGTGCACCCAAAGGTGCGTTGGAGGAGGAAAGACAGAGGTTATTCTAAATTTAAAAGAACTACTACGCGGGTACACTACCACCATGAGTCCAACCTCAGTTTGAAAGGGGTTGCAGTAGATGATTAGACGCAAAGGCTACCCCTTCCTCATGGTACTCATATTGGCTCGGTAATTTGTAGTACCTAACCACGGAGATGAGTCGGCATTCGAATAACCTAAAACCGTTCTCCTCTATATGCACTAGGCTGTTGAGGATAGTAGTGTCGCCTTTTGCACAGATTCCGCCAACTTTTGTAATTAGCAATTCCACACAACTCTTTATGAGTACGCAGCTCAGGGTAAGCTAGGTACCCAACTCATGTTATCTGGGTTCCTCCAGTAGCGTTAAATGAGTAAACTGACGAGGCTGCTTGCGCAAGGATCTCTACTCCACATCATTACCTCATGGATTTGACCGTTGGGGTAATGATGGGGTCATAGGGTTGCCATTCCGCATGGGGTTTTATGGGTGGGCATCGTGGAGTCAAACATCCACCCAGATAAAGATGATTAAATAAAGATGGCTGATCTGTTATAAATGTTGGATTTAAAAATTTATGAGATTACACACCGTGAGGCTATATTTTTGTGTATTTGGTATAAAAATGGTCCACAACGGAACTGCTCAGTATGTATAACATTGTTACTCCCCGAGAAGTTGCTCCATGATGGAATATATGTGCCATTTAGCTTTTATTTTAAATATTAATATGTATGTAAAACTACAGCATGATGCATCCGTAAAATATCTCGCAAAAAAAATTGTGTACACATACAATAGTAGTATTAACTTTATAACTTTTATGGGTATGCACACAATAATTGACCAAAGTTTCATTGTAACCGAATGAATAGTATAGGAACGCATATGGCACAAACAAACAAACATTTATTCATTTTTCATGTACACAGATTGATATTGTACACATGATGCAAGTTTTGTGGAGTCGTATGTGAACAACGCCGGATCCGCTTGGTGGAATTTTAATTTAAGCAATCAAGCCTTGTTGAATATCCATCTATGCTATTATAGATGTATGAAAGCCGCAGAAGTTTATTCCTATTATGATAAGTGAAAAAGTTTCGAGGCTCCGCTTAATTCGCGGGCTCGTGGATTGCATAAAAGGAGTCAAAGTTGGGTTGCAGCGGACAGGCTAGCAAATATAGCAGGAGCAAGTTGCGAAGTGAGTTTTAACTTTGCTTATCTTTCACGAGCTCCGAGTTTTCTTTCAGCTGCCAGCCAACTTCCCAGCGCGTACTCAGACGGCGATCTTGAATAATATTTCACCAAGTTTATCGGTTAAAATGTTTTATGGTTGAAATTTTGATCAGCCTAGAGCGGCCAGGTCACTCCGACGGGCCCAAAAAAACCCAAGTCGTGATTTACAAGCTTTCTGTTTACGGGGCGCGAGTAGTCTGCGCGAATAGTCGAGATATCGAAGAATTCGGTAATGCCTCCTTATCAAATCACGCAAACTTCAACTATGAAAAATGTTACAGGCCCCGACAAATATAAATCAAGCCTCATTTTACAACACCCTCATTTATTTCCGATAACTTTGCTTACTTTTATTATGGCTTACAAATTTGCTTCTCTTACACGATATAATTAATGCGGCTTCCGTAATAAAACCTTATACTGCCTCCATGACCGCTTTGTAAAGGCGCAAAAAAGGTCTTCGTATAAATTGGACTCAGATATTGACTGCACAATCGTTTGATTTTAATAAAAAATGAGCTAAATTATATGGGAAAATATGAGCCTGAGACAACAAGTTGCAAAGTTTGTAAATTTTTTCCCCCTTTTTTTATAAAATTGTGTCGTATAAGCGCATAAGGATAAAAAATAGAAGCGTAGGGATCGCCATCTTTCTTCCTAGTAAGCGAAAACACTGTGGAAGGCGCGCTCGAAAAAATGGTTCGTATCCATTAGAGTCTCGCAGTTGGAGCCTCTTTGTTGCAGATATTGCAAATCTTTTTAATTTTTATTACACAGTTTTACTAAAAATATTCTAAAATATCTAAATAGATCAGTGTTATATGCCAGGGATGCATTAAAATTACATATTTATATCCATAAATGGATGGTTTAAATCTGACACCACGGCAATTGTAACGCATGGGATGCCCGAACGCATTTCGCCAGTCGTTATCGAATATTATAAAAATAAAATATGGCCAATAATTGCAGTTTTAGAACGCAATCGGGGGCAAACAACCGACGTTAATTAGAGCCATAGACGTACACCGAACAAACGAACGGGTCGATTAAGCGACTTAAAACGTCTCGATTACTTTTATGTCCCCAATAATTATGCGGCTTTCGATTAAATCATCGATTTTTAAAGCGGCATAACGCCGGCAATTCATACGAGGCTCAATGTCACAATTACGAACTGAGCATTCGTTAAACGTAGGGCTAATTATAAAATATGAATGTTAAGCTAGTATTAATATTAAATCAGGCTTTGCCCCGCTAAAAACAACCTTCGAAACTTACACGGGAGCAAAATCATATTTGTATTAGCTCAAAGACGGCTTACTTAGGGGAAACGCGTTTTTTTTCAACGAATGCCCAATTTGAAATACGTATTCTGAATATTGGATTTAATTTCGAATTCATTTGAAAATTTTCCTGGAATGATGATGGAAAAAATGTAAGGTAATTTTGATCCAATTATAGTTCTTTTATAATGAATAGATGGCGTAGTTATCATGTGTGATTTAGTAATTCAGATGGCTAAGTTGTATTTCTCGGTTTTCCAATCTCGGCGAATACGCGAGGGCGGGGAGCTTTACGTTACAATGGTGTCAGAATCTGTTTGTTCAATGTACGATATGATGCGGGCTGAGTATTAAATCACGTAAGTTCCCTGAAATTCGTTTTTCACTTTGTTGTTTTTGTTGGACAGGAGACTTCTTATATTTTCTCCCGTCCCAAAGATTCAGAGAAATCCAGATAGAGGCGGGTGCTTCAGGCACGCTCGGCGAACTCCGTTGTCGCGCCAAGGAAGCGGTTTTATTAAGATGGCAGGAGAGGTGGTCTGCGTCGGTCATCGGCCGCCACTTCTCGCTTTCTTCCTCTCGGTTAAGCACCGCCTCGTTGGTAAGGTTTGGACTTTTAACAACTTTGGAGTATCCGTGCGGAGAACCGTTCATGAACGTAAAACATGCTCTGTGGACATGTTCCTTCGTTGTATCAGTGGTCCGAAATTCGGTCCGGTTGGACACGGAAACTTTGTGGCCACTCACTCCATCAGGTCGTAGAAGCCTTTCCTTGCGACCGGTAGCAACTAGTGGGTTTGCATCCTTTTTTTTAGGGCCGCAAGTGTGGCTCAAAACTCTTCCCTATCCTATACAACATATATTTATATAAGTATTCATCTAAATATTTATCCTAGCATAAGAATCTCAAAATAAAATTAGGATCTTTAGCTAGCTTCCTTTCACGCTCATAGCACAAGCGACCATAAGAAATGGAGAGAGAGCGTGTCCTTGCAGACATGGAATTTTAATTTCACTATTTGATAGGGGGAATTCGAATAGGGGGATCAATCACGCAGCTCGAGACAGAGGAGGCTTCCCGTGTTATTGTTATATTTGTCCCAAAGATTATGTTTATGCCGTGCTAATGAAGTGCTTTTAGATTCACAACACCTTTCCGTATGATGCGTACCGTCTGGTAATAAATTATTTGGGCGTGAGCAGCCCATGTACAGCTATCCATGTGAGAAGCATGCACGCATACCTTGTGTGTTTCTGTTCTTTGTTGATGCTCGCACCGGAAACTGCACATGTTTCAATTCGAATAGCATTTTAGTCGGAATCATTGGGACACAACCTCTTCTTCTTCAAATTTTTAATTCAAATTTTAGCTCCGATGATATTATTCAATATTTTTTTCATTAAAAACCTGATACCGTTGCTACATATCGTGGTGGATATATCAATTTTACGAAAAAAATGGTGTTACATGAATTTCTTACGAAATCTCCCGCACTTTAGACGAAGCTTAGCTTGGAACACCCGAACTGTAAATTGCTAATGTTTTTGAATTTTGATTGATTTCTTCCCTAATATATTTTTCAGTAAATGATTGCATCTCATATCGTTTTGAATCCTGAAATTTATTTCGCTTGATATTGATAAATTGGTTGTGTGTTAAGATGCATCTACGGCTTTGGCAGAGCCGCCGCCGGCTTTGGCATTACCGCCTCTCGGCCTAGTTGATTAAAGGCTTATTTTACCTTAGCAAAACCGGATCGGACACTGCGACAGCATTACGATTATTTGAAACTCGTGCCCTGAAGCGACAGTTATTCGAGAAGGGGTGTTTAATTAATCAGTATTTTTGCAAGTACATAGCGTCATCAGGCTTTTATGGTTATCTTTTTTAACCAAAACATCTATACAAAGTAACGGAACGAATCATGGAAAATGATAAAATTCCCGTATTATTTTCGGTACGCCGGTCGCATTGAAAAATATCTCCCATTCCATCTATTCCCCGCGTTTCTATCGAGCAATCGTGGATTATCGGGGATTCCATTACAATATCTGCGAGATCGCTGCTTCGGTTTATCTGGCCAGGTTGCAGCATCCGTCGTAAATATTTAAATTTTTAATACAATATGTGGCCCATATCCTGCAAAACGCCCATCCGCCCTGTTTGTTTTGGTTATTTGTTTCGAAGATGCGCATCCGTGGGTAGCCCACTTTCATGTTTGGCATGAAATTGCATTACCCACTTTTATGGCGGCTCTGCATTCGCGGAGCAAAGTGCCACGGCGTGCATAAAACTGGAGAAAAGCACCCCTTGGTTACGCTGAAAATTTGCAAAAAATTTAAGCGGGCGTAAATGGCGTATGAACGAGAATGCCCATCAAATTGTGTGTTCTCCGCAAGGATGAGCGCTTTTTTTGTTAAATGGGGCGGTCATGCTTTCTTGGCACTATTGCACTTTTGAATTTAAATAGAATTTTAAAAAAACTTTCATTGTCTGAAAAAAACATTTTTTTTTAATAAAAATAACATTTTTTTCCATTTGTTAACGGCAATTGTTAGTTAAAAATAAGGCTGTATTTGCGTAATATATAATTAAACAGTGATAGCTACTGATCTAGTGATCGCTTCTGACACCATTGTAACGTGGAGCTGGGGCGCTCTCCCCAGGCCGTTCCTCGCTCCCATGTGTACGCCTAGATAACTACGCTCACACGCAATTTACTTTCGGAGGGATGGAGGTAGATGGGTACCGTATAGAAATACTTTTGTCTTAACTGATTTCTTTGTTGATTAGAGAGAGAGAGAGAACTGACTACGGGAAGAATATCTTCACTCAAATAAAACTATCTGACGACTCCCACTTCCTGCACCGGACAAACAAAGGTGCACACGCAAGAAGCGATAGATGTCGTTATTTAAGACGCAATATATCCACAGCACTACAGAAATTATCACCATTAAATTGACACATTCCGTCTGAAGAGAGACTTATAAATTCATAAAATGCCCTTAATCTCTAAGTCAATGTCTCATATGTCTGAAAAGTAAATGAACTCATTTCACATTGGATACAAAAAATAGTGTATCTGTTGAACTATTCAAAAGTTACTTAGTAGATTCTAGATGATTATTTGGATTATCGGACTACAGCTTCGATAAGCCAATGAAGCAATAATTGATTTATCACCTAAAAATTAGAAAGTCTATTAACTTATTGGCAATGGATAAAAGAGGCGATAAATCCATGTCAGGGAATGCGTCCTTTGTTGGAGTTTCGCCGAAGCTCAAACTTAAATTCCCGACAACTGTTTCCAAAGTCTGACTACGCCGTTTTATTTTTCGTCGAAAGTTTCTCTTAAATATTTCAAATTTAGAACAACTTTGAAAAATTCTAAAATCATATTTAGCCTTAACTTCGCTCAAACTTTGTCCAAAATTAAATGTCAAAGTTAGCATCTCCGGTATCGTGGCCCCATTCCGCACAAATCGATTCATAAGCTAATCGGCATTTCCAGAGATATTTTGATTTTGCCCAAGAGCTACCTCAATATGAGTATGAAAGTACAGCGCGCCCAATAAATAACGATGTGCTCTTTTGGGATTATAAAAAATACGCCGAATTACACTCTTTGAGAAAATTAATACATCGGCCGTCGCCCGCACAAATCAATCATTCCGCATTCATCAGCTATTTTCATCTTGGCAGCTCGTACCGCTTAATTTAAACTCTGCCACCCAATATGCAATTTTTATAAAATACTATTTTTTTGCCATTGCCAATTAGGTCAGGTTAAAACTATCCATATTTTTGTTATTAGGGCCCTTTAGATTTAGCTGGAAAGCGCATCAGAAAGATGCGCTGAAACAAGCACTCAGGATAACTGCGCTGAAACAAGCACTCAGGATAACTGCGCTCAAAGTCGAGAACATGATCCATAACATGATGGTGAGCAAAGATAATTGGAAGCTTTGGTGGGAATTCCTAGAAGAAGTAATGACCGCCAAAGAAAGACGTGAAAGAAAAAGACGTAGGGCATCTCTCCAATACTAGAAGTGGCCTTATGCCAGACTACCTGCCCTCATGAAGCAATGTGATAAATATTACCAGGAGGGACAGATATGGACTAAGGAAAGAATTTAGTTGGTAAAAATCTGACACTACCCTGGAATTCACATGTTTCTTGAACAATCATGTTCTGTGACGTAGGAGCGGGGTCGCTTTTGGGTTATGATTGTACCGGATGGGGATAGACGGGCATCGAACAGAAAGACTCTCTTCCCTAGATAACTTTTTATTCGACACGAGATAGAAAGATTTGGCTGCGGAAAGGACAGAAGATGGCGCTGTTAATTTGGCAAATTAAATCTGCTCAGATTAACAGCTCCATTGCACTGACAAGATAACTCGTTCATATATTGATGAAAAATATTTTAAATTTATTTATATTAAAACCATTTATAGATATGTTATCGATAGCAGTTTGAATATTGTTCTTCAGTCGAGCTGTAACGTTGAGGCGGTGGCGTTCTCGGGAGCAGAGTCCCCCGGTGGATCCGTTCTTCTATCGGGCCGTGATGTTGCTGGACAATTGGATGGGAATAGATGGGCGTCGAATAAATAGAAAGACTCTCTTCTCTAAATGGCTACTTATTTCGCACGAGAGATCTGGCCGCAGGAAGGACGACCTCCCACAGCCAAGGTTAACGGATGACTTTTCGACTCCTGCCTCCTGTGCGTTACTACTCAACCGGCAACGGTGCACGCGCAAGAAGCGATCGGTCGGTATGCAGGTGCAATGTCTCCGCAGGGCCACCAGAGATGGCGCTATTAAAATAACTCATTACACATGAAGTGAGACAGAAGATGTTGTTATTAATCTGGAGAATGAATTCTGCTCAGACAAACAAGTCGGTTGGCCAAAATCGTCATCACAAAAAATAATACAAGTACAACGGCACCCTAATGACCTCTAGGTGCAGTTCTCGCGGCTGAATAAAGTCACAGTCGGGAACTTTAGCAGCAGCGAAGGCATCGAAACGTTACAAATCGTTTCCAAGATTCATTATGTGGATGATTGACTACATTGATTTAGAATATTTATTAGTATCTTAGCTTGGCTCTATTCTTAGCTCCGAATTTCACGAATCAAAACACACATAACCTTTTGTCGGAATATTATAATTTCGCTAATGCGAAACACTCCAATTTTAATATTAAGTTGAAAGTTCTTTGCTAAACCTCTTCACCTTTAATACCTATATATTTAAGCTGAATAAATATTATATCGTGTATGCTCGGTACAAAGTCAACGCAAAGGCTTAATTTCGGCGTATATTTGTTAAACGCCCGGCAAATTTTCGCATGTGCCTTCGGAAATATGCCGGAATAAATAATTCCGATCATTGGTTTTTAACTGCGTATAATTATAAAGTACATACATTAATTATTTTACGGCCTCTCCATTTCCGTTGGGGTACGTCCAAAAAATGTCCTTGCAAAGTGAAAAATAGAAGGCGAAAAGTCACCCCGTGTTTGGTCATGCGATTTTCCAATTATTGCACATTGCGTGACCGCCACAATTTGCCCGGCTTTAAATTGTGCTCGCCGGACCTACTTAGCTCGAAAAATCACTATTTTAAGATTTAATAACGACCCGAAAAGCCTGTCGCGGATCCGTTTTGCGGATTTCGGCCGAATAAGATTTATATTTTACCCTTGTTTTAATTGTAATCCGCGTGGGCGCTTATTTTCGCATACATTATCCATTCGACATTTCTCCCCAAAGGCCAAAACGGAAAGTTTATCAACTCAGGGGGTCGGAAATACATTTATTTCTTTTTTTTCTCCATTTTTTGCTACACACGAATATACAGTTTTTCGGCACGCATCATGGAGCATCTTGCGATATTCGAAAAAAAAAAACATTTTTGCCCCCCCTGCGCATTAAAATAAATTTGAAATTCGATGAGAGCGAATTTTGTAAGGAGCAGATTTGCATACACAAATATCGGAGGAGACTCATTTGAATCAAATAAAAAGTCAAATTTGTTTCAGGGTATCTTCGAAACCATTTTCTTATAACCTTATTATGTATAGTACACGTTTCAAATAATCTACTGCGGATAAAAATATAAATTTAACCCCCCTCCTACACGAAAACAAATAATTTGCATAAAATTATTAAAATAATAGAACTTTACCCTTTCGTGCCTGCGAGGTGATTACGCAATTTTATTAAAGGCCATGTATCTACATATGTAATGAATGTAATGGCTTTGCATGGCAAATATTTCAAGCATTCAATATCATAGTCTCTACATTTGTAGCATTAGAAATAATCAACATACGAGGGTCATCTAGAAAGTAAGGTTATGTAACGTTAAGGCGGGGGCGCTCTAAGACGGCAGAGTCTCCCGGCGGTTCCCCGCCCCCATGTGCTCGTCAGAATGGCTGCGCTAGCACACGGGTCCATTCTTTTATCGGGCCGTAAAGTTGCTGAACGAATGGATGGAAATAGACGGGCGTCGGATAGAAAGACTCTCTTCCCTAAATTACTATTTATTTCACACAAAGAGATATCTGGCTGCGGGAAGGACGACCTCCCGCACTCAAGGCTAATCGACGACTCCCCCGACTCCCGCCTCCTGCGCATCACTACCCAACCGGAAACGATGCACGCACAAGAAGCGATCTATATTTGAGAATATATCTGATGCATATAATATTATATTGATGGTGTGTGATAAAAAAAAATATGGTAAGGTATAAAATAGGCGCGGAAAGCTGATTTAGTTAGTATGAATCTTTGGGTCCGACCACTTGTCTTGAGCGCGAGAAGTTCTGATCCTTCTACGGCCTTTTTTGGTGGAATAATATATAACCTGGAGCTAAATTATGTACAATCTGAATTTAAAATAAAATTACTTAAATAATCATGGAATTCAGATGTGGTAAATACGGATTCGATCCATTTGTAGTCCCTTTTATGGGACAAGTGTCGTATAAATGTTGTCCAAATATGGTTGCAAAACAAATTTCCTGCAGATGTGAATCCAAGATCTCCATCAAAATCTAATTTATAATTTAAAAATAAACAAAGTGCTGTAAAATTCCGAGTATTATATCTTGAATTAAAGATTAAAGCTGCCGTTTCTCCGATTTTCGTCCGGAGATTTCGGGCTTAGCGTTGCATTTCCGGTTCCCGGTTTATTGCAGCAAATCTCCGGAATTTAATGTAATATCAGTTGTATGAATAAAATTCTCAATGATATCGTGGTATGGATATACTTTTATTATTTAAGCTTTGAAACATTTTTATGCTACCTGAATTAATTGAAGTCGTTCATTTTCGATTGCAAGCGCTATTATAAAAAAAAAATTTTGAAATTATTACATAATTATATTTAGCTTATCCATAATATTAATGTTTTTAAAATATGTTAAATTTTAATGACTTTTGTTCTATTTTTTTTATTGGAGTTAAAAAGCGGTACACGAGCTGTCGCAATCGTCGTTTTCGTCCGCGCAAGAGGAGAGAGTCGCCAGATAGCCTTGACTGCGGGAAGATGTCCTTCCCGCAGACTGATAGCTGTAATCTATTTCTCCATTTATAAAAAAAAAGTGTAAAACTGACACGGGGACTCTACCCAAAAATACCCAAATTTCATATTTAAATCGTCATAACTTTTAATCTGTAGTGTTAATAACACAAAATAACTGTTTCTGTATTTTGCAAAATTTAAATAAATCAATATTATTCAAACAAATATTTTAATAAGTTGTTAAATTTAAAACGTTACTAATTTATCAGGATCAGGGCTAAAAGTATTTTTTATGCTTAAGATAATTTTATTAAATTTATTTACAAAATTTGTTCAAATCCACCTCTGCTTCGTATATACGCACGACACTTTTTCTTTATTTTAACTGTAGTTTTCTGAAGTATCATTTCGTCTTTCATTTTTGCATAGGAGGCGATTATTTTTGGCGACTTTCAATTAGGATTTCTTTTATGGCTCGCACTGTCTCAAGACCTGACACCAATGAATTTCTTTGCCTGGAGACGTACCCTATTCCGTGGCTTGCACGGTCTCCAGACCAAAAATAACTGGATTTCTTTGAGCGAGAAGTAAAACCTCTATCTGATATTTCGAACCTCCCGCCAGGTTCATGTTCGCGGATTGATTATCACCGTTATCGCTTTGGTGATGCTTCTAGTGACCATCCTTTGTCCAATGTTGACAGATCGCAACGTTGGGTCATTTTGTTTTGTCGCTTAATTGGTGTTAGTTGCCCTGTCGATTTTTTTTGGAATGGTCTCTAGTGCTTTGATTCTCTATAGCAGTGCTCCGCAACCGGTGTGCCGCGGCACACTGGTGTGCCGTGAACCGATACAGGTGTGCCGCGGTCAAATAAGACATTATTATAACTAAAATATTTTTCAATAGTTCTTCAGCGCCTACCACCTATTTATGTCGCCAGGCACCTAAAACCAGATATAAATATTTCTATTCCGGGATTCATCTGTCATCGTGCTGACAGAATTAATAGAATTCAGATTGGATCACTTTGGAAAACTGTCAAATCACACAAAAACAAATCCACGGGAATTCCTATTTTGGTTAGAAACAATAAGATAGCCAAAACCGATTTAGAAAAGACAAACATGCTTACAGAAACCTTGTGCCTAAATCACAAGATTTTCGAAAATATGAGCGACAGCAAAACAAAGAAAGCTGACAAAGTCAATTAGGGATTTCCGTGAAGGCTCAAATAATGACATGCACAAAATTAAATTGGTAACTCCTTTAGAAATAACAAAAATCATAAGAAAACTAAAAAACAAAAAGTCTCTGGGTTTTGACACAATCGATAATACGATAATAAAAAAATCTGCTATTCATATAACTAAAATATTTTACGCGTGCCTAAATATGAGGTATTTCCCAGCCATTTTCATTGCCAAAACCAGTTATTCCTTTGCTAAAACTAGGCAAGGATAACAACGATCCCACAAATTACCAACCGATCAGCCTACTTTAGTCGTGTTACCGTTCTACGTCACCTTCACTCGTCTTGCAGCAGTAGTTACCATTCATTACTATTAGTTGTGTTAATGAATTTTGTATGGTTATGCGTTCTTTATGTGATTAATATTTAATTTTACACTTCTTTAACCTTTTCGTTAGTGAGCAAATTTAAAATCGATGAAGTCGTTGATGTCATAATCGCTTTACACCGATTACTTTCTGTCAGCTCCTAATCAGCGTAAGACAATCTTCAATTCGAGGCAGAGTCAATTCTAAATGAACACTTGATAGTGAATACAAGACCACGTCATTTCTTTACATAAACAATGCACAAAAAATCGATTCATTTGCTCCTCCTTTAGAAGGAAATGATAATTGAATAAAGACTCATTCAACACGCAGCGAAGAACGGCAAGCAGTTAAATAAACAAACACTCTCGATAACACACAATATTCGGTCGTTTCTTTGCGTAAACAAATAACACACTTGAAATCGAAATCATTATAAGTCGATAAATTTGGGCTCAACGATCTATACAATCATGCGAGGAACTATCCATCTCAGTCTCCCAAACTGCGCTAAGTTCTCTCTGTCTCTGTCCGCCTCGGAGCTTCAATAAACAAGAGTGCCCTTTCTGAATAGTGAAGGTCAAAACGGATATTTCCGTGAGTACTCATGAAACGGTTAAATATGGTATAACTAAGACTACTCTGAGTCTTGTCTGCGAAGTCCTCTCCTTGAAAGTTTGAGTTTAGACTCACTTCTGAGCTCGAGTTCGGGTATTCCACGCCTCGCAGCCGCAGTCTGTTCAAAGTGGAACAAATAAGCACACCGTGGAGAAAAAATCGTATTTGAAATCCAACACCACCACCCTGTGGAGTCCTTCTCGCCGATGTTACGAGGGACGCGGCAGCTGCGAGTCGTCAGAAGCTCTACGAACGAAGGTAACTGGGACTGGTCGACAGAAGCATGAAGAAGATAACTGGGCCCCGGTATTCAGCTGAGGGCTCTCGCCCACGTTACAATGGATACAATTTTACGTGGAAAAGATTCGTCTTTACATACAGAATAACCCAACACAAGCATTGCAAAAATGCCAAAGAAGACTGTGAAAATGAAGTACAACGAAGACTACATTCAATATGGATTCTCGTGATGTGGTGATGAAACAGCTCCAAAGCCACAATACATCATTTGCAGCGAACAGCTATCAAACGAAGCAATGGCACCCAATAAATTAAACCACCATCTAAATTCAAACCATCCCAGTTGCGTCAAAAAGGATAAACAATATTTTCAAAGGTATTTAGAACCAAATTAAAAACAGAAACAATTTATGAATTCAGCCTTTAAGGTTTCTGAAAAGGCCTTAGAAGCCAGCTACCATGTTGCAAAATTAACTGCACGTCAGAAAATCCACATACTATCGGCGAAACACTTATTAAACCAGTATGCAAGGAAGTTGTTCGACGTACGCATGAGCCCAATGATGTTAAGGAAATAAATAAAGTTTCGTTGTCTACCGATATTGTTAAAAGACTTATTCACGACATGTCAAGCGATATTTTAGGAACACTGATTAGAAATTTGGCTGAAAAATATAAATCGAAAAAAGCGCAGGTATCATATTAATTGGTCATTATTTTATAATAATTATTAAGATTGCACAAAAGTAAATATAGTATAGTTTTTATGTATGTGTACTTGGGAAATAAAAAAATTAAATTTATTGTAAAATTGTATAAAATATTTAGGCCCTTTTAGAGTATTTTTTATGTACAATGGGGAGAGCTGTTAAATAAATCAATATCTATTATTTTTGGCTTTTGGTGTGCCGCGAAATTTAAAAAAGAGCTTTGGTGTGCCGTAGGTGAGAAAACGTTGCGGAGCACTGTTCCTTATATATAAATTATACATGGAAAAAGATGATTCTATTTTTGCTCGAAATTTTATGGTACGATATATCTATATGTAATAACCACTATGGCAGCATCAGCTATCATAGATATCGTAGAAAGCCTTTCAGAAAAGGTATTTCTCCCCATAACTAACGCAAAAAACTCTTAATACTTTAAAGAGGAGAGGGTGACCACAAGATTTGTGTGTCTAACCGGTCCGCTTTTTGGACCGCTGACACTTCGAATGAATGCCTCGCGATCGGACGCCTAACCAATATATGTCTACAGAGCATGGTCTGCGTCATGCATGGACCACCAATAATCTGGAATGATCCAGCGACATCTCAGGTGGTTGCCTAACATAGGGTAAGAATAGTGAGAGGTGGCGGCCTGAAGTTGACGCGGATGTCACGGCCCGAAGTAAAAACGAACCCGCGTGTGAACCCAGCCATCTTGGTCAACAAGCAGGAGTGGGACGCGGCCCAGAGACTCCCTACGAGCGCCCTTACTCCACATTAAAATACAAAATTCAATATAATTTCAGCGTGAGTTCCATATTAATTACTGTATATTAGCTTGTGTAAATGTATTAATTAGATTGGGCGCTCTATTGTAATTGGTATTGATTCAAATTCGATTCAATTAAAATTTTATATAATAAATGAATGCGTATTACGCTCATTGAATACATTTTGACAACCATTATAATATTGAAATCCATTATGCATTCATGAGCTTAGCATGAATGACGAGGGTTTTATGGGGAGCATACGCTCCCTGAGAGCTGTATTTTCCGAACTGATTTATACGAGTGAAAAGTAGTGGTAATGAATATTGATATTAAAGAAATGGACATGGAAATGATAAATTTATATACGGGAATAATTCGCAGTCGAGACTGCCAAAATCGGGAATCGAATAAAAAACCGCGAGCGATATTTTCTTTCGTGATAAACAGAAGAAAGCTTTTAGGCCGGAGCTTCCGCCAAAGCTTTTTCAAACTGAAAGTTTTTCCTTCAACAATTGAGTAATTTTGATTAAAGGCTCTTCACGCTAAAATATATCTTTAATCTCGATCACAATCGCTTGCCTGTTTAAGATTATTTTTCAAAGGGCCCTAAGAGCACCTCAGCAAAAAAGCTTGGGCAAATATTTGGAAATTAAAAACAAATCGCTCCTGAGGAATAAATAAATCTTCCTTGCGCTTTGTGATGTTTAATTCATAGCCAACTATCAACAGCCTCAATGGAGAACGGTGAGAACTCAGACGCTTCTCAAATATTTACGCAATAAAATAACACTAAGGGTGGAGGGGTTTTATTAAAATTTGTTTGCTCTTATACTTTGAGAAAAAAGGGTTTGTTTTGAGAGCACAAAAAAAGCACAATAGCAGTTTCGTTGACGGCCGAAAGAGTCGTTAAACTTTTGACGTTCATAAAAAAAAGTATTAAGCCTTAATAGCTGAAATTTAAGTTGCTTCATAAGAAACAATACAACTTTTAAAGGAACATCGCCATCAACTTTTATAAAAGGGAATTAATAAATTCATTAATCCCCGGGACGTTCTGGGAAGTTTTTTAATGAATATTGAAATTTTGGATTTTTTTTCGATCGTAATTGAAAATATTACCATGTCATCATGCTTTAATTTTAACAAAAATTAGCAAATTGACGCTGAATACTCCTAAAATACGGATAATTCGGCTGAACTCTTATTAATAAAGATTACTGGTTTTAATCCTGACTGGATCATTGAAACGAAATTCAAAACAACTTGATTATTTTATTACATAAATACTCTGATGATTGAATTGAATTTACAATAATGTCAACCATTCTATAACATCGAGATATGAACTTTACGTATTTTACCCGTTGCTTACATAAAAGTCATCACAAACAAAATGGACATTATACAAGGGTCGAGAAACGTTTTAAACGAGATAAGTTTTGGGGCTTTAAATGCATTTTATTGATTGCTTTTTTTTTAAAAAACAGTAGCTGTAACTTATGATAAACTCACCCAACTATACGGGGAATACCCACTTTAGAGTTCAAACTTGGCCTCATGTGAGTATCATATTTTGGTCCATTGAAAGAGGCTTACCAACAGAAAGCAACGCTTGTGGTAATCCTATAACATTCACAAAGTTGCGCACAACAACTTCTTAAAATTTCATCGTAATCGGATGAACGGTATAGATATGTATACCTAACAAACCGACTACACTATGACATACATTCATTTTTTATATATTTAAGACTGATAAATTTGTATGTGAATGTGAATCAAAATAATTCCTGAAATAATATCGAATATTTTTTCCATGGCGCTTGTAAAATTCAAAAAGAATAACTAAAAAATATTGTAATTCGTCATGTCAATGTAATCCATGATGTTATTTGGATTTGGATGTTCTTAAAAATGTCTGACAATGAAAACTATATAAAAAATACCTTCCCTGGATAAATCTCCATGGTGATCATTTATCCCACTTCTGACACCAGTGTAATGTTGAGGCGGGGGCCCTCTTGGGGCGGTTTCCTGTCCCCAAATGTTCGTTGGGATGGTCGTGCTAGCGCACGAGTCCGTTCTTCTATCGGACCGTGATATTGCTGGACGAATGGGAATTAGGAATATCTAATTGGAATTATAGGAAAAACAATATAAATAGCACTCCTACGTTGAAACCACTGTTAATCATCGTAGATGCAATTCGCATGATTTAAATTCATCTATCCTACTCTGTGTGCGTAAAATCGGAATGCGAGCATGCGGGATAAAGAGATGGAGAGCCAACCGAAAGTCTTGGCTGCGGAAAGTTTTGTCAACACTTGACCATCATTATATACATGTTTTCTAGTAGGTGTTTCATTCTATGAAACCCACCCATTAAACCACAAGGTAGAGGGGAGCAACCCGTTAGTAATAGTTGAACCCCTGGGGTAATGATGTAGAGTAGAATTAGGCAAAAGCAGCTTCGTTGGGGTAGCCTAGCTAACATGAGTAGTGGAAACAATCCGAAACGTGTGGAGAGGCACGGTCAAAAGAAGCAGACACGTTGTGATGGTCACGCTGGACATCAATAATGCTTTCAATAATGCCAGCTGGGAGCTGATCACTGACGCGCTCAGGAGAAATTCGATGTTCCTGAGTACGCCAAGGAGCTCGTCAGCGATTACCTCAGAAACCGGCGTGTCCATTACAATGAAAATAAAACAGGGAAGAAACTGAAGATGGGCGTTCCACAGGGGTCCGTCCTAGAACCCGCACTGTGGAATGTCTTCTACAACAGCTTACTAGAGGTTAAGATGCCATAGAAGCAGAACTCATCGCTTTTACAGACGACGTTGCACTGCTGGTGACAGCCCAGCATACGTGGGACACGGAAACAAAGGGCAACGAGGCCCTCGTCAGAATCAAAGCGTGGATGCGGGAAAATCGTTTGCAACTGGCGGCATAGAAAACAGAGGCAATGATCTGCAGCAGGAAAAGAAGACCGAGGGTCAAAAGACTTGTTATGAATGGTCACGAGGTAGACTATAACAAATCACTGAGATACCTTGGATCCTCTTGGACAACAAGCTGACTGCTACCACTGCCAAGCGGAGGTCGACGACGCAGAGCACACCATCATAGGCTGTGAGGCTTGGGCACCCCAGAGGAAACTGCTGGAACAGGCACTCGGGGTAGCTGATCTCAACGTCGACAACATGGTCTACAGCATGGTGGCAAGCACGAAAAATTGGGACCTTTGGCGCAACTACGTAGAAGAAATTCTGAGCGCCAAAGAAGGCAGTGAAAGAGTGAGACGCTGAGCGCAATCTAAATCCAGACTACCTGTCCTCGGTTGTGAACGGCGATTCGTCTTCGTGGATAGGTTTTACGATTGACCGAAACCAATGCATTATTCCCTTCTACATATAGTCTGAAGTTGTTTTCCTTATGGCGCGTGTTGGTCCTCCTTTGGAGGGCGTAAAATGAAAGGGGTGGGTGTCTGGAATCTCTGCGCGTAGTGCGTCTGTGGATTTAAAGTCCGGGGACATCCGGGTCAGACTACACAGCAACGCAATGCATGGACTCTGCAACGAAGAGACCAAATACTTATAAACTGCTGTCTGTCCGATCTCTTATTATCCTCCTGTTTTACCGAATGCGAATTTTTATATCTGAAAGTGTACAGGCGAGCAACTTGGTGACTTTGCGGTCCTACGTAATATTAGTGTCAGAAGTGGGTTCCGTATAAATAAAAGATCATTCAAATGTGTGATGTTTACATGTGACGTCTTTTCAAATGATATAAGCTATTTAGTTTTAGTAGAAATGAATACAATTTTAATTTTGATTACAATTAAGGATCTGAAGAACACCATTTAGGTTGCAATTTGAATCATATTCTATTCCATGTTTAATAGTAATAGATCATAATTTAAATTTAAAAAAAAAACAAGTTGAAAAAATTCCAAAAATTTTGTTTGTTTATGAGAAAATGAATAATTACGCGTTGCGCAACAGAGGATGCTAATTCTCGCCTTTTTTTATTCAGTGATGGAATTAAGAAACTTCCTATTTGATGGTATAAATGTGTTTCTATTGTGAAAAAAATACGATATTTCATTTGTATTTTTTTATATATATAAAATTCCGGGTTATATTTGAATCCCATCATGACACAATCAATTCGGATCGATTTTAATACAAATGATCATTCTCGAATTATACACGGCACATCAAACGGCGTCAAATTAATATGCCTTCCACGTTTGCATGGAGAGGGTGGTTTTAATGCGCAACCCTTCCGCATACTTTGCGCTCCAGCTCCAAGTTAACCCCAAACTGGTCAGTTACGTCTCGACTGTCGTAGACACCGCTCGTCTACGACCTACGCCGCACTCCTCGAGCGTCCCTCTACGTGTCGCCCGGAATTATTTATAAATGCATGCAACTACCCCCGTGAAACATTTCTTGCGTGCCGACCCTAAATAACGTGCCCCCCCAAAAATATACGGCTTGTGTTAAAAAAAAAACTTTCGAAACGGTGCTAACTTTGCCGCAACGGTCTACGATGTATATTCTAAAAAACGCCAAGTCGAGTCCAGAAACTTTTCGATACACTTGATTTGATCGAGGATGACATTTTTGCAACGCAAAAATTATGCACATAAAATAGCGCATTTTGATTAAATTAAATATTAAAAAAAAATAGATGTGATATATTCGTATACAATTAAATTTTAGCATTTATAAAATAAGCAAATTATTTATATTTATTAATCAGAACTGTAAGATTGTTCGAGTGACGGAAGAAATGCTTGTGATCAACATTATTGTCGCAATATTGATGATTTTATCGCAAGGTAAGATGATCGTCTAACCATACTTTTATTTATTATATTGCATTAATAATGGAATAACGCAAAAGTGGCGCGTTAAAAGTGTTAAAAATTACGTTGAAACGAAAATAAACATTCAGATCTATGTATTAATGCAATCAATTGCGTATTTTGATGCAGGGGACTGACATACATCAGAGCTAATTAATTTCTGCGAAACTATTTCGGGGGTTAATTTTGCAGACGGGAACCACAACTTTGCCCAAACAAAGTTTTAATTTAATTTTACATAAATAGAGCACGTATATCAACCGCGTGATAAGCCATCTGATGAGGGACTGTTAATCTCGGAATATGCCCGAGTAATATAAACATTAAATTTGGCGAATTTCAAGACGATAAATGGGCTATTAATTATGGACGCTGATTATCAAGCGAATGAGCATCAATTAGGGGTTGCAAAAAAAGTGCGCCCAAAATCAAAAGCTTGGATAGTCTTTATGAACAAAAATGCGTTACATACATTTAATATGCAAGCATTTAATCCCCTATGATATTTAGCAACCCTCCCCTTTGTTTTTCCGCCGACATGCAACTACAGCCCTTTAAGTTCGAAACTAATTATGACAAACTACACAAGGGTCGTTATAAACGCATATATCATTGTCTTAAATATGAATTATTACGCTGAGATTGTGATGAATTAATAAATACAAGTTTGAAGTTGAACTTAAACCTTAAACGTTATTCAATTAGAGACTGCATGTTTTATTAAATATTCGTATTGAACCACCATTAAATTATGGTTAATATTACAAACATAATTGAGGAGGTACGCATGCGTGCGTGGGTGATCTCCATAATGTATTTTTTTAAGGGATGAATGATTTTTAAAATTGAAATATTTTAATTAACATGTATACATCAGCCGTGACCCGCATAAACTAACCGCTCCGCGTTCATAACCTATTGTTTTTATAAACCATTATTTTAATGTCCATTAATATATAATTATGTATAGTATAATTGAATAAATAAAACTGTTTTATATTTAATTTAGAGATTTAAATGCAGTTAAGTCGTTTTTACAATAAGGTTTAATATTTCATATGGTTTTAACCCTTCGATAAAATTTTTAATGTACCAAATCTGTCTATTTATATAAACTATTTCTTTATGATATTTAATTAGGGATGTATTTTTTAAAATGGTAGTTTTCCATTGCTTTTCTTCTTAAACACAAGGCATTTCAATAGAAACGCTCTACATTAGTTAGGTTATAACGGCCATGTTGTTAAAGTAAAATCAATAAAATTTATTGTAAATGATTAAATAATATATGGCAATTTATTATGGAAAGTTTTAGCTTCGAATAATATGTAAAAATTATAAAAAAATATTTTCAAAATAAATTATCCGTTTTGCCCCAAAATATCATTTTCAGCGATGAGGTCCATTTTCAGATAAATGGATGTATGAGTAAGCAAAACTATCAGATTTGAGACGATATCAATCCATGATGGAGCTACGTGTCACACAACGCATTCCACTGATGGATATTCTGCACAAACGATTTGAAGGCAGGGTAAACTGGGCACCAAGATGTGTGATTTAAGTAGATTTAAAAGTTAAGCGTTCTTATTGAAATATCTCTTCGCTTAGCGCTTCAAGTAAAAAGGCCTACAATAAGCTTGTTCTTTTTTCCAGGTCCACTGTGGAGGTCGTAAAATAATAATCCCATTTAAATAAGCGTCATTTCTAAAAGGAGGAGTCACTTAAAAATATTTATTCATGTCATCCCTAATGAAAAAAGGATGTTTTCTCTTTGTTTTCCCAAGCAAAGATGTATAAACAAAGCTCCGGTCCCGTGGGATACCAAATTCTGTTGACAGATGGCTCGATAAGAGAAAGGTGGCAGTAAAATTGCTGACATTTTATAAAGATCCTCTTTTTATACTCTTCCTTTGGGTTTTATTTTTACGACCGCCATTAATAAATAATTTATTCCCACCCCCCTACGATTTTGTAAATTCGGAATAAAATCAAATTCCACGCAAGACGTATGTTTATTAATAGTACATAGATATTTGAGAAGTTTCAATTGTCCTGGAAGGATCCCAGGCCATTTACATAGTAATCTTCAGCTCCTAAAAGAGTTTCTATTTATGTCCCATAGCGACTTATTGGGGTTTTTTACTAAAAATAAAGAACCTCCAGTACAATATAAGATTATTAATAACATTCATAGTTTATTGCAAAGAATTCAACGCACATATTCACAAAATCAAAGCCCAAATACAAGCATTTTGGTATACATTTTCGGACAGGCTACAATGGATTTTTCCAGTTCCTTGAATCGAATACGGTCTCGAAAATTTTTCAATATTCGATGTACATTTTTAGAAACGTTCCATGACCATATTCTTTTACGGCGTGTAAAAAACGAAAAGTATAGACATTTTTGAGCACAACCATTTGACGCCGAAGTGTTCTGTTTCATAGGAGGATTTTTTTTGTTTGTTGTATTCCATCCCGCATGCATTCGTGTGTTCATTTTTAATTATGCATGTCTGTTTCGAATGTAAATGGTTTTAATTTCAATTTGAATGCACGGGGTGAAATGAATTAGGGGATGGTATAATAAGATCGGAACAATGGCGCTTTTGTCGCCTGCAATGATACGAAATACAAGCTTATTCGTCACGAAAGAACGAGATTAATGGAGATATTAACGACAATTTAATTTTTGTACATACAAATAAATCAGTTTTATAAATGCATATAAAACAACATATGTATATGATGTCGTGTGCGGATTTGCTTGGTGGCACATATTCGAGAGGCTAAATTTTTGATGCCCTCAAATCGCTCATGCAGAATGTCCACCGTGGCATGCGCTGTATGCCATGTAGCACCAAATGTTTGAACCACATGCCAACAGTATTCATATTATCCAATATAGGCTACAAAAAGTTGCTGATCATCGATCTCCGGGTGGGTGTAAGACTCCACGATGCCCACTCATAAAACCAAAGGGGAGGGGGTGGGGAAGCCAACTCTATGCCCATGGACAACGATTCAATCCATAGGGTAATAATGTGGAGCAGAGCGAAAAGTATCCTCGTCGGTTTGCTTATCAAACGTAACTGGGGTAACCCATCTGACATGAGTTGGGTGCGCAGGTCACCCTATACTGCGCACCCATAAAGGAGTATATGGAATGGTCAATTACAGTAGTTGGTGGAGACTGTGTCAATGGCTCACCAATATCTTCAATAGCCTAGGCAAATAGGGGAGAACGGTTTTAGGCTGTTCGAACGGCGACTCGTCTCCGTGTAGGTTAGGTACTACACCATGGGTATCATAAGGAAAGGGTAGCCCTTGCAGTCCGTCATCTGCTGCAGCCCCCTTCAAACTGAGGTTGGACTCGTGATGGCAGTGAACCCACGGAAGTTAATCCCTTGAAGTTTAGCTTAATCTTAGTCTTTCTTTTGATATTTTTACTTTTGATATATCAATATGATAAATATTACTTCAATAATTCTCGCAAATTTAATTTTCGAGCGCGCAAATTTTCGTTAGGACGTATATATACGTCCCGCCCATCTGGCGTGTATTTATATTATTAATTTTTAGCGATGCTTAGAATTTATATAAAAATTTATTTAAATATAGAGAAGTTAATAAATACAAAACAATAAACAAAAGCAAATATAGAACATGGAAACATTGAGTTTAAAAAATAAAATATATCCAAACATAAATTCAAAATTCAACTTCTGTGTGATGTATTTTAAAATAGTTGTTGACACGTAGTGTTAAATCACAATCTGGACATCAGTATGTTGATTCTTTCCCTTTTTTGTAATAAACTCGATATTTCCTGGCTTTAGTTCCCTCTCGTTTGTTCTTTGAAAATGCCTTTCAACTAAGCGTGAGGGTTAGGTGTAATGGTATTTGTTGATGGTGTAACATTTGATCAATACGAGAGAAAGAGATATAGAGATCTGGCTGCAGGAGGGACGACCTCCCGCAGCCAAGGCTAATCGACGACACCCCGACTCCCGCCTCCTGCGCGTCACTACCCAACCGGCAAAGGTGCACGACCAAGAAGCGATCCGTCGGTATGCAGGTGCACCTGAAGAGAGACGGAAGATATCGCTTTTAATCTGGAAAGTTAAATCGACAACTCACACATTCATTAAATAAAAAAAAGTTCAGCCTGATTTAGAATTCAACATATATTTCGAGGACGTATATATACGTCATGCCCACCTAATAGGTCAAGGTGCCATATTCATTATCACGTGTCTCGCACGATGTTGTAAGTTAAGCGGTAAAAATTTAAAAATCTTTAAAAATCATTTATCTTTAAGCCGCATTTGGTGAATTGTTATAAATAGACACATGCTTAGTAAGAGAATATTTAATATCAGCGTAATGGAATGAAATAGAGTGGTTCTAAAGAGCAGGAGCCATTTGATGATACGTGATTACTTTTTAAATATCATCAGTTTTTTTTTCATCTTGGAAGATTGCCGCCAATTAGAAGGCAGAAATAGTCCTCGAATAAAATTGAATTCACGTTTGGAATCGAAGCAGCGTTGCCGGAGAGCCAAATAGTAATAAGGAATATTTATTTAATAAAGCCTTTTCGCTGCGTCATGACGATGAAGCGGAGGCGAGTTTATTTTATTTTCTTTTATTATATTTTATTTTCCAGCTGAACAGAGAGTGAGGGGAGCTCCTTTCAGGTCGACTCGAAAAAAGCCTCCCAATTTGTGTTATAAATTATTAAAACGCGAATTTTTTCACATTGTTTTTACGGACGCACGGGGAACTAGGCTCCATTAGGGATCGGCTTTGCATGCCAGCCGGAAACCTTGAAAATGTTTAAAGCGGAAGAGGACAGAAGACTGGGAAGAAGGTGGATTCTCGGCGTGGGGGCGCGGGAATAAAAATGGAAAAAATCAAAATCTCAAACACTCGGAGGGCCTTTCAAATGCAAATCTCGAAGCGGCCTCTCGGTAAATGTAGACATTGCTGAGTCATCAGGACGGCTTTCGGTGTTGCCAACTAAGCGATGCCGAATTATCCCATTTTACAGATCAAAAATGTTCCCCGAAAATAAGCCTTCACATTTTTGACGGGACCCGATCGTAAAACATCGCCATATCCATTGTTCCCCCTTTTCCGCGGGAGTCCTATTTTCTCAAGTAAACATCCTTCAAACCCTAATTCGTATATTAGATTTATGCAAACGTCGTGTAATCAATCACCGACCATCTAAAATATTCAAACAAGTTATTTAAGAGGGAAAAAAATCTAAATCCATGAAATATTGTATCTAAATATACGAGGGTCATCCAGAAAGTAAAGTCCTCATCTCCTATTGCGACAGATCCTACAATATGCTACATTATGGTCACCCATGAAAGGATCCCACTTCTGACACCAATGTAGCATAGTAGAGCGGAAGCGCTCTCGGGACAGAGTCCGTAGGCCGCGTCTCACTCCCACATGTTTGTGGAGATGGCCACGCTCGCACGCGGGTATGTTTTTATTTCGGGTCCCTATGGGAGCGGAATAATATCGAATAAAAGAGAACTTGCCACGGAATTATATATATATAGATCGGATATAAAAAAGATGCGGAAAGCCATAGAATGTAAGTTTTAAGTCCTGAGCGAGTCTTTTAAGAGCTTCCAGTTAAATCATGGTGTCCGACCAAAAGTCTTGGGCGCGGGCAGGGCTGGTCTTTCCGCGGACGATTTTATCAATCTCGTATGTTGTTCTTTCGGTTAGCCATGCTTTACTAATTCATGAATAGCTAATATGATGATCAAATCTACAATCATGTGACTGTTATATATTAATACATTGGTTTGATTGAGCTGATGGTTTCATTGCTAATCAATAGTGTTGAATCTAATATGTGATGCAACGAGTAAGATCTTTGATGCATATATTGATCTTTGTCAGTTCTTAGTAGGGGTTGTTTTTGCCACAGTTCAGAACATTCTCACAAAGAGGCCCTATGAATAAGTTATGAATCAATATACAATAAAATTGCATTCAAAGATAATCGCTATAATAAGAAGACAGTATTTTTCAAATAATGTATGAAAGTGCATGCCGAATCGATTGATGCAAATTATGCACGTTTTTGAATACATGCAATAAATATTGCAAAAGTCAATTACAACTGTACACTAAATATTTTATTTAAAATTGGAAAATGTTTTTATTTAAAATTATTATTAAAAGTTACAGCGTTGAACAATGTGTGTAAATTATTAAATTTTATTTTTAAAATTAGCGAGGATGTTTTAATCAAGTTGCTTCTTTATAATACGATTATGAGATTGAAAAAGCAGTCCGTGGGAAGACCAGACTTTCTCGCGCCCAAGACTTTTGGTCGGACCTCAAGATGTAATAAGATGAAATTTACAGCTAAGTTGCTTTTTAATATTCAAAGAATGCCTAAGAAAATATATTCAAATTTAGTTTTCTTAGCCCTTTTAATAAATCTTAGCATCCCTAAAGCTTATAGTTGAACTTTTAGGAGTGAAATGTTCTTGAATGTAATAAAATATTCTTTGCTAATCATATTTAAACAGAATAATCTCGAATTTGAAGAGCAATCAGAAAACGTATACTATTTTCGGCTCTAAAAAGACCGAGTGTTCTATTTAATGCTCAAGTACTAAAAATTAACCCACTTAACGAGACGAGCAAATATAAAATTGAATCCAAATCTAAACAGCCCTTGTAACGATCCCCCGATTTCAATAATCCTCAATTGTGCCCCCGACTTCAATTATCTTTTTGAAGTTAAATCTAATTGCGTTAAACGGATATGTCCGTTTGATTGTAATGAAGAGGTCGAAATAAAATTGTAATAATAAAAATAAAACTAATAATCGGGACATTTCGATTTGATCCTTTTGTCGCGGAACGTAGCCGATTAAACAGTCCCTTTTAGCGCTGGCCGATTTCAATATTGAAAAGGTCACCCGGGGATGATGTAATAATGAAAGGGGAATAGCGATCGGAACAAAACGGGAAACGAATCGAAACGGAAGGCGCGAACAGGACAGAAGGAACCCTCAATTTTTCAGCACTCGTCAAAGACCTCCTTTTTACGGGATACTTTGATGTCCCCTTGGCTGGAACAAATGTTTAATGAAGTTACAACGTGAAAAGGAATACCATTAAAAGGACGTAATCCGGGATTACCCGCCCCGTTAACTACATCAGCGGTCTTCCGATTGTATTACGGGGCCTTGGGCTTTCTGAGTCCTGCCTCTAAGTACTCAGATTAAGAAATTTGTAAAGGACAAAATGACGAACTCTCCGTGTGGACTGGCAACCATGTAGAAAGTTCATTAAGCCAGTGGTATTGCCCTTAATGTATTTTTTCCTGGACGATATAAATTGGTTTTTCCCCAAATCAAATGAACAGATAGATTGGCTGCCATATTAATTAATAAGTATGATTTTGATTAAAATTTGGTGGGATGGGAACTATTTAATATAATTGGACAGAGCCTACGACGGAATATAATGACACAAATTTGTACTTGAGGATTGAAGTACAACATTTTTAACAAAACAAGTAAATGTGATTAATTGGTGTCAGAAGTAGGGAATCCAATCCCGAGCCAAAATTTCGACCCCGGGATCAAAAATGACCGATAAGTCCATATGTTTAATATAAAAAATAATTTGAAGGCGAAATAATTTTATTTATTTAAGAAAAGATATAATTCAAAAATAGATTAAAAAAAACCATTAAAAAAAGATCTCGTCATCAAATATTTAAATGCTAGTTCAAATTGATGACCGCATGAGCCCCCATTTTCATATAACACCATCAATTTGACTGATGGCGGCGCCCCCGGGCTGTTACAATACTAATTATAATTATCAACACGCATGAAAACTTATATCATTGTTTAATTCTTGACATATTAAATCAAAACGGCGTTACCATTAACCGTAAAGTGTTAAAGTGAATATCACGAAAATTGTTATAGTTTTTTTTTTTTGTAAAAAATCTGGTTAATAAGAGAGATGTGGTGGCTAGTTTTTGATTATGCGTCATTTCGTTAGGCACCCAGTTTTCCAGATTTTTTGACTTTACTATTGCAGCGAGGTGGGGATAAATAATCATAATATTTAGTTTCATCCATAGGTCTCAATTTTTTTTCCCTTCATAATGATTTAGGAGTTGTGCTTCTAATTTTGGGCTAAAGTAAGGCAGGGTAGTCAAAGAAATTTTCATTCCATTGCTTCTTCAAACTCCTTTTATTCTACAAAATACAAAATAAAGAAATTTATTCTTTCTTTTATTAAAGTTCATAGAAAACTTAAAAAATGAATGGATAAAAATAAAACTATCAACTTTACAAAAGTTCCCTGTTTTTGAGCTGACTTGATATTTATTAGAGCTCATTTAAATACAAGTATGGAATATAACGTCGTTCCAATGTCCGCCACGGCTTTGCTTGGTGGCACGTATTCGGGTGGTCCAGCTTTTATGCAATAGTATTTTGCCATATAATATTGAAGAATTTAAAATTAATTTAGCATAAAAAGCTACGCTCTTTATAATTTATTCAATATTATTTTAATCAAATTTAATTATATACATTTTTAGAAATTTAATTTAAGCAACCCCACGTTAGAGCCGAATATCGATAACAAAGAATAAAATTATATTTAGAACAGACTGTGGGCACAAATTTTCTCGCATAAGTTTTAACAAACTTGATTAACAAACTCAATAAATTCTGTTTTCAGAAGGGTTGATTGATTGATCTACAAAAATAAACCGAAAACGCCTGGGATAAATTTAAGTTCGTTACGGGACTACTAATTTCCTGATTTTTTTAAAAATAAATTTAACTAAAATTAATTTTAAAACTTTTCAACAAAAATCAGATTATATTGATTATATCTCCCCGAGGATAAATTTGTGGTGGGACCTCAAATTCTTCCAGCGGAATTTTTTTTTATTAAAAAAAATGAGCGGATCAAAGAGCGGCATTTGATCAATGAGGAGTATTTTGAAAGTAAAGTGGAAGACACCCGAAAAAAGAATTCCACTTGAGCGTGAAGTAGGTGGGATGACACGGGAGCATTTATAGGGATACGGGAGATTACCCATGAGTAGTAAAGCAAAAGATTCTTCTCCCGCATGGGCAAATCAAAGCGTTTATCTTTTAAGCCGGATGAGGATGGCGCGGTGAGTTACGACAAATATATCCGGGTTCGAATCCCAAATAAATTACCTATGCTTACCTTACAAATTCCTGGCGACATTGCGTCCTAAGAACTAACGACTGCTTTTAAGCGGGATAAGGCGGGAAACGCTAATTTACACATCGAACAAAGCATAGAGTACGTGGATGCTTAAAGTGTCTAGTCGAAGACTTGCAATAATATGTGCTTTCAAAAGAAATTTTCTAAAATTAATTTATTATAAAAAGTAATAGTTTTTTGCAAATGAGTAGTAATTCTCGGATGAAGACGTTAATACCGATCTCCCATGAGATGTCATCACATCAGCGGAATATTGTTAAAAGAGCGAACGAATGAAGTCCTAAACGTGTTCCATCGTTTATCGCAGCCAACTCGTTGACCAAGACCATTGTCTACGAAACATGCCGCGATTGATCTCGATTGATTATGCATCGCGCCTAGGTCAACCGCAGGTTTGCATGCGAACAGTGCGACCCAAGTCGCAGCAACAAAAAAAAAGAGACTGTTTAATTTTTTTTTTGAAAAAAATCCTTTTTTGTTTTTTTTTATAATTTTTTAATTTTTTTTTTAAATATTTAAAAAAGTTACCGCATCACTAAAATAACTATAACTTAACTTTAAATATTTGAAATTTCTTCGGAGGATATATTATCAAAAGCCTAAACTTTGATCATATATAAAAATAACAAAATAGATTTTTTTCAAAATTTTAGAATAGAATACGGAGTTAAGGAATATGATGAAGATTTGATATAAAAACATATAGATAATCCCCTTTCTTCTTGACGCTTTGATGAGTATGCACTCACATGTTGTGTCGAGTGATCCAGAGAGAGTATGCACGCACATGTGGTGTGCAGCACCCCACACTGCTTAATTTAAAGCTTGACGAAATGTGTTAATAAAATTTAAAATAGATGTATAAAGCTGTATTTTCCAAAAATATTGCGTTTATATCGATTATGCCAAAAACACGTGCCGTTTTTACACTTTTGTTTATAAAAATTATAAAAAAATAAGAGGCGTATGTTTTTTAATAAGTTTTTTTGCTATTTTTATCAAGTTTTCATTGCTGAATGAATAATATCATGGGAGGTCTCACACGTTAGATAACAATGTTTCGCACTTTTAACATAATTCAAAGAAACAACCTCCAATACTAATATTTGAATATCTATTCGGGCTACACTCTATTTGGGATGGTCACAAGGAACCAAGGCAACAGCGTTCGTCGATCCGTGAACATGAACCCGTCGGGAGGTTCGAAATATCGGATAAAGGTAGAAAAAACACATTCAGATATCAGAAAATATATAATCAAATGTGTCTTTAGATGCTGATATATTTTGATCATAAGGGCTGGCCATATTTTTTTTTTTTTTGATTTTGCACACTTAAAAACGGGATCAAATATATTTTAGCACAGTGTAAACTAATAAGCACATTAAGAATGTAAATCTCGATAAAAGCACTTCAGATACTGCAGCATAAATTGATCAAAAATGAAACCATTAGATAGAGAAAAGCTTTTAAAGTTTCAGAGTCATACGACCCTGAGCTTTAAAGCCAGTCTAGCTTTTAAAAGCTTTCGTCTCCGTTTTGAATACTACGAAATCGATATTATGAATAATTAGACGATCGCTTTTTCGTTTTGCTCAGCCATCCATCCATAGCGCATAATCACATGTTTTATCAAAAATGTCAGACTGGATATTGTCGATTAATCAATCGGTTTTCATAAAGAGCAAAGTATCCATCATATTTTTTCCCGTGAACGATTGAAAATAAGGCGCTTAAATCCATGTATTCATTATCATTGGTATAAAAATATACTCGTAGCAAGCAATGGATTATTTTTAATTGATCAAAGTAAATTCTATGGAAGTGGTCTTGAAAAAAGTGAATATATTGACAGCCAATGTAAAATCAGGGGCTTCAATAAAGTTCGCAAACTAGTTAGACAGCAACTTCCACTTAATCTATAAATCCTTCTAGTAAACTATTCGTCGTACGAGAATGTATCTATTTAGAGATATAATTGCTTAGTTCAAAATGTCAAAGGTCGAATTCTTGACGAATAGTGACTATTTAATAAAACTTGTTTGAAAACTTTGATTTTGTATACAAATAATGTATTGAGTTGTTGATAAATTAGAAGAGCTATTTATTTACAATTATTGTTGTAATATTGGCCGAAAACTCTTGAGTTTTTATATTAAACGCTCGAAAGATATACCCAGCTGCGAGACTTCACGATGACGAACCACTCGTTTAAACTTGTCTAATGTCAGCTCAAAGAGAATTAAATTAAGATATATTTTTAAGCCAATGCAATTGTTAATATTGGTCTTGAAAAATATTAAATAGGTGATATAAATATTATATTATGATTTAATTGATTTTCATATGAAATGTCCGATTTTTAAATATCTAAATGTATTGTTAATATGATGTTTAAAATTGAGTTTATTTAATTCTGATTATAATGCATCATTAAATGATGCATTTGCTAAATTTGTAAATTAAAATTTAGTTAATACTGTTAGATTTAAAATTTTCGGAATAGAAAAATGCAATATGCTCGATTGTTGAAAGGGCAAAAATCGGACACTTCATATGAAAATATTCACAATAATTCAGATGACAGGGCAAAAAGTGCTCTAAAAATTGAATGATTTTGCCCGTTTTGCAATACAATTTTATTTATGACCCAAAAGAAACACAAAACGCCAAGAAAATAAGAAAAAAGCTATTTTCGGGGACAAAAATGTTATACAATATGAACGGAATGAAAATCGAGACCGACCCCTAAACGGAGATCCGGATGAAGATTTGTTGCCGACGGCTTATATAGAGATTTAATTATCTGGGGAAATTCATTTCACAACGTTCCCAGGTAATCGGGATAGTCCATTACGCTCCGTAGAAATATATTCGGGAATAATCTCGCATTTAACGCACACGCTGTGCCAAATTGTAATTTAATTATATTTATTATTTTGAATTTAAACATCGCTCCCTAAAAATTAAATGCATATGAGATAGCAAAACATAAAATAACATTCTGCACTGCATTAACCATAAACAAAAACAGTTCCCTGGCGTGTCACCAAAGCGATATAGTAGCTTCAGATTGAAACAATAAATTTAAGAATCGATCATTTGATTAATAGAATATTATATGATTGTTGATTAGAACTGCTCATTTTTTATTAATTTTTATTAAATTGAAGTGTCTCTCAGCATTTTGTGAACAGTCACCCTGTCTATATTTTGAATTACGCGCCACGTCTCTAAAATTCTAATTATTAACGGAGTTATAGTTATTTTAGTGATGCAGTAACTAAGGCGATCCTACCAGAATAAAATCTTTAAACGCGTTTTTGTCGACATTTTTTCAGCATGGTTGACATGATATCTCATGTTTTTATTAAATCAATATACTTCAAATTTATTATAAATTTTATGTATATAATCTTCTATTGTTCCTACCAGATTTATAACAAAATTTTATTTTTAACTATTTAAAAAAATAAAACCATTAAAAAAATAAAGCAAAAATGACTTTTTGTTGCAAAGAGTTTTTTAAAATTTTTAGTTTTAGATGATTAAAAGGTTTGAAATAATGTCAATCAGGACACACCCCTTTTTATATCTTACCCTTCACCAGCCTAAAACTTTTTATTTTTTTAAAATTTGTATTCTAAAAATGTTAATAAACATTTGGTCTCGAAAAACTCCAAATTTTGTGGTAATGAATACAAAAAAAAATTTTTTTTGCTACTAAAACCGTATTTTTCATTTAGCACACAGCTCCCTGAAATGAACAACAGTCCCCTGAATTCAATGATATTCAAAACAAAATACATTTAGTATATATTTGAAGTGTATGTAATCGAGTGTCTTGTATCGATTCAGCAATTTGAGAGACACGTATAACGGCTTAAATTAATGCGGTAGAGCAGTGTTCTTAGGATAATAAGACTATTGTATTATTAATGAGATAGTGATCTCTGAAGCTACCGATAATAGGAAATGGCGTATAACACAAACGATTTGACATGTAGCGAACGGAGGACATTATTTGGATCAATAAAATCAGTCGAGTATTGTGCCCCGGGAACATTTGTCAAGTCCAGATTGGGCTCGTGTGGTTGACAGATAAAGCAATCTCTGTGACAGATGTAACTCCCTAAATCATTGTTGACCCAATTGGAACATCTTTTCTTACAATATTACCCTATTAATCCTAGTTCAACGGATTTTTCCTTTTCAACGTTTATGTCAGCAATTAAATGGCAGCGTCGAACCGGAGCTGATATATAAGACTCTTATATGTAACTATTATACGGTTCTGCCGCTCGGGAACATTATGAGGATTTCTCAATGGAAGACGTTCAGCTCTAAAGCTTCTTTATACATATGTAGATATAAACGTTTTATTGTTCATTGCCGTGCAAGAGTACATTTTCTATGAGCGACATCGCATTTAATCAATTTGGTTTCATGGAGTCTTATGTAATTAAACAATAAAATTCCCCATGAAATTAAGCAGTAAATCTTCAATAAAAAGCCAATTTTTTTAAAGTTTTCTAATATAAAACTTTTTTCCAATATGTCGAACGTCATGATCTGCCCATGATCACGTTCTACTATAAATGTCATCTTGGTACAAATCATTTGTTTTTATCTTAATTTTATTACTTATAATATAGCACCAAACCATTTCAAAATTAAACTACAATATGATCCATTGAAGTAACAGTCGCAAACTCATATTGAATGAAATGCTGCGAGAAATGTACAAAGGCATAAAATGCAATATGAAAAGAAGTCATATCTCCTGAATAAAGAACTCAAGAGGGTGGTTACACCACAATATAAATATTTTATTAAGAGTAAATACCGACAAAGTTAAAATGGTCATGATGTCAGACGTGGAATTTCATCGTGAAGTGAAAACTTTCCCAAGAATGACATCTGAGTAATATATCACAATTTACATTTTACCGTGTAATTGATCAAGATTATTTTATTTTTATTTAAAAATGAGGATTTCCGTACGTTTTCATTTATAAAATTAAAGCTATGATTGTTTTAAATGCTAAAATTCTATGAATGCGGTTGATCAAATTGGCCTGAACGTCACGAAAAGTGAAACGATTCCCTTTCTTCAACTCCAGATGAGAAAAAAAAGATTATATATTACATAAAACGCCTTCAACTTTTAACTTACAATTTTCATTAACAAATAGATAAATATTTTTGTCCTAAGCTAAACAAAAATATTTTGATTAACCAGCATGGAAGGGAGGGGGATGCTAAGGTGAAGATATAAAATAATCTCTCTGCTTTTAACTTCTATTAATAGAAGAATATAATATGACGAATGTGTCCTACGGTCTATCATGCGAGTCATTAGTGCTGATTCTAGTGGCATTACACTCCTTCAGTGATGATTATTCTGCGGTGTCATAGATTTGCAATGCATGACTCCCATATAATCACCCAGAGTGCTGTCCATCCGAAGGTACAAAGAAATCAGGACAGAACAGAGTAAAAGAGGAACTATTAGCACGATGCCGATCCCTTGTCCGACAGTAGTGTGGGATTCCATATACCCAGTAAAACTCCTCCCTGTTCACTACCCGTCGTTCCTCTAGGCATTTGCCAGGCACGACATCCCGGCTCTCGGACCTTCCCCGCTTACCACTTATGTGGTGTCTCCCCCCAGGGCCATTAAAGTGGCTCGGCGTCCTCCTTAGATGCGATCACCTCATAGGTGAAATTGTCCTAGGCCGTTCATTTTTATTCGGTTTTCAGCATTGGATCCATTCTCCCATGCTTTACATTCAAACAACGTATGCTCTGCGTCATCTGCTTCATCCCCGCAGTAATGACACTGTGGTCGCCTCTTTGCTTATCCATTTCAGATAGGCTCCGAAGCAAACATGTCCGGTGAGGAGCTGGGTCAAATGATCTCTCAATCGTCCGCGTCTTCTTTCCTTCACTTCCTTACATCGGGCAGGAGGGTGTGGTCCATTTGCATTTACAAACAGCAGTTCTGTTCTCCCCTGTGTCATATACTGTTGTTTTCAACAGTGGTGTCGTCTTTTGTACAGAATCCTCCTTCTCCTCCTGTAATCCAAATTCAAATTTGTGTGCACCCAACTCATGTTAGCCACAGCTACGTTTGATGAGCGAACCATCGAGGCTACTTTCACCCATCTCTACTCTACATAAACCCAAGGGTCCGAATGTTGTTTTTTTTACGGAGAGGGGAAATATTCGAAAGACGCCACCATGTCCGGTGGTATTGTGTGATTTTTATCCATCAAAACTCCCCCTCCTATTCAGCTGCCATCCGGCTACTAGTTAAGTATTCCTCAAGGGTATTAACCAGCCACATGTGTGCGCACCTTCAGGTTTTTTTTTCTGCTGCATAACGCACGTAGCATACTTGGTCCACGCCCATCCTCGAACTTGGACACTCCGAAATCTAAGCCGGGGAAATCTTAACCTGAAAAGCGAAGCCCTAAAGCGTCCGTGCTCTGTGAGGAATTGAGACGTCCAGGCTCATCTTAGGCGGTTCCTAACAGAGGGGAAAAATTGATAGAGGTAGCAACCGAAAGTAGACGCGGACTATCTTTCCATTGTGCTGATATTGGATCTCCAGATCCAGAGGCAGGACATCCGCCAGCATCGGAATACCATCAGTAGGCGCCGTTCGGAACACTTGAGGTATGAGTATCAAAGGCGCCCGCTAACCCTGTAACAGAATTTTCTTGATCAGCAGGATCTGGGTCAGATGGAAGATCATCTAATTATGTTTTTTGAAAATCCATGCCCTCAGGTCTCTATTAAATCATTGTGTCCACCGACAGTTTACTTGGCTGTGGCCTACAGGCATAGCGTTGAGTCTCACTCCTCTCTGGGGGTTTATGAGTGGGTACCACAGAGTTACCCTAGATCAAATTAAGCAGTCTTTCTTATTCATGTATATTAACAAGTTTTCAAACTCCAGAAAAATACTCCAGCTGCAAGACTCTGATGGTATCGAGCCTCTTCCTTGAGATTGGTCAAGAGAAGGTCATATTTTTCGATTCGCTCTCATTTTAAAGACGTCAGTTATTCCCTGATTTCTACTTTTCAGACCCTTTTACACGATAGTGTAATAAAATAAAATATAATCTAATTTAAATGAGCAATATTTTAAAAATTCATTGAATTTAAGGGTTGCAGTCAGCGTTTCTGTCGTCAATATAAGGACGCAGTTCTTCACATATGGCGAGTCCTTGGCGGGCCGCCACTACAACCTTTTTTTGCCTCCTCCATTTCTCTGTATGCCGGCGGTGTGATGGTCTCTCAAGTTAATTGCCACAGTAAAAACCTGACGCACAAAGTGGGAAATCGCACCATAAAAGTGTCATTACTCTTGTTTTCCTTCTTCGTTCGTACACGCGCTCCCATCGTTATGATTCGACCCTTCACTATAAATATTTTGACGACTGCTCACGGATTTGAAGAAGCCCTTCCTATTGTAATACACGCGCCGGAAATAAACTCAACTGTAAACTGTAGAAAGATAAAAGCTTTTATGATGCAGAGACAGAAGATCGCGACGGGGAAACTTTTTATGGGCACATATAATTGAGTATTTATTCCGGAGATTTCTTCTATGGGCCATGTAATAAAATGATTCCGCTCTTAGTGCTCACTGTCGCTGATCATTTTAATACGTAAAACGCGGGAGACGTAACGATCGGTCATGTGTATGATTGTCACGTCCTGGCGCCTTTTAAGACCTTCAACGTCAGCACTATTCACGGGATAGAGACGTTTTGAGGCCATAAAATTGGCGGAAAAAATATCTCGGCGTCGTAACAAATAAGGGTTGCATAATTTTCTGAATGATTTCAAATAAATTATTCGACTATCTACGGGGAGGAAATTCGCACAGAAGAGCGATGCAAAATTTTCATAATAAAACCGCATTCCCTCAGAGCCTGGAATTATTTAACACGCAAGTTTGTCACACATTAATGATTCAAAATATTGAATGGATGCTGAGTGATTGTGGATGCTTCCTGCATTATATTAAATCATGCATGCAAAATCAATACGTCCATAGAATATGAATTATTATCAGTATGGCTTTTCAATGTTCAATGCATTGAAAACTGGATGCCGCTAATATAAATATGAATGTGAATATATTAACGTTGTTATTTGATTAATTCCAAATGCAATTAAAAAAACGTGGATGCGATAAAAGAAAAATGGATGATGCTTACGTATGAAATGTCCGATATTATGAAATCATTTTAAATAATCCAAATCTGATCTTATCACAGCCCCGATGTACGAGTTCAGTGGTGTCAGATCTGGAGACCGTGCCAGTCACGGAAAAGGGTCCCCAAAAAAATTAATTCACACGATATAGGTGCCCACAAAATAAATCCTAATATAAGAAATAGGCATTTGCAAAAATAAAATAAGAAATACTACTTCATGTAGCATATCGTTGGAAAGGGTATAATATAGAAAATATCTTAAATATAAACTAAGTTCAATATTTTGTTTAAAGAGTTAAAAGTTGACGTTTATTATTATTTTGCATATTTTATGAAACTTTGGAAGCTCAAAAGTTTTTTTTTAAACAATTGCATAAAATAATGATTAATTTAGATCAAAAATACATTTTTAAATACAAAAACAGTTATTTTGTACTATTATGACCACAGTTTTGACGATTTAAAGCTGTAATTGTGTGTTTTTTTTCAAAATATTGGAAAAAAATATTTTGATAACCCTGATTTTTAGTATGAGTGAAACGTAGCAAAAGGTTCTCTTAACCTCTTAAAATTTTTGTTGATACATTACTCAAACATCCTATATGTACAGCGACATTGTCCTGATGAAATTATTTTATATTATTGTTTTGACGTGTACTACGTGTCAGCATCATCTGGGTGAGCCAAAATGGGAGTCCATATAAGCGACAATCAACTCCTAAGAATGTGTCTTTTTTTGCTTTTCGGGGTGACTTTTAACAATCCCTTTTATGGGACTATTGCCAAAAGATTTTTATGCCAATTGAATATGAAATTTAAATGCCAATCGGATCGCATAAATAATAAATCAGTCTACCTTGTCTTCATACTTTCTTATACTAAAATAAAATGGTTAATAGGTTTATATGTATAATAAATGTGCTGTATTTAATCTTGACAGAATCTATCTGCCTGAGGGTTGTGGAGGTAGTTGTACCAGGGTACAGAATACGAGGAGAGGCTGCCTTGCTGGAGTGCCAGTATGATCTCGAGAAGGACATTCTCTACTCCGTCAAGTGGTACAAGGACAACGAAGAATTCTACCGGTTCATGCCTAAGTTCTCGCCCCCCCAACATAGCTACAGGATAGACGGGATCAAAGTGGATGTAAGTCACTTAAGTTTTATTCAAAAATTAACACATTAACACATTACGCGCGGGAAGCACATTAATATGAACAATGCTGTCTTTTGGTGTAAGTCTAATTTCAGGTTAAATTGAAAGTATTTCTATAAAATATAAGGCATTTCCAATATACAGAATAACCAAAAACTATGAGGGTGATTCAAATACAACCCGGAATTTTACTGTACAAATTTGTCAGCGATATATAAAAATACAAACGGAGTAATAGAGTTCTCTTCATGACCCAAGTGTTTGATTGGACCCAAATTTTTCGTGAAGGTCTGAAAATTGAAAAACAGTCTGGCAGGAAAAGCGATGGCTACGTTGATAGACGGTGAATGTAGCCTATTACTGCCAGCTGCTAGATGGCGCTAAGGCTGCTTGAATAAAAATGAACAATTACGCGTTGCGCAACAGAGGATGCTACTTCTTGCTTTCTTTCTTCTGTGACGGGATCAAAAAGCTTAAGCGGATTATACAGAAAAAAATGATACTCCATTTGTATTTATCAACATATATACATTATATCAATTATAAATTTGTACGCCAAAATTCCGGATTATATTTGAATCCCCCTCGTATTTATTACTACATTTAATATTTTATAATTGAATTAATTAAATATTAATATAATGTATTTAAAATTCAATATCCACTAAAATCAAGTGTTACGAACTTAAAAAATTTGATTGATTTTGTTAATAATTTTTTGAAAACATGTTGTAATAAATTTAGCCTGGAAAAAAAAAGTAACACTTGGTCTGGCGGATATTTTAATTAATATATTTGTATAACAATTTTAAAAATCTATCCCCGTATTTAGTTAGAACGCGTTTTTACTAGTATATACTGGATGTCTGTATGTTTGTTTGTATGTAGGTAATTCTGGATATAATAAAAGCATCCAGTATAAACTAGTTTTAACTAGTAAAAGCGCGTTTTAATACGGGTTTTTATGATGACATATAAATTTTTTGAAACTCAACACAACAACAACAAAAAATATTATGAAATAATTATTGGTGTACTGCAATAAAATATCGTATTTGCTCTCAAGTTCCATAATGAATTTAATTTATTTATTTCTGTATTATAAGATAATATTATTATCAATATTTACAAGTAGAGCCTTTGTGCTAGAATCTCGAGTATTTTCGCAATATTTTCTTTGAGAAGGGAATTATTTGAGAAAACACAGCCTCTTGCGCTTCCATATACTTAGACGTTGGTCTAAAAAGCCATTTGGCGCTACGAACACAAAGCTTGCAGTCGAGCTCCACACGGAGAAAGCCTTTGTGTGAAAACGAACCAAAATGTGTTCCTTTTTAAAATAAAAATGAGCGGCCACAGAGGATAAGAAATACAAGCTTTCAGGTCAAGAGTTGTCACAAGTCCTTTATGGTAAACGCCGCCCCTCTAACAATGGGGCGAATCTCGCAGTCCGAAACGTCTTTTGTCGCAGACACACATTCATACATATATCTCGATTGCAGCATCATCTATCCGATGATAAGAGAGTCACATTAAAAGGCGTAACTTTGAAGACTTCGGGAGTTTACCGATGCGAAGTTTCGGCAGAGGCGCCGAGCTTTTCCTCGGTGAACGGAGAAGGAAGGATGGAAGTTGTTTGTAAGTTCGAGTTATTTCATATCTCCTTCAAACTCTCGACCAACTTTTTATTTGTTTATTTTATTCAGATCGATCCCGTTCCCAATTTTGATTCGCGTAAAAAAATACAAATTCGAAAAATCCCGGTCCGCTTTCATCCCGCCAAATTGCCGCTTGTGTATCGAATTTCTCGGGGCTTAAAGAAGGCGTACAAAAATAACAGTTTTTTTTTTAAATTTACCCTGCAATCTTGCTGTATTTTAAACTATAATGCAAAAAAAATCGAATTCGTAACAAAACTACATGATTGGTAGTCCCAGAAGTACCAAATAGATGTACCCGGTGAATTTGTAAACATGGAAGAAATTGGTCATCGTTATGTGATTGCAATAATAGAATTTGAAAGGTCGAGTTTAAACGAGGCCGTACGAACTGCCAAGACGAATCACGTCAGAAATGGCGAAAGGAGCTATTTCTCTCCGCGTGGTCAATAGTACGCATGATCCTAATGACCCGCCTTTTCTGACACCAATGTTACGTGATGGAGCAGAGGTCTAGCTCCCACGTGTTCGTTAAGATGGCACATGTGAATTCGTTTTTTTGTGGTGGTTATGGAGCCGAGTGGAGAAATACAAGTGGATGGGTGCCAAATAAAAATACTCTCGTCATAGCTATTGTTTTTATTGATGACGAGAAAGAAAGAGATCTGGCCGCGGAAAGAACGTCTTCCCCCAGCCAAGGTTATCTGATGATATATATCATTAATTTAATCTAAATTATCGCATATTGACTGAAAGTTTGGACATGAGAAAGCTGTGCGCAAGATGGGTGTCGCTTTTGCTCACAATGGAACAAAAACAGCGAGTGTTTGGCAATGTTTTACAGCAATATATCCTAGTTTTTACCATGATTCATAACCATGGATGACACACGGGTCCATAATTTCAAATCTGATATCAACAATGTATATTGAAAGACAGCGACTGTCGATAGCAATAGGTTACCGGTTTCCCCGAACTAGCCACACAGAGAGTGTCCTCCACTGATCTTTTAACCCTACGAGAAATGCTACGCGCAGAGCATCCAGGAGCCTACCCTTTTTGATGCGCGCCCTACATAAGAGGTTTTCGCAGAATTACTAATTTCAGACCATGTGCAGCCAAAGGTGCGTATAAGGAGAAAAGAAGAGGTTCTGCTAAGTTCAAGGGAATACTACCGCGGGCTTTCTGCCACCACGAGTCCAAACTCTCAAAACAAACGTTTGAAGAGGGCTGCAGCAGATGACGGACTTCAGGGGCTACCCCTTCCCCATGATCATAAAGGAACAAGGCGTCAGAAATCAGACAACAACTGACTGGATTGGGGATTCTGCGCTGTAACTGCATGGACCATCCTCATGCGTTATTCTTAGTACCTAGCCCATGGAGACGAATCGCCGTTCGAACATTCTAAAACCGTTCTCGCCTGTTTTTCTAGGCTATTGAGGATAATAGTGAGCCTTTGACACAGTCTCCACCAACTACTGTAACCGGCTGTTCCACAGAACCCTTTATTGGTACACAGCACAGGGTTCCCTCCCCGCCTGGGGTTTTATATGTGGGCATCGTGGAGTCTAACACCTACCCGGAACACAAAGGAACAGTTAAAACAATTAACTGAAAGAAGAGAATCCCAAGAAGAGAGCCCCAGTGGTAAAATATTCACCAAAAATAAAATAAAAGTGGAGTCGGTGATTGATGATTATTTTGAGAAGCTCTACGTTTCTCACTATAAACAGGGTATCAAAGCTATTGAACATCGCTGCGAAAGTATATCGAGCTAAAAGGAGATAATTTTTTTGTGTTTTTTATTAGGTCGGGTACTTCTGGGACTATCCCTCGTAATAGTCAAATCAAAATTATATAGTACATTGTGGATACTAGTCACTATTGAGATATATTTATAGCGAATATATTTTTTAAGAAAATTTTCATTATTTGAAGTAGAATCCAATATCGACAGTGTTTGGGTGCACGATTTAATATCGAAACTATGAGGCTTCATACTCTATCTGTTTGATAATTTTCGGATGGGAGGACCCGAAAGTATTCAGAAATGTAACAAAAAATATATTAACAAAAATTATTTTTTATAAAATTTTATCTTTCATTTGCTTTGGGAGTAATTTGATTCCTTTTTTGTAAAAACTTTCCGGTTTGGAAGCAAAAAAATAATTTTAAATGCATTTATTTGAATTATTGCTGTAGTATTTCGTCGCTCATTTTTGTTGTGTTTGAGCAGGGCGTGCGATATCCATCCATCCTATTCCATAATATCTATCCTATTCATTTTTTTAATGCGTTTTCATTTAGTTCTCATAATTGAGTTATAACGCAAACTGGGCTCAAAGATAAGGTCTCAAAATGTACAAACACCTTCAGGTCACCCTAATTCCATTTAAAAACGATTATTTTGCTATTCACTCTTAGATTCTCTCTTTTGAAAAATTCCAACTATGTTTTAAATTAAATTTAAATTTGGACAGAATTTAAGCACCCATTGTTCAAAAATACACAAAGCATATAAATTTTGCGAAACTATTATTAGCCCACTGTATTGTTTGCGTACCTCTCAAATATGAGATCTTTGAATATGGATAAGTTAATATAAACACTAACAGACCGTCAGAAAAAGATGTATGAAAATATTATTCGAGCAAATAAGATAGAGGATAGAAGGGATGTGTATTAATAGAAATTCAATTACAGATCTTCCCCGTGACGGCCCACACATAAGCGGACAAGGTAAGGAATATCAGGTCGGAGATATCCTCAATTTGAATTGCACGTCCGGAAGGTCGTTCCCGGCGTCCATTCTTCACTGGTACGTCAACGATGAAAAGGTGAGATCACTTTGATAAGATTCAATTAAATGTACAATAACGTGGGTCATTGTGAGCGAAAGAAGAAAGTGAGATAATACCCGTCGGAGGAAGAGCGCTGAATGGAGGACACGTTAAATGACGTATTATCATATAGAGTAATGCTAATTTGAATATTCATTTTGAAGATAACCAACCCTAGAGAGCTGATAGACTACGCTCCTGTTATGCATAAGCACGGCTTGTTGACGGCGAGTTTGGGATTGAAGCTGCCATTATTGCCGGGACATTTCCCCGGAGGGGCTCTAAAAGCCAGGTGTGTGGCCAGAGTGTCTCCAGTTTTGTGGACGGCAGATCAGGAGTCCTTAGTCGAAAGGGTTGCGCCCTTAATAGACAACAGAGAGGCGCTACTTCTAGGTGAGTGACTTCTTTCAAATCGGCTAATGAGAACGATCCAAATTAACGTTATGACCCTTTAGAAATCTAATCAGCATTTAAAATTATTTACATTACAGTCAACCCTTCTATAGCGTCAGTCCAGCAATAAGCTGACGCAGAAAAATAAAACAGAAAATTATATATCTATATAAAAATTGTACGTTTTTATTTTGTTAACAAGTGCAAACAAAATGGATGCTATAGGAAAGTTCACTATACTGACAATTGATAAATACAAATTTGAACCGCGAATTTATATCTTTGCATTTATATTTTAAATGTTTAAATGAACCACGGGGATAAAGTAATTTTAAATAGACTTGGATCACGTTTTTCTCCCTGTAGGTTGAAAAACACTGTCGGAAAAATAATAAGAAGAAGATCTATGCTCAATAAATGAGAGGTTCGTCTTAGGAGTCTCGCAGCTGGGACCTCAGTCTTGCCAAAGACTTGCATTGACTCAGTCTCTATTTCGATCCGATATTGAACGGATTACATATGTGACCTGGAAACAGGGAAATAATTCAAACTACATCTATATAAAATCATACTTAATGAGTGCACTCAAACTTATTTTTGTGCGATTTCGAAGTTATGCGGTTTTTTAAAAGCAATTTTTTTTTAAATTTTATAAAGAGTACATATCGAGATATTTTGAATAAAATATTAATTTAAGACTGTGTAAATTATATTGCACCTCCAATCGCTGAATTACGACCACGCCCTTTATTATGGTTTAGATTTTTGAAAAAAAATTGATTTAGATTTTTTTGCATTTTTCAAATGTTTCGTCTTTGAAAAAAAAACATTTTCCAAAAGAATTTCCAAAATTCCAACTACTTTTGGAGTTATAGTTATTTTGGTGACGCGCCAATTTGGCCGGTCCTACCATAATGAAATATTTTAACGCGTTTTTTTCGAAACTACTTTTTTCAACACGGTGGACATCATTGATAGTTTGTTATTTAAATAATAATTATTTCTCTAGTAGACATCCTTAAAATGTTACCAAAATTGCCTTATAGTTTTTCGGATTTTTTTATTAACTTTTTTTGTGCGATTTTTATATATTTTTATATAGCCATTTCACAGTTATGCGGTTTTTAAAATCCATGGAACCCATATTCATTTTTCCAATGTAAGTCATAGCTTTTTTTGTGCGATTTTCTGAGCGACGTATCTACCGCACAAAAAAAGATTTAAGTTTACTTTATTATTTAAAAAATGTCGATTGAATATATTTTCCGATAATCTAAAACAAAGCTTACAAAGACTTTTAAGAATATGTCTTCCAAAAAAAAAATCCAAAATTGACTACTTTTTATCGGTTAAAATAGAAACGGACGCCATGGTACATAAACATAAAAATTAGTATTGAATGGACTATTTATACAAATTAATTAATGTTAATTTTGTTTTTTATATTTAGTAAAAAGCGGAAGCAGTCCCAACTTCCATCATTGCTGGATGAGGATGCTGTCGATTTTCCTGTCGACCATCGTCCTCAGTCATCTTCGCGCTCTGACGTCTTTCGTAACATGATCCACGAACGAGAAATAATTTGTACATAGTAGATTTTAATGGAGCAAAATGTGAGTGTTGTTATCTTATGAAAATTTTTAAACATAAAGAATTTATAAAAAATATGAAGAAAAAACGAGTTGAACTACGATAATATGTTTATTTTTATGCGCATATTATTTGTGAAAATGTGATTAAATTATTGCAAGTTTTCAAATAAAATTCATATCCATGTAACGGGATCATATCAACGTTTGATTGATTTATTTTCAATGAGAACCATATCATATTTTTTATTAATAAAATGTTGATTGAAAATAATTGATGATTTTATTTTTATTTTTTTTATTTTTAAAAGTTTTGTTAATAAATTTGTGTATTATGTATTTATTATCAATAAACATATCAATTTAAAGATGTATTTTATTGAAGCCTCTTGCATCTGAGACACAAATATACAACAGACTTTCATATAATTTAAGAATAACCATAAGTTTGCCGGTAACGTAAAAATAAGTAATTCACAATAATATTTCAATGATCAGATTTATCGATTTTTATAACAAATTTCTATGTAAGTTTTTAAAGCTTTTTTTAATCGTTTTTTTTTTAGAAAATCCTTAAATTTGTTTGTTTTTTTTGAAAATTTTTTAAGCCATTTTATAAGAAAGACTTTTTATATCATTTGGAATTTGTGGTGATTGATACAATTTGTGTCTATGATACGGTACTATTTTCGAAGAAACTAAAGAATTTATATAGTGCGGAAATAAATTTTTGTCTGAGGGTTTCTATTGATTTTTGTAGATTAATAGTATTTTCAAGAGTGCTCAGCCCTTTCTGATGGCCATCCCTTATGGCGAAAAGACATTTACAGAGCAAAATGAAAAATAGCCTCTTTCGGAGTGTCCTTAACTACACGGCAACAATCCAAACCCCCCCTCGCCGCCCAACTGGGTTAGTGGGGGGGCGAGCAAAAGAAGAATTCACAGAAGCCTCTCATTTTTCGCTAAATTTCATTCGCATTACGACTTTTTACGCCTGTTGGCCACATGAAAAGAAAGAACAAGGAATAAACAGTTTCCATCCACTCAGCAGATTTACGCACGGAAAGAAGGAAAGAACAAAGACGTCTAACGGCGAGATCCAATCCGAAGATTTTATAACTCGAGTGACGTCACGGTAGAATTTCAGTCTGAAATAGAATTTTTCAGGGAGGGAAAAGGGAGTAAATCTGATTGACTCGCGAAACGGAGGATATGGTTTTACGATCGCATAAATGTCGATGGCGTTGCATCCGGATGGATGCGATATAAAAATTACATTCTGAAAAGCGCTGAAAAATGTCTCTCCATCCAACGGTTTTTCAACTTAAAGCTCGACATTTGAATTTTACACTGTTTGCATTTGAATTGCAATCTCTTTCATTTTTTGATAAAAAGGAGTCGAAGCTTTAGGAAATATTGAAAGGTATCAAATTTTGATACGAGGGTCTTATGAAAAATCGGTTTACAAAGATTCCTGTGGTATAACTTAAGAGGGACCCTGACGGTCAGTTTGTTTGGACTCAAATATTTGTCGGCCATTTTGTTCAGTCACAGTAAACTTTTCCAGTGGAAGAATCGTCACGCGCTTCCGCTACCTTCCATCCGTGTGAGATTGACGCGGTCATCCATTTTTTTGACTTTACAGAACAATACCGCCGCTAATATCGCGTAGTGATGTGATGAGTCGACCAACATGTCACGAAGTGAGTTGGGATGTTTAAAGCTTTGCAAAGAAGGGAGAATCTTTTCTGGACTCTAACATGACCAGGGTTGAGATATGGGATGAATTCTTCCACTCCACTACGCTACATTGGTGTCAGAAGTAGGATCCCTCATGGACTGCAACAATATAGCATTATGGATCTATCCTAACAGAAGATGAGATACGTGGGTGTGTCAGTACACCCCAGCATCTAAAAAGATGTAGCGGGAGAAAAGATGCAGTCCACGATGATTATGACCAATATTAGTATTATAAATCAGTTCTTATAGATCAATCAGACAAATAACTAAATCTGTATGGGTTCAAACCTACAAACTAAACACGATAAAGCGATATTTAAAAAAAAAAACAAATAAAGGCCAAAAAGTAAATGATTTGCAATCATTTATTAATGCAAACATGACGCTATTGATATGTGGAAATATTTAAAGACGTCATGGGTGAAACATATGGAAAATCAGGCATGATTGGGTATGACTTATAAATTTTGATAAGCTTGGGAATAGAAGAGTGTGTTGAAATAATACAAGTTATTATGCTTCGATACCGCCCACGCTTAAAATTGGGCAGTGTACCACAAAAAGGCTTGTTAATCACGTAGGTGGTGCGTAGGATGGCTCAATTTCAAATATTAAATGAATTATTTTGATTCAAATTTAAACGATATTCAGATTGATTTATAACAACACAAATATGAATTTATTTTTAATTTTTTTTTTTGCACTTATTCGATTGAATATCTGTCTTAAAATGCTTTTAAATTATAGTTATTAGTACAAATAGCGATTGTTTAATTTTAAAATTAATATTTGACTGTTTGATTTGATTTGAATGTTATTTAACAAATTGGTTGCCGGATGCATAAAAATGTGTGTTTAAGTAAATTGAAGATATAAAAAAATTATTCATGATATCAACTCCCTGATATATTATAAGTGTTTTGGGGATTAATACCCATAATTTAAGATGGGAATGGTAGCGTAAATATGTTAAAAGGGTTTGGTGACCATTCCAGTGGAAAATATTATTACACAGTTTAAGTTTAAATTTGTTGCTGATTTTTCATTATATAAGGAATTGCAATTAAAATCGCGCTCGGTAAGTTTGAAAGTCTTGTCTTTAAGTTGTGTTTTTTGGTCGGTTTGTTGAAATTTAACATTTTTCGCTTTGCGAGGCAAGACAAAAACCAATTACCTACCTCCGGAGTTTCAATGGGAGCATATAAGCTGCACACGTACTGCATGAGCTTTTGTCGAATTAAAGCAAAAGCGAGAGAACGAATCGCAAAAAAAAGTCCCGGCGAAAGTTTTCCACCGGGTGAGCAAGAACGAGCCGGTGTCTTATTGGCTTAGACGGTCGCTGTTTAATATTTACGGGTTAAAGCGAGCGCTTTAAAAAAGTTCGGCTTGGTCGGGCTGAGATTTATGGGTCTGCTATCTCCTCTGGCTGGTTGGCGATGTAAAGTTTGTCCTGTACAGTCCGCTGAGCACTCGTCCCGCCGAAGTGCAGTCGGGAGAGGTGCTCAGGTGAAATGCGGACTGACCCTCGTCAACGCCGCAGACACCTCCTCTTTCCGCAGATACCGAAACCGATAAATTACATCTGACAATCATAAACTCGCAATATTTAATTAGAAAGGAAGCTGTTCGACCGTTATAACACTCAATGGATAGGCGATAAGCTTGTAAGTAGTAATTTCAGGAGTTCACCGCGTGACGTGCGGGTATCTTATATAAGGCCGCACGATATGCGTGCAAGACTAGCGTTCCTACTATTTAATTACCATATTATACGCCAACGCCAGCTCTTTACCTCTTTCAGTAGCTGTGCACATTGCAATGTACAATACTTTTTAATGTTTTTTTATGCTAGTTCACATATTATTGTATCTGGGACTTTTTAAATATCGTGGTGTAGATCTTATTCATTCAGTTGGTAATACCAGTGTCACCATCAAAGGTACGAGAATTGAGATATATGACAATTTATCCATGATATCGCGGGTCGAGCATATGGATCATACGAGCATACATAATAACCAATAAAAACTATCGTTTCAATATTATCAAATTTCTAATTTTATTATAAAAAAAAAATTATATAAAAATTGGCAAAACTCGGATAACTACGTTACTGGAAATCTTATACGTGCCGACTACCGGATGATGATTCCAAAAAAATCGAAGCGGGATATGACGGATACGATGACTGGAAATAGATGATTTAAATATTCCTCAGAGCAGATGTACAGCTTCGAGAACAATTTAAAGAAAAAATAAGAGAAATTGGATATAAAAGAGGTGCAGAGTGCTAATTTAGTCATGGGGATCCTCTTCTGATCTGAGCTGAATATTGATTGTACTATTCGGGATCATGGTGCAAAAACGAGAATAATTATATTTATATATATTGCACGGGATAGGGAAAGTATTAAGTCTCGCTGGCTCCCTAAAAATGATACGAGACCACTAATTATAACCGGCTGCATAGAAGGGCCTCTACGACTCTATGGTGGAGGTCGTAAAAAGCCCCGGGGATGCATTTACCCGCAAATGTCTTAAAAATAATGGCCATAAGGTTTCCTTGTCCAACCGGTCCGAATTTCAGACCACTGATACATCAAAAGACGCCATGCCCGAATATATTCACAGAACATGGTTTGCGTCCATGAATGGATCTCCGCATGGAAGTTGTTGAAAGTCCAAATTTAACCAATAATCCGAGACGACCCAGCGTCAAACTTTTGCATGTTTTAATTGTATACATTTCTTATGAGATCTTCAATTTTTGACTCTTCAAGATGGACAGAATTTGTCGTAAATCGGTGTCGTGCTGAAAGAGTGGAGCCTGCGATACTGAGGTACTTTACTTGAAGAGCTTTTTGGAAAATATGCAAACCTAGTCTCTATTTAGGAATATTTATAAAGATAATATGGCATAAAGACTTATAAATACTGTAATAAATGTATATCTCCATATCCGACTGATATTTTTTAAAGACGTAATATTACATTGAAGGTGGAATAACTTATTTGAAGAAGCACGCTCAAACGATGAATTCATTATATTCGATGATATTTGAAATAATATCGAGAATTTGCATGTCTCCGAATACATTTGATCTATTGCTTTTTTGCTTGGAATTAATTGGAATACGAAAATAGATTTTCCATCGAAGAATGGAATATTTTAATTAAATATCTCTCGTCGAACGACAAAATTCTATCTTCGAGTGGTCGCCATTTTTCCTACACCGCGTACACAAAAACCGAGTGGATTTTCGTGAGCTTTTCATTTTTAACGAACCATTACGCGAAACTAGATCGGAGAGCTTTTGACTTATACGAATGCGTAATATACAAAAAGCGGATGACCCTTTAAATTATGGATATGAAAGAATTTTTGCAATCAAAACTTATGAGATTTTCAATCAAGCTTTTCAATTGAATGCATTTTTTGAACTTAATTAACTTCAACGTTGATTTTTCTCGAGGAAGCTTTTATCTCCCGTTGATATATTTTCTATGCAATCTATATAATCTATTGAAAAGAACTGATGTTGAAGTAAAATGCTTTGAAAGCTATTGAATCAGGATAAGGGTGGGATTTGTTTGAAAAAGCTTGCATTAAAATGAAGGCTTATTTGAGCGTAAAAATTGGCTGAAGTAATTTTTATGCAATATAATTAAATCACTTTATCTAAGAAAGGTCTTTATTAAAATTGTTTAAGAACTATAAAATTCATAATCATTTTTTTAATGCTTTTTAAGTACCATTTTTAATGTTAATGTAAGCAATAAAGCCGAATGAAGCAGAATGTAAGCAATCGGAAATATTTTTGTCTTAATTATTATCTTTTATTTAGGAAGAAAGAGGTTACATCTATGAGTCTGCAGGAAGGATATCTTCCCGCAACTAAGGCTAACCGACGATGCGCATCATCACAACACAAAACGTTCAAGAATCTATATAGAAATTGTATCGTGGGTGATTTACCATCCCACGGCATTAGCGCTGTTAACAGCGACTTCTTCCATCTCTCTTCTGGTGCAATGTGTTATTTTAATAGCGCCATCTCTGGTGGCCCTGCGGAGACATTGCACCTGCATACCGACCCATCGCTTCTTGCGCGTGCACCGTTGCCAGTTGGAGTCGAGAGAGTCGTCGGTTAGCCTTGGCTGCGGGAAGTCGTCCTTCCTGCAGCCAGATCTCTCTCTCTCGTGTGGAATAAATAGTTATTTAAAGAAGGGAGTCTTTCAATTCGACGCCCGTCTATTCTCATCCATTCGTCCAGCATCCTCACGGCCCGATAGAAGAACGGACTCATAAACTAGCGCAGCTATCCTGACGAGCACGTGGGGGTGGGGAGCCACTCGGGGACTCTTTATTAATTATAATATATTAAATTAAATAAAATTATTAAAACAATGATAAGTCAACCAAATACTTTTTTTCGGTTGTAATTTGTCATTAGTATTTCGGTAGGAACCCTTAAAAATATCAATGATATTAATTCCATTGAGATTTTCCCCCAATAGCGAAATTGTTTTGACCATCGACCCCAATTAAACGATGTCCTGATATTTTTATTATACTCAATACGAAATATTTAAAAAGAATTGGGTTTTGTTCGTTCGAAATGCATTGCCATACTGTTCATTGGATTGCGATAAAACTTCGTTCACTCATTGCTGAAGATTTTGCAAGTAACATAGGTATAGTCAAATATATAAAAATTAATGTTTATTTGTCCGTATTTAATGCGCTGCCATACCGTTCATTCGATTGCAATAAAACTTTGCCAACTTTTTGTTTGCACTCAAATAATATAAGTATAGTATAATTAACTTACAGTAGATCTTATATATAAATATCAATGTTTGTATGTTTGTTACACTTAGGAGTTTAACAGGTAGACAAACACGTCGCACATTTGAGTCTGGGCAGTTGGAGGGAGGCCTAAGACAGATTTTTTGTTGTTGTGTAACATATAGCACCATTTTGTTAGAAAAAGACAACATATGATACACTCGTTACACTGGTGTCAGAAGTGGGAAGCACAGATTAACAGTGCCATTACACAAGGATACCATTTCGCCCACGCTACAATTCTATTATATTTGTCATCAAACATGCAACTTTTAGGTGTAGATATTTTTTCTGAATGACAAGAAAATTTTGATCACCCTAAATACGAAAGTGTTCCTTATTTTCGAATCGATCCTCTGTGAAATGAGCTTCATTGCTAAATTTAGCTTGAAAACAATGAAGTTCGTTCGTTTGATTAATATAAACATGTTATTGTCAAATATCTATTTATGATTAAAATTGTACTACTTTTTACTAAAACAAAATGGCTTATTTGATTTTAAAAAAAATTCACCTAAAACATTATATAGTACTAATATCTAAGCGCTACATTTTCACTCAACCATCCACTTATCTGTGAGGACTGCAGCAGCGTTTATGACGCTTATATTTAACACTTTCGTCGCCCAATGTGAATCGGTGTTGTTTCTCACGGGACTCAAATTTGATATTCGGAGCGATTAATGAGTTAAATAAATAAACACTGTCGACAGCACAAAATGTCTCTGTCTCTCTCCAAACTCAACGTACGAGAGTGCTCTTGACGCTGAATTACTGAAATTCGCTCGCAAATACGCGATCATCCTATCATACAGATTAAACTATAAATGGTAAAATAGCATTTCAATATCATCTGGCATCGTCTTTTATGATGACAATTTGTACGTCGATTTCATTAATCGTCAATTTGAGTGCCGGTTTTCTGGAAATGGGTCCGTAGATTTTTTTTAATCAGTAAAGACATCAAAAGCTTTTCATGCAGAATAAACACGTTTTCTCTCTTCCTTTAAAATAAAACGCTTGTTTACACTCATTCTCCCCAAACGCTCAGTTGACTTTTATTCCGGAAGAACAATATTTGGAGAATTTTTTCCATTCGTCTCGCATCCTTTTTTTCGGCTGGAACAATGAGAAATTGTTGATATTATCCCTACAAAGGTTGTTATAAAATTATTACAACGACAATAAAATTAACGAGCGACGGTGGAAAGTTTCCTCGCTCTTCCTTCGGGGGAATATCCTCCGATGAGATATTCTTAATAAGATTAACGGTAGGAATAAAATTTTTTGAAGCTACGATCCAAGAGATAACGATGCTTTTCGGCATAAAAAGTTATGCAACATTTTTAGTCCTCCTAAATAAAGAAGAGAATGATCGCGTTTTACTGGCTTATCCACAAAAGTTAACACAATTAGTCCATGGCTTATATGTAGTCCTTGGGCTATATTAAAATTTTCTTTATAAATATTTTTACAAAGTTGCCCTATTAAAATAAGAACGCAAACTTTTCATATACAGGATAACCAATTAATTAATTTTCAGTTATTTTATTTTATAAGATGTTTTATTTTTAGCGTACACGCGCAGTGAGTGGGTCACTAAATTGCTTATTTAGAAAAGAACTGAGCAGGGCAAAGCGAGAAAGGTTCAGGAACATACATGTAGAATGTGTTCCGAATATGTAGTGTGAGTCTAATGATTAGTTATTTAGGGTTAGTTAATCATTATTTTCTTGGCTTCATGTTTATGTAAAGGCATCCCAAAAGTCATGAAACATATTTTTGTCACATTTCAACTGGTTGAAAACTATTTGTAACGATTGGTTCTGGAAAAAATGATGAAAAGGGACTACTTGGATGTGTGCATCATGCTTATGCGCCCAGCCACACGTCTTTATGCATCTATAAATTCCAGACGAAACACAACAGCTCTCGCTTACAAACAACACTAAAGCTTAGTGAAACTAATTTTGAAGTCCCCCGAGAGGTACCAACTCCTGCTTAGTCTGGTGACCGAGCACATTGCAATGCGCGAAACAGAAAGATATGAGAGGAATAGAGAGAAGGCAAAGGAAGAAAGAAGATTCAGCCGCGTGGTTGCTACGCTGTAATTTTAGGACGCTAATAAAGGTCCGGCTTTAGCTGAGCGTGCGTAGTGTGCGAATGTGCATTTACCTCTATGCGTAGGTTGTGATTCTACATTTAGGCGGTGCTTCCTATACCAGACCCCGAAGCGGTCCAGTGCTTGGCGTAGAACCCACCGGGGACGAATTTAGTACCAAAACTTAAGCAAAACGCGTTGAAGGCGTTGAAGGCGTCGAAGGCGCCAGGATGGGTCACCAGATCTCTGTGCCCCACGGGCTCCCGCCCTCCCACGAACACGGCACAGAAGCGCCTTTTTTTTCGGCCCCCATGCCTTCGCAGGACCACAGAACATATCCCGCGTCCAATGATCCGATAGCCCAATTCCCATTAAGAGAGCACTAAAATGGCCATGACACGTTAAAAATTGCGCCGACCGACGTCTGCCGGCAGTGGTGGTAGACCACAGCTGCTGGTTGTTTCGACGAAGTCTGTGAGCCCAGGCGCCCGCGTCGTACGTGACGATGCTGACATAGAGGCCCCAGTCTGCGCCGTAGAGTCTCGACATTTTACCGAAAGCACCCATCGCCTTCCCGGTTGAGTCTGAAATATAACAAAAAAATCTCCTCTTTCCCGATTGTGACCCCCCAAGTAGGTTACTTCTTCTTTGAAGGGGATTTTTGTGCCGCTCGTAAAAATCTTCGGGAGGATCTTTACGAAATTGCCGGCGTTTCTGGAGTCGTTTCTGCGTCTGCCGCCGCAACCCTTCTTGGAACCCACCTTACTGGACGGACTTATCTGGCGCGAAAGTCAGCTTGTTGAGAACGATCCATTCTTCCAACAACCTGGCCGCTTCGTTACCCTTCCTAGTTGCCCCTATGATGGTGTTGCTTGTTATCGTCATAGTGAGGTCGTTAGCATATGCGAAGAGTTCGAGAAGAACTTGACGGGAAATTAGATGTAGGCTGAGCACTTCCACTTCATCACGCTACATTGGTGTCAGAAATGAGATCCCCTCATGAGCAACCACAATGTAGCATGGTGGATCTATCGTGACTGGGGGATGAGACATGGGTGTGTCAGTACACACCAGTATTTAAAAGACGTCAGTGGCGTAATTCATCTTCCCCAGCCACAAGAAACATTTTTTGATCCTACATAAATGTTGTAACCTTACTTTATAGATAAACCTCGTAGTACTCAAAGCTGTCAGATTTGTTACATCAAGACAAACATATCAAAGATCAATATTCATGAATCAATGTTATTTATCTATTTAGTGAACACAGCGTTCAATAAACTGCTTCACAAGCAATGAAAATTAATTATTTTTAGTCGGTTAATATTAAAGTTGAGAACAAGAAGCGTTTATCGCGGGCTTGTTTAAGGTTAAGTTGAAGAACTATATTTTGATATTTGCTAACGGCATTCGACATAACGATAAAGTTTGGAGCAGGAATCAGGTCAAAGTTGGAGCTCGCAATGCTGCGGTCGCGAGTTCTTGGGACTAATCCTGGCCTCATACGAGTCATGGGGTTTATTGGTGTTGCGGGATCGCATGTTTATCAGCACTTAAGAAGAATGAAAATCACATAACACCGCCACATTATACGTATTATTACGCATTGACATTTATGCCCTGTACCGTCATTAGCTCCTGTGAAACATTTTAATATACTCAATTTACTTCCTGCAATCAAACGTAAACACACACTTGATTTATCACACGAACGCTTCTAAAAATAAAAATGTTCATACGAGACTTCATGAAATCTTCATTCGCTTCCATAACCGAGGACTTCATTAAAAAATCCATTTACAGCGGAGTGCGCAGAAGATGTTTGTAATAAACAGGTCATAAGCGCGTTCCTGTGTGATGAGTCCCAGGTTGCTCTTATTCGGGCGTGTATGACCACTGCCCGTTTTAATTTTAATTATGATTCTATTCCAGACGATGGTTTAATATTATCTGACTGGATGATTGCTATCAAAAGTACATTTGAAATTTGTTTAAAATTAAACTCACCAACAGATGAGACAAAGATGATATTAATTCAATATTACAGTAGAATCTATTAAATTATATGCACTGAAAACTTCACAATATGGGGTGAAATTTTTTTCTCTGTATGTCTACGACCTCGTCGTGATGCGTAATCAATCAAGATCGACCGCAGATTATTATCGTAGACAATGGTCCTGACCAACGAGTTGGCTGCGATGAACGATGGAACACGCTTAGGATTTCATTCGTTCGCCCTTTTGACAATCTGCCGCTAATATGATGACATTTCATAGGTGATTAGTATTGGCGCCTTTATCCGAGCATTACTATTAATTTACTAGCAATTTACCCAGGATTCCATCCACGTTAGATTTTTTTTAATAATAAATTATTTAAAAAAAATAGCTATTCTGCATTGAACATAATAAAAATATCAGAATATCATTTAATTGGGGTCGATGATGAAAACATTTTCGCTATTGGGAATAAAAGCTCAACGGAAAGCTTTCGCATATAAAGGCTTGTTCAGACGAGGACATAAACACGACAGGCAACAAAACGTAGTAGTGACCGCACGTTAATTCGGTACTATTTTTTGACCTCGTAATCTGAGGGCTGCCAACTCTCACGCGCCGTGACAAAGAACGTTTTAAAATGAATCTACAGGCAGGGCCTTTTCAGAAAAAATGCGACCAAAGAGTATTTAGTATTTTACATACTACGTAAAAGTGAACCTACGTATTTCAAGTCTTACGATTACTTGCCGGAACTCAGGTTTAATACGCAAAATAAATTTAATTTCTATTGAAAATTCGACTAATGTGAAACATGCATTTTTATTTTGGATAAAGATGAGAGTTTAACCCTTTCAGACCTGGCGTGCACAATTGTGGACATAAATATTTTTTTTTATATTCACCTTATTATACTTTAGACACATGGAATTTACAAATTCCATCGGATGAAAAAAATAAATCAGTTCTGAAAGACTTAATGTTACACCGACGATAAGTATCATATGATATTTTTGAAAATGTAAACATGCTCAATACGTCTCTTCAAGAAAAAAGGTGATATTCTAACAATGGCTGAGCAAGTAACCGTGTTTCGTATTAAAATCGTAATGCGGAGGGAGAATTTAGAAATGTTTCCATCGTTGTGTGAATTTTGATTCCGAAAATGAAATAAACGCGAAACAAATTAAAAATTTTACATCGACACGTTTCAAAAATTTCGAGACAGAGCTTTGTAACCAATTTATAGATCTTCTTAGTATTAAAACAGAGTTTCAATGGGTCATGAACCCATTGACTGAACATCATCATTCGATTATTACTAAGCATTAAAAGAGATAGATTCTTTCGATACTACTAAGCAAATACAACCACATCGCCCAAATGAAATTCTAATTCAAATTGTAATAAATATATAACTTGATTTTTCACTACACACACAATTATTGTCGTCTTAGTAGTACGCGATCAAAATACTTTGGAGACTGCTGCCTTAAAGATTCTTCATCTTTATTGTGAGGCTACAACAGTAGACACAGGTAGCCCTCGGTTCACGCCGGCTCAATTTACGCCGATCTATAATAACACCGCTACGCAATTCGCCGTCAAATTTTTCGATTCTCGACTTCGATGCTATGCTGATTTTCGTTTCAGTATGGACGTATTTACGTTATGCATTCGTTAAAACATTGACTGCTATTGAATACATTTATTTTTCGTGTTTAATATTGTTGGGTATGTATACAATTACATTCAATTGAATTAATATTACGCCTATTCGATTTGCGCGGGGTTTGGTAGTTTGTTTGATTTGATTTTTGGACGAATATATGAATCCTTGTCTATGAATGGCCCCAATTCTCAGAATTCTTATAACAATAAATGATGTCTAATGTGCAATACACTTTCGAAACATTTCGTTCAAATTTGTCCACAGCTTGGAAGCCGCTTGATATGACAAACACGCGGCATCGTACAAAATTATTTCTAAAGACTTTAACAATACTCTATTTGTGAAATGAATAAAACAATATCTATTATGCTGCTTCTTCAGACAAAAACATAAATCATTTATTAATGCACCAATTATTTAAAATACTTATGCACTATACTATACGCTTCAAATAATTTTTATTTTACTATATTAGCATTAATAGCAATATAAAATCGCTAGAAATGTGCTGGATTTCTTACTATCACTCGCCCATACGCAGCGGAGTATTAATATTACACCGACAGTGTCCCAGCTGCCAGAACGATTGCTGACCCTACTCGTCATTTTGTTATGATTTTTCAGCCAATGGGAGACGTTGATTTGAGAAGCCCATACAGACTCAAAAGGTAATACGAACACTCGTTTGGCATCAAATGTGGCATTTTAAAGCCTGAAAAAAGTTGGCTGGCCTCCTACTTTGGGATTAAAACATCTCCGAATTTCGATATATAGTGGGTGCAATATACTTTCGAAGCATTTCGTTCAAATTTGTCCACAGCTTGGAAGTCGCTTGATATGACAAACACGCGGCATCGTATAAAATTATTTCTAAAGACTTTAACAATATTCTATTTATGAAACGAATAAAACAATATCTATCATGCTGCTTCTTCGGACAAAAATATAAATCAATCGTCGTTTTGCTTGTTTGATTTATTAATGCACCTAAATCTATTTATCACTTTTGGCCTGAATAAATATACCACACTATAAACGATCTTGCTGAAATTATAATTTTTATATTAATAATTATTGTCATTGAGAGTAAATAGTCAAATAATTTCGCTTTGGCATATTGTAGATAAATATTGTACTATATAGTATTTGTAGTAATTTGCATTATTTATGCCTTTTGAAATAATATTTTTGTAAAGTCGTTAAAATCGACTCATTAATATTTGCTAGAAACACCATGACAGTACTTTGAAAGTGACACTGTCCCATCCCAAAATAAAGAAACAAAGGGACTTACCTTATTCCGAATCGAACGATTTGATTTGCTTTTTGTTTCGATTATCGCTGTTGCAGTAGTACACGATAGTATTGGGATTCCCCAAAATCGCACGTGTTATTATATCGGCCGTTTATTACGCCGATATAGTGTCCCAACTGCCTTTGCATAATCTTTATCTTCTTAACGACTTCTCCCATTGGCTGAAAAATCATAACAAAATGACGAGTAGGGTCAGCAATCGTTCTGGCAGCTGGGACACTACATCGGCGTAATATTAATACTCCGCTGCGTATGGCGAGCGATAGTAAGAAATCCCGCACATTTCTAGCGATTTTATATTGCTATTAATGCTAATTTAGTATAGTATAGTGCATAAGTATTTTAAATAATTGGTGCATTAATAAATGCTTGTAATAAATGATTTATGTTTTTGTCTGAAGAAGCAGCATAATAGATATTGTTTTATTCATTTCACAAATAGAGTATTGTTAAAGTCTTTAGAAATAATTTTGTACGATGCCGCGTGTTTGTCATATCAAGCGGCTTCCAAGCTGTGGACAAATTTGAACGAAATGTTTCGAAAGTGTATTGCACATTAGACATCATTTATTGTTATAAGAATTCTGAGAATTGGGGCCATTCATAGACAAGGATTCATATATTCGTCCAAAAATCAAATCAAACAAACTACCAAACCCCGCGCAAATCGAATAGGCGTAATATTAATTCAATTGAATGTAATTGTATACATACCCAACAATATTAAACACGAAAAATAAATGTATTCAATAGCAGTCAATGTTTTAACGAATGCATAACGTAAATACGTCCATACTGAAACGAAAATCAGCATAGCATCGAAGTCGAGAATCGAAAAATTTGACGGCGAATTGCGTAGCGGTGTTATTATAGATCGGCGTAAATTGAGCCGGCGTGAACCGAGGGCTACCTGTGTCTACTGTTGTAGCCTCACAATAAAGATGAAGAATCTTTAAGGCAGCAGTCTCCAAAGTATTTTGATCGCGTACTACTAAGACGACAATAATTGTGTGTGTAGTGAAAAATCAAGTTATATATTTATTACAATTTGAATTAGAATTTCATTTGGGCGATGTGGTTGTATTTGCTTAGTAGTATCGAAAGAATCTATCTCTTTTAATGCTTAGTAATAATCGAATGATGATGTTCAGTCAATGGGTTCATGACCCATTGAAACTCTGTTTTAATACTAAGAAGATCTATAAATTGGTTACAAAGCTCTGTCTCGAAATTTTTGAAACGTGTCGATGTAAAATTTTTAATTTGTTTCGCGTTTATTTCATTTTCGGAATCAAAATTCACACAACGATGGAAACATTTCTAAATTCTCCCTCCGCATTACGATTTTAATACGAAACACGGTTACTTGCTCAGCCATTGTTAGAATATCACCTTTTTTCTTGAAGAGACGTATTGAGCATGTTTACATTTTCAAAAATATCATATGATACTTATCGTCGGTGTAACATTAAGTCTTTCAGAACTGATTTATTTTTTTCATCCGATGGAATTTGTAAATTCCATGTGTCTAAAGTATAATAAGGTGAATATAAAAAAAAATATTTATGTCCACAATTGTGCACGCCAGGTCTGAAAGGGTTAAACTCTCATCTTTATCCAAAATAAAAATGCATGTTTCACATTAGTCGAATTTTCAATAGAAATTAAATTTATTTTGCGTATTAAACCTGAGTTCCGGCAAGTAATCGTAAGACTTGAAATACGTAGGTTCACTTTTACGTAGTATGTAAAATACTAAATACTCTTTGGTCGCATTTTTTCTGAAAAGGCCCTGCCTGTAGATTCATTTTAAAACGTTCTTTGTCACGGCGCGTGAGAGTTGGCAGCCCTCAGATTACGAGGTCAAAAAATAGTACCGAATTAACGTGCGGTCACTACTACGTTTTGTTGCCTGTCGTGTTTATGTCCTCGTCTGAACAAGCCTTAATACAATTTATTACTTATGCCAGTAGCAAACATGCCAACATTTTTTGTTGTATTCGCGCAAATAATGAAACGTGAAATTAAATAATAACACAAACTAGTGCGCCTGAAAAATATCAAACTACAAATTTCACCATTTTATAACCTCATGAAAAAACAAGATTCACCCGAATGTTCGATTGAATTTTTGACTTACGCAGGTCAAAATATAAAATCAACGCTCTGTGTGTTTGGTCAAAATGCGAATGTGGAAATTTTCCAAATGGAGAAAAACGTGCCTTTGATTGACGATCTGAATAATGCAACATTCGGCAGACAATGTCCGACAAATTTATATTCGAATTTAAAACGTCATTGTTGACGGGTAAATACCCGTATTAATACGGTCACGTGACTTTCGGGGCGTTTTTCACGTTTTCGCAGCACGAACTAATAACCGTATAGTTTGAACTGTCAGCCATGGCGAAAATTTATTTCGCATGTGCAGATCGATACAAAAGAATCCGGCAGAGTGATATTTTTTCAGCACTAAATTGTTCGAGTCAAACAATTCTGTTTGGTGTGAAAACACGCCGCAAGCTCAAGTGCGATTCTCGGTTACCGCCTATCTCCGCAGAGCTTTCAACTAAGACTTACTACCAAATCTTGTTCAAAGTTTATCTTCCAGCTTAGAAATCTGTGACGACAAAGAAGACGTTTAATCGGAGCCTTTATAAACAATTTATAAGCACTATCATCTTGAAGCGCTGGGTAAACTATTTATTTTTAAAAACATCCAACACGATATGATCCTCGATATCTTTGCTTTTTTATTTATTTATTTTACTTAAAAGAAAATAAATATGAATGTTTGTTTCAATAGATAATTTAAGCGATAAAATACTGCAAAAAAAATGGTAATATATTTTGGCTAATGTAGCTCTGCAGCTACGGAGCTTCAGCTTCAATTACACTGCATGCACCTGCACAACTCCGCTAAAGGAGAACCTGGGTAACCAGAAAGCATGGTCAACTGTACTACCACTTGACCCAGATCCTCAGTAGGCACGGCTGTTTTGGTAGCTACCTACTGCCTGCCCAGCATGTAGCAAGGGACATCCTACAGGAGGAGCTGGGAGTCAGTTCGCTCTCCCCTAGCAACATAGTACCTTCAATTTTAATGAATGTTAGGGCATGGAAGGCGTGGTGGAAATACACGACATGCGCTATGCAGCAGAAGGATGCTGAACTTACAAGACGACGAACAATCATACAGCAGCATCTTCCTAACAGACACACAAGCGACATCCAGGAAAACAAAGGACATGCAGGAGGATCCGGGAGGAAGCATCGCAGCCACCATCGCCTGAATTACTACAGCTAGTATTCAAGTGGCAGTAGTGAATAAAGAGAGGTTTTAGTAAGTAGTATCTCCGTAACCTCAGACTACTATCGGGTACGGGTCCGGCAGTGTCATTAAACAATTTCCCCTCTTTACGAAAAAAATACTGTGTGCACCTGCTTATGCTTACATAACTGCACGCTGATAAACAATAATAAGGGGGACACGGTATTAATGTACAGACAACGACTAATCAGTATTTAAGATTCTTTGTATGACCTGTCCATGCCTGAGCGCTACTATGCGATCTGACCCGGGTGTCCCTAGACTAGCCATACTGAGTGCCTTCCATTTGTCTTAGAATATTTAGATAGAACTGCCAGTTGCCCATCATTTTAACTTCGTGCCCTCCAGAGTAGACAATGAATCATGAGGAATACCAGCTTCCTGCTAACGTGTACCCAACAGTGCGATGAAGGATCAAATAAGGCATATTAAAGTTCAAAGGACGATCTAAGCGAGGTCAATGCCACTACGAATCTAGCATCAGCTTGAAAGGGATTGCAGTTGATGATGCGCTGCAGGGAATCCTTCTTCCATATGGTACTCGTATTGGTTCGATCATTCGTATTACATAGCCATGGAGACGAGTCACCGTTCAAGCAGCTTTGGCCGTTCTCTCCTATGTACATTAGGCAGTTGAGGGTAGTAGTTTCACCTTTTGCATTTTCTAGTCGTAGCAGTCATTGCAGGTACTCGACGCATGGTAAGCTGCGCACCCAACTCATGTTAGCAGGGCTACCCCAGCAGCGTTTGATGAGTATACCGAGTATAGACGAGACTGCTTTTGCACACCTCTGCTCTGCATACTCCCCCAGAGGTTCAACTGTTATTCAAAGGCGTAGGCTTATCCCCCCCCCCCCCACTGGGATTTTATGGCTGGGCACCGTAAAATGAAACACCAACCCGGACCAAGTGGACAGAGAAAAATCAAAGGAGGAGTTTAGTCTGAGTCCAGCTAAACCCCAGGGTGTCTTATGCAAAATTCCCATCCAACAGGAAAAAAATACTACATGGCTATCATATATTAGAAGGAACAAATTGTCATCAAATTTTCTTAATTTGCAATAAGTGTTCTTAAGACCTTATTATCAAAAATAATAACTCAAGAAAATGAAATTGGACATGCTTAAAATTTATTAGATCAATATCACACATTTCGCATTGAGACTCGCTTATAACGAGCATCAAAATCCAAATGCATTCGTGATTATTTTTTTAATTATTTTTTTACAATAAACGTTATAACCGTTACAAGAAGCTAAATATCTTTTGACAAATGTTTATTTTTAATTTTCATTTAAAATTAAGAGTATATGGTAAATAATTAAGTATATTTGAAATAGAATTTTATAAATTTTAATCAGAAAATAATATTTTATCGTGTTTACATCAATTTTATCAAATTTTACGGTTTTTATACAAGTGTCTAAATTTTTGCAAGCTCGTTATAAGCGTGAAATATTGATATTTTATAGGATTTTGCATGTATTTTAATTGTTGGCAATTTGATATAAAATTGTTTATTGATAGATTGAAGTTTTGCATTCTTTAATACATGCTTTATACACATACAAAAACGTTTTTGTTGTTAATTTACTGAAAAAAAAAAACGAAACCTAACCGGAATATTCTATTATTTTTTTACTTATGAGCATTATAAAATATTCACAACTTGATGCTCCTTCTTCTTCTTCATTAATTGTTATTCATGATATTGTTTATAATAAACAAAAGCAATAAATTCGAAAAACTCAATTTTTAATATTTACCTAAAATATGTGTTTCCTGATCCGTGTCTCGATACGAACCGAAAATTGCAAAACGTTGATTATTTAATGATCTGTCTTATGTAAATAAGACAATTTTATCACTCGATTTATGGTTTCCTCGCTGGGACAGTTGTACAAGCTCAAAAATAATTATTCAAATAATATAGAGCGGCGACATTCACAAAACGTCTAATTGTAGTATGTTGTTTGACATTATTGGTCTCGATAGGTAATGTCGCATGTGAATCCCAGATGTTCAATATTAATTAAGTCATTTATCTAATTTAACGACCTAAATACGTCTCCTAATGTAGACTTGTACAATTTTGTGGAATCGCTATCTTCCTCACTTGAAATTTATTGTTCGGCTTTACAAGCGATATTTCCCCTTATACCGTTTGATACCAGACCGAGCGACAATCTTCAGCCTTCACCGAACTAATGCCCTTATTAAGCCTTTTCGACACTGCTACTATTTATTTCTTTCTATACTAATTATTTGTTTTTAGAAAGCAATTTGAATAATTGGAAATCCCCATGTATTTTTTTAAATATTAATTAAGACAAGCATACAAATACATGCTGAAAATTCACCTAAGAATTTTTGACCTAAACTAGATGATACGAATAATGACGACATGTGGTTTCAACAGGGCGGCGCTACGTGCCCACTTCTGACACCAATGTAGCGTGGGTCAGTGAGATTAGATTTCTTCCCTTGGAGCTATCTTAAACCGCAAATCTATGCGTATGATATGTATGAACGATGTTTATACTATACTTAATGCCATAATATATTATTACAAATAAAAATAAAATTATGTAGATATCTTACATGTAATTTGTTTTATTTACATTTAGAGATTGAGCGTCCTTACAGTATCGTTTTTTGTTTGTCCATGGGAATGCTTTTTAAGTAATATATTTGTTTAAAATTATTTCAGATTAAAATTATTGAAGTTTCTTCCTTTCTCAAAATACGGAGATCAAAACCTTACCAGCTGACATTGGCGTTTTTTGGTCTCTTTAGGCGAATTTTGCCAATTGCTCTCCACTCAAATAACTGCAGATTTGACTCTAAAGTATAGTGACAGATTCATGTTTCATCCATTATCACATACTGCATTAAAAAATTCATTTTTATTGCGCTTAAACGGCTCTAAACAGCGCTCCGAATATTGGACGCGTTGTTGCAAACGTTGTGCCCACTTCAAACAGAGCCTTCTTATGAACAAATATTAATTACATTTCACTTGATATTCATCCCAAAAAATATATGCAGGGAATGGATCAAAAGTCTGCCATGCAAAGGAAAAATGGGATGCGCGCGCATCTAGATTTCTTTAATATAGTGTACGCAGAATTAAATCATGTTTTTGAAAATGCGTGGAAAAAAATGTTTCCAATAAATAAACCATATAATACAAATGTTTTAGAATAGGGAACACAGACTCTAAGTACGATTTTTGGGATTGCCCTTGAATAGGCAGGGCCTTAAGACTTTTAACGAGGCAAGTTTATGTATGCAATATGGGCTTGACGATGAGAACATGTGGTGCCAGTTCACGCCGGGGTGCTAAATAAGGAGTAAATAGGAATAGAGCGCAGTTCAATTGGGGGAGCTAATTGTCGCGCACACAAAGGGTTATTTAGGCCTAGCGAGGCTTCGTGCCGGGAAGTAAGCTCAAAATATATTCGGGAGCACGTGAGCCTGAAAGCTTTAAACTCACCAAACACAACATCACGTGCTAACTATTAAATGCTTCGTTTGTCATGCACACTTTGCACTCGAAGGGACCTAATTTGAGCCTTCGTGCAATTGTGTGCACATTTCGAGCGTGCTTAAAACCGGCCTAACGTCTTGTAGCCTTTCAAGCGGCTCAAAAGCAGGAACGTGAGAACGCCATTTTGAAAATCCAGAGTGAAAACCGACTGAAGTTATGGTTTTTGCAATCGGCACAATGCTTCAAGATTGCACATGAATCCTATAGAACATTGACTGTCACTGACAGTAACGGATCGTGGCACAATAAGGCTGCTTTATTTTGCATGTCCTTAATGAAAAACTCATTAACAATCTGTAATTTATACAAATACATCACAAAATTTGAACATTTTTAAAAAAATATTAGCACTATAGACATTGAAAAAGCATTTGATCGCGTAAGGCATATTGCGCTTGTAGACGCATTGAAGAGAATTAAATGAACGAAAATTTGATAAAAATGGCGTAAAGTAGAAATAAAGTATCTCTATCACAAAAAAGCAAAGGGATTTATAAAATATTCAACTATTAGAGGTACCCATAAGTAATGTCGTTTTTAAATGTATCATCTTTAAAGTAATCTCTTTCAGTCTATAGAGCAGTAAGGATATATTTTCAAGTTTCTTATCTATCGGTTCATTAGCCTAAGATAAAAAATCGCCCCCTTTATCCCTCTAACGAAAATGGGAGAAACATGTTCATCAGAACATCTGCAAAGTTATATATTTTTTCAGCAAAAGGAAGAAGAAGAAGAAAGAAAATCTGCGAGATATATAATGATATATTGAATGTCAGGAAATGCTTCGAAGTGAATGATTCGTCCAGGGGGATTAAGAAGTCCTGAAGAATGATTTGAATCGCATATAAAAAAACGACACTACTTCCGGGACCTCCTAATATATCATGGTATCTATAAATTAGATATCCGAACCGTTTTTTAAACGGATGTGATGCCTGTACGTTGATAAAAATCAAGTTTTTAATAAATAAAATTCTTTTCACAGTGGAAATAAGCTTAAAAGATCTGTTAGGGTAAAATGAAGCATAATATTTTGAATTTAAAAATATGATCTGAAAAGAAAAGATCGGGATTGCTATGAAAGCGTCCAGTTTAGCGATTTCTAAAGAAAATAAATTTTCATAAAAAATTGACTAAATTCGGCTAACTACGACACTGGGTATCTTACGTGCCACCGAGCGGATGACGATGATTGAAGAATCGAAACATAGAAAAATTCGCGAGACTTAGTAAACTCAGTAGCCAAGTTCTGGATATGCTAGTGCCGTCCTCTCGTCCGTTAGGCACCACCTGAGATATCGCCGGATCGTCCCGGATCACTGGACGTCTCAGTTTCTCACAGGACACGGGCAATTTAGGGCTTCGTTGGTTAAGTTTGGGCTTTCAACAACTTCGGAGTGTCCTAGCGGAGATCCGTTCATGAACGCAGACCATGTTCAGTGGACATGTTTGGGCATGGCGTCCGATCGCGAGGCGTTCGTTCGTTGTATCAGTGGTCCGAAATTCGGTCCGGTTGGACACGAAAATCTTGTGACAACTCTCTCTAATTTTAGGGCACTTAGAATTTTTTATAAAAGTTTTGGGAGGAAATGCATTCCCAAGGCTTTCTATGATCTCCATCAGGTCGTAGAGGCCCTTCCTTGCGACCCCTAACTTCCCCCCTGCGCTCAGAGCGCAAGCGACCGCAAGAAGTGAAGAAAGAGCGTGTCCTTGCAGACATGGAATTTTAATTTCACGGTTTTTGCACCATGCTGTGCACTTTGTGAGCGGGCTGGAATGCTCCCGAATAGGGGGTTCCCCATTTTGTTGTTATATTCGTCCCAAAGATTATGCTTATGCCGTGCTAATGTAGTGCTTTTAGATTCATAATACTTTTCCGTATGATGCGTACCATCTGGTATTAAATGATTTGGATGTGAGCAGCCCATATACAGCTATCCACGTGAGAAGCATGCACGCATACCCTGTGTGTTTCTGTTTTTTGTTGATGCTCGCATCGGAAACTGCACACGTTTCGATTCAAATAGCATATCAGTCGGAATCATTGGGACACAACCTCTTCTTCTTCAAAATTTTCAATTCAAAATGTAGCTCCGATGATATTATATTCATAAATTATTTTTCACTAAAAACCTTGTACCATTGCTACATGTCGTGGTGGATTTTTTTTCAGAGAATAATTATAGGCACACAATACAAACAATACATACAATACATATCAAAAAGTCACTTTTTGAATTTTATTACGCTGATACCACGTACCACATATTGAAAACCACTATTTTATTTAAATATATTGATGCAGTCAGCTTTTTTGTAGGCACCACTAAAATTTCGTTTAAATATATAAGCTGGTTTAAGAATTATATCAATTTTACGAAATAAGCGGAGTTTATGAATTTATTACGAAATCTCCCGCACTTTAGGCGAAGCTTAGCGCGGAACACCCGGACTGTAAATTGTTAATTTTTTTTAGATGTTGATGTTCGTTTTTGTCATACAGATTTGCTTGAATAACAGAAAGTGGGTCAAATATCCATATGAAGTAGGAAACATATGAAGAACGCTACGATACTTGTCCCATATATCAAAGAGTGGCTATAACATATTGGAGGTGTGTTATGGTTGTTGAGTGCGGGGTTTATCTTTAAAGTATAGAAGGGGCTAAAGTTCTAATCTAGAGCAATAAGGTTATCTGTAATGGAAGTTGGACAGATGTAATTCTTTTGGAACATTATTGGTGTTCTCGCGGCCTCGGGCAATATTAACTTTCAGAGCAAGAATCTCACGTTTCCCGTAAGTAATGAAGAAACGCTAACTTGTTGTTGGCGCTGTGTAAGTTGGTCCTGGACTTGTTGCAATTGCCACATTTAGACCGAAATGAAGTGCCGTATAGAGACAATTTACCGGGGCTCGCCAACTTTCGCCATTAAAACTTTTCTATGAAATTCCGAATAAAAACGCCAAATTGGATATTTTAATGGAGGGGGTTATCTTTCGCATGTTAATTCGCGATTCGGAGCGAATAGTACATCAGGCTGGAACAATGGGCTTCGTAAATCATGCCGGTACAGTAATGACCGGCCGCATAAATGCAAATCTACAAATTGAATAAATCAGGGGCCACCGTTGCAGTTGGTCGTGTAATGCCCGCCTAAAAATAAACTCAATTAAATCGACCGAATTCAATCGTATTCAATTCTCGACGCAGTTTGCATTTCGGCGATGGTGCATCTGACGTGCATTCAAATAATCGTCCGGAAAATTAAAATAAACAACGCGATGCGTTCATTCGCACATGGGGTGTTTTTTCAGATGCGCACCCTGTGTATGGAGAGATAAAACTGATTAAAAACAGAAATGAATTCGCGCAATATCCGATGTTATATCCACGCCGTCCGGTGGTAATGCTGCATACGGCTGCATAGTGATATCAGATCATTTTTATGTATTGGTCTTATTGGAAACGAAGCTAAACGCTCGATTGAAATATTTTCACAACGCTGCTTTTATTCCATTGCTAGCAAACGCGGCACCCGTCTTGCGCACAGCTTTCTCATGTGCAATTTTTCAGTTAATATGCGATATATAGCACCTTTTGAAATGTCTGTTAGCTCGCACACCTTCAATCGACGGTCATTAACCCTTTGTGATCCTTAAATATTTTAGAAATTTTTAAGATTTTTTTTTCAATTTTTAAGTTATTATTTAATAAAACGCGATTATTTTTTTACCAAAGTTGCATATTTTACTAATATATTATACAGAGGCATTATATTTTATAGTTTATAATTAGATAATGTATGGTAATCTCTCAAAATATTGGCCTAAATGGAGACCAGGTTTTTTAAAAAATTATTTTGTATATTTGTTAGTTATTCAAATATTCATTTCCAAATACTTTCCTAAACATGATACGCAAAATAAAATCACATGACTTTAAATCTAAGTGGGGAAAAAAATGTAGAAACAAAATGTCGAGTCAGACTCGACATAGGACCGCAAAGAGTTAAATACCATTTTATTCATCATTTGGTCGACCACTGATTAAACTATGGCACCTACTTTATTTTGCTATTGCAAATGTATGACGGACTTTGGTTTTTTATTATATATTACACAAACACACCTTAATCTTTTAATAACCCTAACTAGCAAAATGTCATCCCCCACGCAATGACCCTGTTAATATGAGCAGATTTAATTCGTTAGATTAACAGCGACATCTTCCATCTCTCTTTAGACGTGTCGATTTAACAGCATAATGACATTTATCGCTTCTTACGCGTGCACCGTTTTTGGTCCAACGGTAGCACATAAGAAGTGGAAGTCGTCGGATAGCCTTGGTTTCGGGAAGACGTTCTTCCCGCGGACAGTTCTCTCTCTCTCACACCAGCGTCGACATTACGACAAAGCGTCGATTGCAAGCTTCGGCCTTCGTCGCTGTTTCTACTGGTTAGATCATGTAGCAAATAGTATTCTTCGCGCCCTATTAAATTCGGGACTGAGTGGCTGTAGATACGTCGGAAGACCCAATTCCACTCCAATTTTTATGGAAAACGTCTGATAGCGGATATGCACCGATTGTGTTTCTGTGATAATATTCGAAATTAAACATACCTTTAATCGCTGGAATATCGCAAATATTCAGCAAAAAATATCACAACTTGAAATCGCGTTTAACTTTAGAAAGCTTTCGGTATTTTGTGATAAATTTTATTTTATTAAGGAGACGAAAGCGAATCTATCAAGCGGGAGTGGACTTGAAACAAGACATATATACCTGCTTTATTGCATGAAAATATTTATACTTTGACACGTCAGAATAAAATATCAAGTATAAATTCACACACAGTCCTGTGAGAGTACGCAACCACTTTAAAAACCACCGAGAAGATAAATTGTAGAGGATTAGTTTGACATTTTGAATAAAGCTAAAAGCCGAATTTTCTGAGATGTTTCTCAGGCACACGCTTGATAAAATTTGCCATTTAAATCTGCTTCAATTCGAATTTATAAACTATGAATTGTTGTACCAAATGTAGATTCGGAATTTCAGCCAGTCAGAGATCGACCGTGATTGATGAAGATCCTGTGCAATATTTTACAAGTTCGACTGTTTAAATTGACAAAGGTACTATGATCTTCAATTGTTGAGTTTTTGTTTGAGTTTAAACCGGAGCCAAGTGCAATAAAAGCACATAGAAATATTAACTATAGCTTTTGGAGACGTATCGATTTGTGAGTGAATATTTCAAAAATGATACAAAAACATTAATTTCGATACTATAAATCTTAATAATGAACTTAAAAGACCCAAAATCTTCATTAGCGATGAAGATTTAATATCAGATTTAAGAATTATAAAGTCATTAGTGCTGAATCATATTGTCGAATGATAATTTTAAAAGCCCGTAATTGTATTTAATATGTATATTATAACATAATTATAATATTTTTTCGTTGAACAGAGACTTTTGAATCTAAAGGATATAATTTTGGTTAAATAAATTATGCTTTGTAAAAATTATGATGTTTTAATTCGCATCTTTGAATACCGAACGTTCATATGATACGCCTTAATACAAATAGATTTAATGCGAATATTTATTTCTATTTATTTAAAAATAATATACCTTGGATGATCTTTTGAGCTTCACATATGGAATAATTACTAGATGAACAGTGAAAAATAATTTAATTATAAGTATAATACATACAAGAATAGTCCCTGAATTACACGAACTAACATTAAGAAAATGCTAAATATTTAGAATAAAATGTCTTTGTTTCTCAAAATAGTCTCCTTACAGATCGATGCATTTTTATAGCAATTTTGAATGGATTTGATACTATATTAATAATGAAGATCGTCGAATGAGTTAAAATAGACACTAATCACCGAATGCATTTCTTAATTATCTGTTTTTTTTTGTTTGAGCCGATTCTCCTCTTTCAGTTCATTATTTTGATGGATTATTTGTTTATGGACGTAGATCATATTCTATGGACATATTAAGGTCCGATCGCAAGGTGCTTATAAGCCGTCCGAAAAGTGGACCAGTTTGGGCACATAGACTTTGTGGCCATTCCAGTCCTCTTATACGGCTTTTTGCATATGGATTTTTTTTATCAAATTGATTTATAGTTTATGCTAATTTATGAATACAAAATTATATAAGATATTTATTATAAAAAAATGAGTTTATACAGTATAGAAAAAAAAATGCTTAGGAACCATTTCGAGATTCAATATTAGATTTAGAAATAGATTTGTATGTCACTCAGTCAGTGGCACGAGCTGCTCCCGAGGTTCCGCCTAACCTGAAGTTTACTCCCCATTTTCACCGAGCGGGATTTCCGCGATTCTTTTCATTTTTTTGCTGTAAATTTGACGTGAATAAAATATATTTTTTATGGCTGAAGCACGAAGCCTTCTCTGGTATGCTGCATGGTCACGTCCGCCTTAAGATGTTCGTCACGTTCCTTGCCAACGTCCTTTTGCCAGTCGGTATCAATCTTTGTTGTAGCTCCACAGGCGATAGAATTATGAGAGTAGACATTAGTTTCATTTTGATGGATCTAACCCTTCCATTTCACGTCTGTGGGAAAATGCTGGAAAGAGATTTGGGAAGGCGAAAAACGTACATCCTTACAAATTTATTTTATCGGAACGCGTAAGGTGTACCGCAAACAAAATTATGTTATGTGCGACGTAAGTCAATGAAATTTCCACACTTTCTTCATACATTACTGCTTTTGCCCTTTATTTTCCTCCACGAGATCAGACCTATAAATATGTTATATTGTGTACGTTTATAGTTACCCAAACATATACTGAAATTCTATATATTATTTTATCAAAAAAGCGTATCATATTGCATTGATTTCTTGGCTTTTTTATAAACAAAAATCGCTCAAAATTAATGTTTCTTCTTTTATAAACATTTTTAAATTAAAAATAATCTTATTTAATACAAATTTAAGCTTATTTGAACTCATTTCAAAGTGTATAACCGAAATGCAAGCTAAATCGCCTGATGTTTTTGAAGCAATAAAAGAAATGCTGTCAAGAGCACCGCACAAAAAATATATTAGAAACAAAATACAGCGCAGCTAAATTATTTTTTCCTTACACCTCAAGCATTTTTTTATGTTTCTCAGCTGTATATATTTGTTTTTCGTACTAATATCAAGCAAAAAACAAAATAAAAATAAATCCGCAAATACAATTTTTAAATCTTCCCCAAATGCTCAGCAAAATATTTCACATCTTCGTTCTTCTTCTCGACTCATTACCCGTCGAGTGTTGGTAAATCATTCAAGCGATCAATCACAGCCGATTTTGTCGATATACACAGCGATATAAATCCGTTTTTCTTGACTGTGAATCTTACGCTATTAAATATTATCATAGTAAAAAACGAAAAATCATATCAAATTTACATTCAAAACTAGATAAATGTACTTATATAAGTCATTAGCTTTAATATCTATACAAAAATATTACAAAAACTCCATTTTAGATCAATTTTATAGCGATTTCACGGATATAGCGAGCAATATTACAAAACATAAATGAGATTTAATGCATTTATTGATAAGATAAATTAATTTCAACAATTATTCTTTGATTGGATACATTATGTCGTGTAAAATTCATGACGTTTTAATTCTCATCGTCAAATTCCGAACGTTCATGTGATACGCCCTAATATAAATAGCTTTTACGCGATATTTATTATTATTTTATTTACAAATTATATATTTTAAACGATTAGGACCCTGTTTATAGTGAGAATCATCCAGCTCTTCAAAACAGCCATCAATCATTCATTTTTGGCAAATATTTTATCACCGAGCCTTTTTTATAAACTCGGATTTATTGATGTTAAATCAGATGAATTAACTTTAATAAGACATTGGCGTTGAGATCTTAAACAAAATAAATTTAAAACTTCGATAAAAACGCCAATTTGAGCGATTTCATGGATATAGCGAGCAATCTTTTAAAAAAATAATTTAAATATAATTAATTTTTTATTGAAGTAATTTATTTTATACGATTTTTACAATGAATATTAATTATAAAAATATTTTTATATTCCTCAAATCATTTAATTGCAGATATAATTCATACATACATGTTATTTTTATTTCTCTTTTTTTTTAATAATATTATTACAAATATATTAATGAAATTATGATGAATCATATTGGAATTGAAATACATGCAAAAATGATCTAATTATTTTTAATTTTCATGCATAAATATAAATTTTTATGCTTGTTATAACCGAGTTCAATTGTTTGTGAAGCAAATTCAATATATATCAGTGAATCTTTGTTCAGCAGTTATTCCGTAGATGCATTTAAGAGTGTTGAGGAAGCTGCAATTAAAATAAATTTGTCTCCATAACCGTTTTGTTTGGCGTAAATCCAATTTTTCGCTGAAGTTGTTTGCTTGAACGTTAGACTGAATTCTTGGCTGGAGTGTTTGTACATTTGTTACGATTGGAAGTAATGTTGAATTATGAATCGTACACCTTCACAATTTATCTAATATCTCCTCAGTGGCATCCTGGAAAAATAACCGTATCACCGGGGGAGAAACAAAATAAATAATTGGGTACTTGGAGAGCGCCCTCGAGGAGATCGCACACTTTGATCCGCATCTTAACGCAATAATCCTAAGTGGCAATAATAATCCTATGGAGTAACAACAAAAGAGGAAAGATTTTCGGCAGCGAAATGGGATGAGGGATAGCCATGCCGAATAGACATATTTTATATATAAGATAGCAATAAATGTGAGGAGATAAGAATCTACATCTTGCTAGATGGCACGCTAGGCGGTAATACAGACAGTAGCTATTTTATCCCGAGCTATTTCGAAACATGGGTCTCGATTTATCGGCGGGAAGCTTCGAAGAATTCCTAAGTCGTCCTCTTCCTCGCCCACATCCCGCTTTTATAATATTATTTTCCTCGGCCGGATAAATTATCTCCGTACGTGTAACAAAGCACCGGGAGACACCGCGGGGAGCAACAATGCTCCACCGAAATTTACGGTGATGCGCCCAATATTAATAGTGGCTAATTTCAACCGGGGGGCGGCTTGGGCGCCCCCCAGATCCGCCTTTCAATGGAACAATCTGCGAAAATAATTCACATCGTTTTATCCGGCAAAACAATGCCGGACAATGCTGGAAATTTATACACATTTCGAGTCATTGTTGTGGTCGGAAGTGAAGATGGAAAACCACCGGGACGATGATCCTCTTGTCCACTTTCCCACGGTGTAATACAAAATATGCTCGATCGCTGTTGTTTGTAATTGAAAATGTTGATGAAACACACGTTGATTTTAATTTCAAATATCTTTAATTGGAAAATAAATGGGACGAATAGATAAATAGATAGAAATTTAAAAAAAGTGTGCTATGAGACACACAAATCACACAATGTGGTGTCGTCATCGGATATTTAAATGCTAGTTCGAATTGATGACCGCGTGAGCCCCCATTTTCGTATAACACCATCAATGTGACTGATAAAATTATTCCTTTCTGCTGAGACACGGACTAAAACTCGCAAAATTCCCGATTTCCCGACAAATTATTTATTTCCGTCGCTGCAGATAAATACTTATGTACTATAATACGTTGATGTGATTTGTAATTATATTACGGAAGAATACAAAAATTCTGAAACTCGTATCTATTATATTTCATATCGATATTCCCATTATTAGATTTGAGGTGTAGTAAATACATCACCGGTAGGGAAAGGTTAATATAACAAAGATTAATATAACGAAAAACATATACGTACTATATATATATATATATATATGTATACATAGATTAAACAGTTACTGCCCCTAGGCGTTGCCTAAGCTCGCCAATTAGTAGTTACGCCATTGTTTCCAAGCGTTTAGATTTCGGCGGGAATGTCTCGATTTAGTAGCCTTCATCGTGTTGGTGAGGTGTATGATTTCTGTTAGATAAAAATTTCAATCCCGAATTTTTCGGGATTACGTTTACTAGTCCCGGGAATCATGAACACCTAAAACTTTCCGGGATCCTGGGATTGGATTCCCTATATGTGACCCTATTGCTGTGACTGACGCGCAAAATGTCTAGGTGCCCATCCCTATGCTAGCCCGCTCAACAAAAGTGCACAGCAAGGTGCTAAACCTGAATTTAATATCCATGTCTGCGAGAATACTATATATTTTAAATTAAGACTAGATAAAATAAATATGTAAAATAGATAAATATATATGTTTTATGGGTGAGAGAAAGTCTAGTTTTACTCGCAATTTCATTTGGTGCTGCGAGCCACCTATGTAAATTAACCTCTGTGGGGGGGGGGGGGGCTTCCGTGATCCTAAAATATGAATGAGTGGCCACAAGATTTGTGTGTTCAACCGGTCCGCCTTTCAGATCGCGGATCGCCGCTCTTGCCGCCGATTACCGGATTTTTCAGCCAATAGAAGGGAGCAACTTTTCTGGACTATATTGTGACAAGGGATGAGACGTGGGTATGTCACTATATCCCAGAATCCAAAATACAATTTAAAAAAATAGATGGCGGAAGCGCGCGATGACTTGTCCATCGGAAGAATTTACTGTGACTGAACAAAATTACTGACAAACGCACGGAACCAAACAAACTGACATTACATGACCATTATAATTTCCTCTATATGCTAAATGTCCCAACTTCAAAAAAAAAAAAAATCCTCCAGCTGCAGAAGCTCTTGTTACCTTACTTGCTAGATGACCCTTTTAAGTATCCGGACATATGATAAGGATCAATTTTTTTAATGATAAATCAATATAATATAATCCATATCACTACTTCATTTTATAAATATTCTAGTGTTCTTACACAAATTAACAGCTAATACAATAAACAACTTGTTAATATGGTATATTTGCATAGCATCAAGCATAATTTTTACGAATAATAGAAAAAAAATTGAAATTAATGGACTGCAGCAAAAAAAATATTTATATTTATTATTCGGAAAGAATACATTTTTGGAAGAACACGCGAATTGTCCATATGTAATTTCTTATTCTCCACTTAAACCATTGAACATTTAAGCCCAAATTAATTATAAAAAATAGTTCCATATTGCAAGAACTCATTTGATCTGACACCAGTGGATTGCTGTGGAAATCGCTTCTTTATATTGATCCCTAAAATCTTGCTTATTAAGTCTTGCACCATGTCTACATTTCGCACGAGACACATTAAATGTCTATATGAGATTTTCTCATCAAATAAAGTTCCAGCCGGTGATTATTTTGAATGAAAGAATTGAGAGAGCAATCTTGCAGCATCTGTTTGACGTGCTCCCCGACGTCGGAGTCGCAGACAAATAATTTGCAGAGTGGCTGTAGTTTGTAATGCGCTGTCACCCCGATCTTCTTCTATCTGGGGCTTTGTCCAGGACACACGTATCCCGAGGATAATTCCATCTCGTCCTGTCTTCAGCTTGTCTAGGCAGGAAGGCGTTATGATAAATGTAACGAAACGTACACCCATTTGTTTTGGAGTCAGCTCCGAAACAAATGCGACCTGCAAAGGCTCACAATATGCGAAGCTGGGGGCTCTTATTAACGGCTTAGTCATCTGACCCCAAATGAGATTTAATACGCCCTCGGGGAAAAATTCGAATTTAATACATTTTTATTTCTTCAAGGGATGAAAATATTTTTTATCGTACATTTAAAATTCAGCACCGTAAGTATCATGCTTTGTTGTCAATTATTTAAAAGCATTTTATAAAGAGAGAAAGAAGGTGTTAATAAAACGCGGGGTGGATATCTGAGTTGGCAGAAAAGGGCAAAATGCTACACAGGGTGACTATTAATGGCCTAAATTATATAGAAGCAACATTTTTTTTTAAAAAGAGCCCGTGTGAGCATTTTCAGCAACATTTTTATTCCCACACTTCGAACATGACTAAATAAATTTGATTTTCTTACATTCAAGGCTCCAATGGGGAGTCTTGAAATCTTAATTTACATCAAAACCATCCTCACTGCTTGGAAGATGAACACCGAAATTGGATCATCATGGTTCAGCTAAAACACTTGGCGTATTCTTTGATGTTAATTTTAAAATATGTATCCATTCATCCATTATTAAATCTTAAGCTGAAACAACCGCATTTCTTCAACAGACTCTTCATCCAATCAAATTTATTAAGGTTAAGCAAAATCTTTGATGCATAATCACCGTAGAAAACAACCCTTAAATACTCCCACATAAGATTTATACCCTTGTTAAATAACTTGGATTTAAATTTTTAAGGATTAAATACAATTCCACGGCATCTATAATAAATTTTAGCATCCAACATTAAACATGCTCGTTATAAACGTGAAATATCATTTTGTTTGTATTATTTTTATATGATTGCTTGTTATAAACGTAAACTCTATAAACCACATGTTTTCCATAAGTTGAGTCCTATTAAATATGTGACGAATATTTGATGATGACGGGGTAAAAATAAAGCTTAAAATATCATGCTAAAATATTTTACCTGTAATAACTATCAAATGACTGAAGCTATGATTGACTATGCATCAATTACACTAGAATATCAATAATTATTGGTTATTTTATATAATTTTACCACAGCCATCTTGGAGAATACGCCTGCGTTGGAAGCGCATCGGCTATACGTTACACTGGTGTCAGAACTTTAATTTAATTTAATGATTTTAATTACGTGTTTTGCGCAATAATATGTCGAAGCGAATCTTCATATGACTAAGTGAACGCATTCCAAGAAGTATATAACATTTATTAACATGGAACTAAAAAGTGAGACTTGTAATTCTATTGGAATATTGTCGACCACGTTTATCTAATTTTTATTATGTGTTATTCTATACATTCATAAATCTCTGATCTATGGTTCGTTTGTCTCTTATGCGTTCCTATACAGTTTATCAAATTATTTGGGAGTTATTGAGCGCATCTCAGTGAATATTTTTTAATTAGTACAAGTATTGTTTGTGTACGGAATTTGTTTTGCGAGACATTTAGCGGATGCACCATGTTGGCGCATATTTGTCTTGCGAAGTGACGCAGGGAGATAAAGGATGCGCGCGCAATGTGGTGGTAGAGAGAGATAGTCTTCAAAGTAAGAGCGAGCGCGCGCATGCTTTTGTATCCTAGCCCTTCACCCCGCGCTACACGTGGCCTATTTATGTGGAGTGTCTATTTATTTTAACCATATGAGCGCTCTTCTTTGTGGTGACAATTTATAGCACAAAGATATCGCTCATGCCGAATTCATATGAATGAATTAAACAACAGCTACATATTTATGAGCTACTCAAATTACATATTCATCCTTGATGAAACCTAATGTAAAAGTAACGGGCAAGAAACGTATTTTGGAGCAAAGTAGTACATTCGTAGCATATCTGGAAAGTAGCTCATCTTTAAAAGAGGCATATGGAAAAATTATTTCATCCCCTCTCCTCCCCATTTCAGCACATTTTCACACTCCGTGCGTGGAAAGTAAAAAGGAAAGTGTCCTGTCAACCTTTCCTTGTGGGCCTCTCCCTATTGATTTTCCCTCGTAAAATATGCAAGTCAAGAGAAAACGTCGTTCCCCGAAGCGCTACTTTTACCTACAAATTTTGCAAGGAAAACGTGGAAGATCAATGTCGGCATAGTTGCTCAAAGTGAGCCTCCACCATTTTTTACTATCCATTTACCCGACCATATTTTTTTACATACCCTCGGGTGTCGAGAGGACGACCCTTCCTGTTTTGCCACTGTGCTAAATCGGATTTTAAACAGAAAAAAATAATAAAAAGCGGCGGCAAGACCAAAATTCATCCCAGAAGATCTTTTGTCGGTCTCGTCCGTGCGTTTTATAATTGATGCGGAAGAAGTCCCGTTTTTATGAATCGCATAAAATGAATTTCGGCCTGTGGAGAATCGCTGGATTGCCCTCATTTATATTTCAGGACTCGAATGCAAATATCCATACTGCATTTACCCCGAGCTGGAATCGGACGAGCCATGTGTATGCATAGTCGAACGCTACAAAGTATAGGCAAATATCGGATTTTACATTCAAATTACACGTTCTAATAACGTTAAAATCCTCTTTAGCACATGTGTGAACAATTACATCATCAAATATTAGATTTGATGGAAATACATAGTAAATGTACAGTAACAATCCTAGATTTTACAAATCAATTATACAATTGAAAATTCCATCGAACAGGAAGCTTTTTGATTCCTTCACTAGAGAAAGAAGGCGTGAAGTAGCATTTTCTGTTGCGCAACGCGTAATTATTCGTTTTAGCGTAAACGAAGGACAAAAGGGAAAGGGGAAAATCAAGAGAAATTTAGAAGAATATATTTGAAGCACAGTTTAATGATGCTATTCTAAATAAGGAAGATTCAAGTGTTTGATTAGATCCAAAAGTTTCGTGAAGATCTGAAAGTTGAGAAACAGTCTGGCTGGAAAAGTGATGGCTACGCTGACAGATGGTGAATGCGGCCTACTACTGTCAGCTACTGTTATCGTAACCAAAAATGAAGAAAGCCGATTCAAGCTGTCCTTCTATAAGTTCGAATGGGTTTTACGCTCTACGATATCCACCCATAAAACCCCAGTGGGGAGGTAACTCTATGCATGCGGGCAATAGTTGAACCCCTAAAGTAATGATGTGGAGTAGAGATGTGCGAATGTAACCTCGTCGGTTTGGTCATCAAACGCTTCTGGAGTAGCCCAGCTAACATGAGTTGAGTACGCAGGTCACCCTGTGCTGCCTATCCATAAAGAGATGTGTGGAACAGCCGACTACAGTAGTTAGTGGAGACTGTGTCAAAGGCTCAAAAATATCCTCAACAGCTTAGGCAAACAGGGGATAACAGTTTTAGACTGCAGTCCGTAATCTGCTGCAGCCCCCTTAAAACTGAGGTTGGCAGTGAACTCGCAATCCATCGCACTTTCGGGTGTACATGGTCTGAAGCTGATCTTTCCCGCGGAAACCTCACCTCCTCTGGAGGATGTGGAGCAAAAGAGGTGGACGCCTGGATGCTCATACACATAGGGTTTCTCATAGGGCTAAAGGATCAGTAGAAGACACTCTTTGTTTGGCTAGTCCGGGGTAACCCGGAACGGACCATACAGCAGCGCAGAAAATGGGTTCGATTGTCAATGAACCCCCAATCCAGTCAGTCGCTGTCTGATATCTGTCGTCTTGTCCTTCTATAAGTTCGGATGGGTGTTTTGCTCTACGATGTGCACTCATAAAACCCCAGGGGAAAAGGCAACCCTACGCTCTTGGCAACAGTCAAACCTCTGGTATAATGACGTAGAGTAGAAGTGGGCAAAAGCAGCCACGTCGGTTTGCTCATCAAACGCGTCTGGGGTAGCCCAGCTAACACGAATTGAGTACGCAGGTCATCCTGTGACTGAGGACTCCATGCAAAAAGCGACATCATTATCCACAACAGTCTAATGCATACACGGGAACACAGTTACGGTTGCTTGAACGGCGACTCGTCTCCCTGTCTAGGTACTACAAATGACCGAACCGATACAAGCACCATGGGGCAGCCCCTGCAGTCCGTAATCTGCTGCTGACTCCTTCAAACTGAGGTTGGACTCGTGGTGGCAGAAATCATAATTCTTAAGTAGCAGTAATTCCTTTAAAACATTAATTTAACCTTTGATCAAAGAACGGTGGAAGATATTCATGTATGACTAGTCTCAGGGAATTCGGAACAGATTGCACAGCAGCGCGGGGCATGGTCTGTGTCAATAGAAGAGTACTAAATACCAGTTAGTCGCTGTCTGTCCTGTCTCAACGTGTCCTTCTCTGAGAAGGGGGGGGGGAGGATAACCCTGGATTAAGTAGTGTAGCTCAGTTAACATAAATTGGATGTGCGACTCACCCCGTATTACGAACACATAAAGTGAAATGTGTAACCGCCAATTACAGGAGCAGTAGGATAACTCTGATGTAGGACTCTGATGTAGGACCTCTGTAGGACTGGAGTGAAAGGAATGGGTACCTGGAAACTCTGTGCGAAACAAATGAAAGCTTGGGGCTAAAAAAAACAAATGGAAGACATTATCTTTAACTAGTTAGACTACACAGCAGCACTCGGGAATGGATTCTATCTTAAAATAATCCAAAATACTGGTAAATAGTTGTCTGTCCAATTATACTGGGAACACCCACCTTATATTTCAGACTTGGTTCCAAGTGACTATCATATGTTTATAGAGGCATTTGGTGGGCAACGATTTCAAGACAACGCTGCGGTCGAACAATACGTGCACAACCGGTTTTCGGAGCAAGCGCCTTTTTTTTCGGCTGACGAGATCAAGAAGCTTCCTATCCGATTGAATAAAAATATTTAAAATGAAGGAAATTATGTAGAAAAGTATGATACTCCAATTGTATTTTTATTTTTATTTATTTTATCACCAATAAAATTCCGGGTTATATTTGAATCTCCCTCTTAATATAATATCTTACAACTTTAAATCAAATTTAATCACATTATTTAATGTAAATTTTCTTTTTTTTATTGACCCTTTGATGAGTGTGCACTCACATGTGGCGTGCAGTATTCTACAACGCTTTATTCTCAATGTCGTGCTTCTATTTTTAATACAACAAGTAACAAAAGTGATTCTATCTGAGACACTATTGTGGGTCCCCATTTCCTTATTATGGGTATCCATTATAAACTTGGCCTTTCTAAAACATTTACACTGATGAGATGAAATCAGCGTTTATATTTTAAGCTTTTAAAAAATAAATTCTGGATTAAGTAGGGCAGGGCACCCCCATCAATTGTGAATTTACTATCCAATCATACACTCACTTTATAAATATGTTATATCTATTAAATTGATCCTTTATTAATTTAAACATACATAGAAGGCCAAACTTAACTGGAAAATTATCACATAAGATCGTTCGTCTCTGGAAAATTATCCTCTACGGAGATTGTGTACATTAAATATTGGATTAATGAGCAGTATAATAATGCAAATATAGTTTTAATTAAAGTAAACTCGATTTTAACAAGCAATATTGTTGAATAATTGCTCGTTATAACCGTGAAGTATTAATGTTTTTATTAAATTGGGATGTTTTTACTGGAATGCTTTAATAAATTTATTTTTTTAGGCAAATTTAATAAAATAATTTCAATAACAAACTATATTGATGTAAATTTGTATAAGGAATATCCAAATGTGACGCTTAAATGTTTGTTTTTGTAATGTTTTCTTAAAGTGTTTTAAATAACATCATAAAATAGACATCAGACATATTAATATCGTTCAATTGAGGCCATAAAAAGTCACTTAAATTAATTGGGCATCGCTCAGAATTCACAGCAACAGCATTTGAGCGGAAATCACTAAAAAAAATTACTTGAAAACAATGGATTTTAATCCGCGACCATAAGCCTGACATGAGATTCGAAATATTTAATTTTACCTCTCATTTAATTACTAAACAATATCATAGGATTCATACATTTGTCTTGTTAGTCTGCATTAAGAAAAACTTTGATTCCGGGATATATAAAGCAAAAAACTGATTGCATTGAACGAAAAAGGAAAAATTGTAAGATTTCCATTATTCCTTTGCAATGTTGCTCGCTTGTGATTTGCTTATGCAAGACAAAATGCAGTTTTGTGCAATGAATAGCTAGGAAATGGGATACGATGCCACTGTAATTCTAGTTAACCGCATTTCCTTGCAGAAGTAGCAGCCGTCCATACAGTTAACATTCTACCGCTTCAAGACAAACCGAAAATAGTCCCGAGATAAGTCAAACAGGAAGGAAGAAAGGGAGTCAGGGGCCTGGAAGATCAAGTGTGGTCTTTTGCTGAATCATTCGGCGATAAGAGCGGACATTTTTAAGAGCAAAGAAAACGGGCTCCCGTAAAGAGTAGATTGAAAAGGCCTGCAGGTACCAACCGTAAACTTAAATTTCTAAAGACACTGAGAAACGTAATATCTTCCGCGCGATATAATATATTTAGCTAAATTGAAATTGCACTGCAGTGACGGCACGTGAGCAGTTTTATAATTTTTGACGTCATTTTCATGGCTTCCAAGCACGTGAGATACGATTCTGAGACTACATTTGAGGCTCACATTTGAAATACTAACAAAATTAAAATGTATTCAACCCTCGAATATAACTTTCTTAATATTCATTTCGTCCTTGTGTTTCATAACTGGCAGAATTAATTTAAATATTTTCATATGAGATCATTAAAAGCTTTAAACCATGTATTTGAACCAATTTACATGGTTTCAAACACATAATTTATAGATAACTAATCGGTACCCGGCGCGTTGCTGCCACAGAAGTAATAATTCTAAAAATATCGTTTGAAATTTGAAAGAGTTATCTTATTTAATTAGGAATGATAGAAAGAATAAAATTCATTTTATTTTGTTGGTTTTATTATAAAATATGAACAAACATGGATTTTTATATATAAGATCTAATGTAAGTTAATTGTGCTATATCTATATTATTTGAAAAAGTATAAACAATAATTTGGCAAAGTTTTATCGCAATCGAATGAACGGTATGGCAGCGCATTAAATACGGACAAACAAATATTGATTTTTTAAAAATATATTAGACTATGCCTATGTTACTCGCAAAATTCTTAGCAATAAGTGGACAAAGTTTTATCACAATCTGATGAACGGTATGGCAGCGCATTTCAAACGAACAAAACCCAATTCATTTTTATACATTAGATATACTGAACCATATTCGTGTACAACGAAAAATACATTTTTAATAATGCTGCGTTGTTAGTTCATGCATTATTTAAAGTTGAACATGCATTTAAAAAACTGAATCCTATCACTAATGCGTAAAATGATTTTATTTTGCAGATTTTGAATTTAGATTTTGCAAAATATTAGTCTTTCAAACTAATGATTAGTTTTTTTGCGAAGGGGGGAATCTTCAAAAGACACCACCATTCTGGTAGTGGTAGTGTGGGATTTTTACACACTGAACCCCCCACCTCTTCGGCTGCCACACAGCTACTAATTACAAGTATTTTGTACAAGAGTAGCAGCGATGTGTCCTTCACGGGTTCTCCGTTTGTCTCTTTCTGGATATCATTCAAGTAGGACAGATCGATCTACAAATTAATTTGTACAACAGTTGCCATTTCTTAACCGTTTCAATGCTTCTCTTTGTGCAAGGCACTCTTTTGAACCAATGAAGTGGTCTGCTTTGGTTCCCTTCTCTTTCCACTGTTCGGATCCTTTATACAGGCAACTGCCTTGTGTCCTGCGGCATCCCGTGGAGCGATCAGGGTTAAAGCAATTCTTAGCCATGTGACCAGCTTCTTGGTAGCGAAAACACCTGATGGCACTGATCTTCTTTCGAATTCGAAAATTGGTCCATCCTATCTTGACCTTTCCAGCTTCCATTAGCTGGATTCCCGCCTGGGTTGGGACAGAAACAATGTCCAGCTGTGTTCCCCATAGGCCAGATTTCTGGAATCGAACTTCCACGTTTACGGATAATGGCATCATTTCTTCTTTTTTTAGCCTTTCGTAATTTCTGCGACACCTTAGCTTTTATCTCATTCCTTTCTGAGCCTTCTTCCTGTTGTCTTTTATTTTTACTCTTGTAGCTAACCTTCGTCCACTCCGTAAGCTTTCCATTACCTGAGGGTTTGACACTCTCAGGTACGCATGGTTGGGACACATCCTTGGTGCTCATAGCTATTGCCTTTTTTAGGCTTAAAATAGCTTTTTAGGTGTTAGCCAAGCTTTCAAGTACCCTTTTAGATACCACCTCTTCTGTGTTTTGGTTTCGTGTATCTAACACTTTAGAGACTGTCGTCTTTTGTTGTATTTAACACGCACTGGGGAAAGTTTTGTTTCTCATTAGGGATAAGAGTGGTAGTGGTAGCCTCCATCGCTTTCTCCATATCCATTTCATTTTCTTTATGTTCGCTGAGCAGTTTTAGCTGTTGCTGTAGCTGCTTTCTTAGCAAATTTATCCCCTTTGTCTGTTTAACCCGCTCTCTCACTGCCTCAATTCTGAGTCTGCTGATTTAACGGTGTTTAGCGTCGCAATCTGCTAAGCTTACCTTCAAGTCACTGCGAAGGTTTAAATTCGTGCTAGCTGCTTTGATATGAGCATACAAGGCCATTGCGAATATTATCTCCACCTTTGCTAGCACTTTCAGCTTCATCAAGGGCTCTCTCATCTTCCTAAGTTAATCCCTTAGCCGCCGTCATCTCTCAGTTACTTCCAGTAAAATTATGAAGAATAACAATAAAAATTCAAAACTGTCAACCTGTGTAGATTTAATTCGCCAGATTAACAGCGCCATCTTCTGTGACGTTGTAGACACATTGAGTCTTTCGCTTCTTGCGCGTACGCCGTAGTTGATCCAATGGTGTTGGACAAGAAGTAAAAGTCGTCAAAGTTTTCAGATAGCCTTGGCTGCAGGAAGACGTCCTTCCTGCGGTTATATCTCTCTTTCGTGACTAACAAATAAGTTATCTGACTATTCAATCAATCTTTATGATACCATATTTCGGAAAAGGGATAAACAGCGCCAACATGTATTTAGTCATATTTTGTGAAACAACTTTGTGACCCTGTCTACGGAACAAACAGAAATATAACCATAGATAACTGGTATATATCTCAGCCGCTTGCTTCAAAATTACAAATTAGCCATTGTTGGTACCTATCCTGTGGTAAGGCTAATTTGTGGAGAACACAATTTTAGGATGTAATTAATGCAAATAATAAGTTTTATAATGGTTTTCCATTGAGTTCGATAAATACTTTTTATATAATATGCTTTTAAAATAATAAAAATTATATATTAAAAAAATACCGAAGTTTTCTTTTGTTAGTCGGTGAGACTAATGTGTAGTGATAGAGTAACTCGAAAATTTGATTTAGCGGCCTTTTTCGTGAGTATTAAATATCCAAGAAATGCATGACCTTAAAATCTTAAAAAAAATATTTAATAAGTGCAAGAATTTCCAGAAAATATTAATAAATATTTAAGCATTGGAAAATCGTATGAAAATCTTTAGTTGTTTGTAAATAATACAGCAGGAAATTCGATAATTGACAGCAATAAATTAGTCCGGGGTAAATATAAATTTAATGGCTTTTATTTAGCAATTTACAAATTGAAACCCCAAAGAGCACGTCTAGGGTTTCCGTTCACAAACATGAGGGACTACCTTTTAAATTTGATTTCCCATTTAATATTTCCAAGAATAACCTCTTCCCGCTGCCCTGACTGTTTTAAGTAACCACTAACTCATACTCGTAAATTAATTTCGTATCACTTTAAGTCCCTCGTTTGGGGTTTTAATTGTTTAGCCGGAAGGCATTTAGGGGTTTTGGAACAATTGTGTTGGCACTTTGGAGTTAAATGCCCTATTAAGGCCCAAAATTATGTTTCGGAGACTAAGGTTAGATTTTTCTTTATCTCCTTCTCTACGATTACTTTTATACCTTCTGTTGTTAAAGAATTGAGAGGGTTATAAAAAAGGTTCCGAATAATCGCTAATTTAGATAAATGTTACTTTATGACTTTGCGAAGGGGTTGGCTTCGAAAGTGGGGCGAGAAAATTTACTCGCACTATTCTTTTTAAATTTATCGAAACTCATCATAATCAAATGTTAAAATATTAGAATCGGTTCTACAATTCCGTCTTTGGCCTTCTATATATTTTTAAATTCATATTATTTACAAAAATATATAGCCCTGCCTTATTAAATCAAATATTCCAAATGATTGACCCTTGTATGTTGCTATACAGCACAACATTGTTGGCCAGAATGTTTAATAGCAAATTAAAAAGCCGTAGCTGATAGAAGTGACTCAATCTAAAAAAAAGTGACTCGTCATTAGAGTCTCGCAGTTGGGTCTCTCTTTCTTACCTTTTTTTTATTGAAGCGTCATTGAATCAAAATTTGCCTCCAGATAAGAAGCAAAAATGATAATTATATGACTCCTAAAATTAACCGACTATAAAATCCCTCGATAAAAAATATTTATACATTTATTTTCATATTGTTACCTTATACCTGATGAAAAAGGTATCAGCTTCAAGTTTCAATCTCCTTAAATGTATTCCATTTAAACGATATTTTTCGCAATCTTTCATACAACAGCATTCATTCAGCGCTTTGGAATATAAAGTAAAATTCATTTTTAAGTATTTCTACACAAGCAGAGAGCTCCATAGTGAAATGTAATTTTAGTGGAATTTCATTCATCATATTTATGATTTTCATTTATGAACGCACAACCTTTTTGCAGAGATGGAACAAATTTAATCTGGCTTTCCCTCCGAGCGAAACAACTTTTATACATTCATTGTCCTCAGGTCTTGGCATTTATTTTAAAAAATATATTATCTAGATGAAATTCATTTCAATTTTGAAATATTCTACAAACTGTTTCGACTATTTTAAGACACATGCATAAAGATAAAAAAATATATTTGTATTTCGTCATAATGATTTAACGTCTTTAAACTTCTTCCTTTGGGACTGTCTTGAATCGCAAGTATATGCATATAAACTGCAAATAATTGATGCACTTAAAGTCAACATAGCAAACGCCATCAAGCAAATTTAGTCAGATTTATGTAATAAAGTCATCGAAAATTGGACCTCCCGAATACGCGCCACCAAGCTGACCTGCGGCGGACATTTTATTGATATTCGATAATAACACGCAAGAGTTGTGAAGAGTCGTTAAATAGCCTTGACTGTGGGAGGACGTCCTTCACGCGGCCAGATTTCTTTCTCACCCGACCACATAGCGATCCAAAAGCAGAACGGATCCGTGTGCAAGCGCGAGCATCTTAACGAGCACGTGAGAGGATGGCGCCGCCCGAGAGCGCTCCCGCTCTTACGCTACAATGGTGTCAGAATCGATAGGATAGCGGAAAATCCTTTAGCATCCAGTGCAGAAACGATGAAGGATGGATCTCACACATAACATATTTTAAAATCGAGTCGAAAATATTAAATGATATATAGCTTTTATAAGAGCAAATTTGAAAGGAAAATTTGGAAAAGCTCAAAAAGAGATTTGATCACCCAGTAGTGGACAGGGTGTGTATGCTTTTGTCGAGACCATCGCCCGCAATTTTAATGGGATTGCTTTACTTGCATTTTTCGCAATAAAATTCGCAACAAATTGGAAAGAGTCGCTCTCCATGGGAAAAAAAGTAACGGGATGGCGATGGGATGGGAATAGTCAGAATGAAAGCATTTCCAGAAAGTGAATGCAGGTGTTTGGGAAACTCTATCTGGTCAGATTGTATTCGTTTCGTTCTCAGATAAATGTAAATGGGGGAGGCCATTTAATTCCCCAGACGTGCGGAGACACTCCATTGTGCCGGGGAAAAACACCCATATAAAACAACTATAAAAATATAAAAAGCGACTGATGTTTCGGGACATTTTCATCCCGTTATCTGGCCTATTCCGCTGATGGTCCGGTAATGCGCCATCTTCCTTTTCATTTTTGACGCTTATGTTTCTCGCCGGCAATTTCCAGCATTAGCTCCAGCTTTATTATATTGAAACTTTTTTATGAAGAGTAAATGGAGTAGAGAGCTTTTTCGGGCTGCGAAACTATGATACCATAAAAAAATAATCGCACGCTAAATTACAAAGGAGTGTATGCTCCTCTACAATTACCAGTCTATTGGCGTAACTCAATTTGAGCGCCAATTGCTTTGAAAAATGAAAGCACTCCATGATACCACAACCTAAGACATTTTTTCCAATACACTTCTAAATTTTCGAATATTTCAATAATGACTTTAAGATCGAATTAAAGTCCTCATTCAATATGCAAGCAACACAAAAGCTGCATAAAAGACTGCAAGCAATGCATAATCAATATATTCTGAAGCGCGAGGCTCACAATGAACTTTCATACACAAATTGACCTGCATAATGAACAAAATTAATAAAACTTAAAAAGTATGTTACAGTATGTCTCAGGATTTTATTTCCCTGTCTTTATATTAAATCACGCGTCTATATAGCTTAACTTTTTCCTTACGGTGCTAAAAACACCCGCATGCTCCGATGATATGTATTTGGTACACCATATGCAAAAGTGATTTAAAAATCTGAATAAATTGAATATTCATAACTATTGCTTTTATTGTTGAAATATAACAATTTTAGCCCTGAAAAGTGTCATTTTTCTTTGAATAAAAAGACAGAATGCGTGTGAATGCCACAAATATTTAAAAATATAATGTAACTGACATTACACATATTTATTTATTTTATGAACAGCTTTCATCACAGTATATAATAATATAAAAATAAAACACACAATAAAAAGTTATAAAATAAAATAAAATTAATAATATAGTTTGCGATAGTTTGCGTTCATTCTCTCACAATCAGAACATGAAATAATTGAGCATGAATAAATTGAAGCTCAACGAAGTAAGCAATGCACTGATAAAATTCCTTTCTGCTGAGATACGTACTAAAGCTCGCAAAATTCCCGATTTACCAACAAATTATTTATTTCCGTGGCTACAGATAAATAAATATATATTAAAATACTTTAATGTAATTCGTTATTATATTACGAAGGAATACAAAAATTCTGAAGTCCGTATCTATTATATTTCATATCGATATTCCCATTATTAAAGTCAATGTGTACTAAATACATCACCGGTAGGGTAAGGCTAAATCGCTGTCATTTAACAATTATTTTTTAGTTTATATTAAATATTTAAGAAAATGTATTTTGTTATAATAGATGAACAGCAAAACAACATTTGTTATTTAAATTATAACTAATTTTCTATAATATAAGACTCTTAGTGATATATAATGATATTACATTAGGGACAATTTGCCCAGTATATTGAGAAATGCCCATACACACAAAGAACTATAGATATATTAAAATTATATTTGACTGGCATATTACAAATAATTTTGGTTTAGAAGCTCAAACATTTTTTTAAATATTATATCATACTAAGTCCGTTCACTATCAGTTTCTAAAAGAGGTCTACATAAGAGGGAGACAGGGATGAAGCAAATACAGCTATTAACTGTAGGTTTTTATTATTTCACCAAGAGCACCGTTACGAGATCGAAGAAAATCGGGCCTTCCCGCGGCCAAGACGTTCGGTCGGATCCCAAAGCTTAACCAGCTCTAATGACTGTATATTATATACCGATTTAACAGGGAGTGATCATCAGAAGGAGAGAACTTATTTAGATCGTAATTTAAGCTGAAAATATTGTATTTAAATATTATTAAGATATGGTGTCAGAAACAATCCCATCATAAAAAATGCTTGGGTTTGATATGTAAACCCCCATTAGTAAAACATGGTTAAATTAATGAACGGTATGTACAATGCTTATTTATTGTGCATTCTACTCTGTCTCTCTTCAAAAGTCCAGGTCATGGATATTAATTAGTTTTGGTTTTGAGTTCACACTATAGTTTGTGTCGCAGCTATTTGTCAGGAGCGCCTCCCCACCAGAGATGAGGAGTCGAGAGCCAACTCTCGTCATATATTTGTGGACCGGGACATTACGGGAGCGTGTGCCTTCCTCGAAAGCCTCCTTCTACCGACCATATTTTATTCATAACATCAGGTCATAAATTACACTCCTCAGGTGTGGAGGCCCCGACGCGGGACTTGTCAGTTACTCGCGGCACAATGCAAACGAATACCACTATTTATACGTGCCCCTAACTTATATTTATCACTATCCGCATTACATCGTTTTCGCTCCATTATTATGGGATTAATCACGTACTTGGAGTCAATGATGAATTTTAACTAATTCGTATCATTTGCGTAATGATGGCGTGAGTAAGCCGATACACGTCACTGGTGTCATGTTATTAATTTATTTGCTATCAAAATTTAACACAGACTCGAGGGCTGTAATTATTATGAACGAGCTATGGAACACGCATATAAAAATGCACGAGCTTAATAGGCATTGGCTATTATTACAAAATAGCCAAAAATAAGATACGAGAGGGATTCAAATATAACCCGGAATTTTGCCGTACAATTCTATCAAATAAAAATATGTTTGACCCTATCTACTGGGATCTATTTTTTCAATCATCAGACCGAATAAAAGACGCCACAGAATGAAATAATATGGTTAAAATATATTACATTTGTTAAAAACAGTATTTTGTTTTAATACGTTTGAATAAAAGCACCCAACTGCGAGACTCTAATGACGGACTGTTTTAATGATCATAACCAAGACCAGATTAAAGAAGGTTTAAACATGATTTTTTGTTAGATTTGAATAGATTTAGGAATTTAGGATCTATCTGGCTCATAGGATCAAAGGTATCGGATTTTAAATTATCCCCCCCCCCCAACAAGAAGTTCTTATGTGTTCCGATAAGAATAAGTGGACAAAGATAAATATGATTATTGTCCTTATTATTATCGGAACGCATAAGAAATTCTTGATGGAGGGGGGGGGGGGGGTTAAATTTGATTCCGATACCTTTGATTCTTTGAGTCAGATATATATCTTAAGTCCCTAAAACCTATCCAAATCCAACAAAAATTTACGTTTCTACCTTCTTTAAGCTGATCTTGATTATGATTATTAAAACGGTCCATCACTAGAGTCTCGCAGTTGCGTCTTTTTTATTCAAACGTACTAAAATAAGATAATATTTTGAACAAATGTAATATATTTTAACCTGTTAACTGGGCGCGTTTTCCTCTAATTATGCAATGATCAATAGGTTTGTGGTTTCTTTTAAGGACGTGTTCTTACGTCAAGCCCGATGTATTTACTTTATAATAATTTAAATATCCTAATATGTATTTAAAATTAATTAATATACCCATATATAGTTTTTAATATATATTTATGTAAAAAATACTGATATACTTGGAAGTTTCGTTGGACGTATATATACGTCCAACTCGGTTAACAGTTTAACCATATTCTTTCATTCTGTGGCGTCTTTTATTCGGTCCGAATATTTTTTTTTATTAAAATAAAATATTTTATGTTCAACATGTTTACCAGAACCCTTTTTTGTGCAAATTTTTAATAATTTTCATCATCAAAATAAAATGTTTGACTTCGGAGTAAGTTTGATAATATTCACCTTTTTATTTAAAGTATTTTAATGTAATACGAACTTTAAATATTATATAAAATTGTAAAATAATTCATAAATTCTCATCTTTTTTTCACACAAGTATTTTTTTACTTTGAGAAAAATGAATTCATAAAAAATAAGAGGGTCATCTAGAAAGTATAGTTAACAAGAACTTTTAAGGCTGGGGAACTGTTTGTATCTTGACGGTCAATCTGTTTGGTCCCGCGTGTTTGTCGGTTATTTTATTCAGACATAGTAAAATCTTCCGATGTATCCACAAGGTCATCATTTTTTTTTGACTTTGCCGACCAATACCGCCATGAATATCCATCGAAAGCTTGTGGAAGAATATGATAGTGATGTAATGAGTCGATAACGTGTCACAAATTGGGTCAGAGAGCAATTTTATAGTAAGTTCACGCATATAGCGAGCAATCATTGGAACGGTGTGCATTTAGATGCAGTATTTCACGCTTATAACGAGCGCGCTTAATGTCGATATCTCGTATCTAATTTGAATTGTGGGCAGCGTAATCATTATTTGATCTTGATTTATACATTCGATCGTCCAAATTCTTGAATAGACTTGTGATTTTTTCCACATAAAATAAAATATAAGTTTGAAGATTGTTTATCGAATTGATGCAAAGAATTGGCATTTAAATGTAGTGCCTTTGGAATGAATACGTAATTGGGAAATTGAGAGGTTTAACTGTGAGGGTTTTTCGAGCCCAGAAATAAAACCACATCAAAAAAGTATTCACAAATCTCTCATCACCATTTGGGGCGTCGTCGCATGTCACATTATTTTCTTCAGAAAACCCTTGTCTTCCGTAGTAACCTGTTGAAACAGCTTATCTCTTAGCCCCAACATATCAAGCCTCTTCCTCACAATTTCCCCAACTTTTTATTTTCGTATTAGCGACACGAATTCGTCGACCCGAAGGACTTATTTATTATTTTTCAATATCGGATTTTGTGCGAGGGGGTGATTTCAAAAGGAGGAATGGAAAATAAAGGATTTGCGAATAATTTCAATTCGGCGTGCACAACTTCCCAATTGGTCGTTTTTTCCAAAGCTAACTTCGCCCCTGGATATCATTTAAGCTCCAGAACGCTGAAAGCTTATTAGGCCATTTTATTCTCTTCTTTTGTGGAAGAATGTCAGATGCGATTGTCGAGAGCAAAGTTTTGCCATATGGAGAACAACTTTTGCGATAACAGAAACTAACCATGATGTCGAACAAATGTATTTCCGATTTGCGATTACTGATATGGTTGGATTGTCCTGATGGAAGTTTTGGGTTGATCAAAATTTAGCTCTTTCACGTCGATTTAAATACGAAATAAAATCTCTTATCTTTGAAATAAAATATAATAAGACTGATGAAAATGTTCTTCTAATGCTAATTTATTTTCAAGCACATTACAGCGCTCTTTATTCAAATGTATCAAAGTGGAATAATCATCTTTTCCTTGCCTTTATTGTAAATAAAAAAAAAGTCTTTGTCGACCAAATCGAATAATTGACCCCTCGGATGACCCTCCCTGAATAATAAGAGATGTTCCAGTTGAAAAAAAAAGAGGAAACGGATGCAAGGAGTTGAGGGTGGATGAAGCCGTGTCGCCGGCATTTAAGGATGACCATCAGCTAAGGACACCGGAGTCCGATCCTTCCGAATGCTAAGCAACCCTTGCCATCAAAGCTCACTAAGGGTAAATGCTTAATTGTATCCGGTTCTACTTTATCGCAAAGGCGTTTCCCTCCCCGAAAGGGCGGCGATGATTACTGTACCTTGTAATTTCGTTCGTCCATTTGCGCCATTTCCTGTTTTTATAGGGTATTGATTTGTACAAAGATCGATTTGGCTGCTTCAAAATTTGTAAAAATTTATACATTCCGCTTAATAGTCATGCGGACGTAATTAAAATACTAGCGTTATCTATAGAAAGTAATGTTAATAGAACTTCTGACACCGGTGAAATTTTTTGTTTCGATGTTGGCATACCTGGCCGGTGCTTGGGAGTCATTTAATGATCAGTTATGTGTAATCGTGCATGTTTATCGACCACTTCAACGGAAGAATTTACTGTGACTAAATAAAATGGCCGACAAACACGCTGGACCAAACACACTGAACACAGATCAATATAAAGCTTTTATATTTGTTATACAATAATATGATTTAGTATTAAAAAAAAAGTATTTTTCCAAGAAAGTTCCAACATTCTGAATATTTATGGAGTACAGAGTGACACGGTGATTAAGTCGGTCCAATTAGAATGAAATCTTCAAACACGTTTTTCTCGAAACTACTTTTTTCAACGCGATGGTTATCATATTTCAAGTTACAATCAATCGATTTACTTCAAATTTGGTACAAAGTTTTAATATATAATCATCTATTGTCCCTATCAGATTTATCTCAAAAAAATATTGTTAACCATTGTAAAAAAATAAAACTGAAAAATAAAGCTAATCGTCGCCTTTTTGCAAAAATTTTTTTGTTGTTGTTTGAAAAAGGAACTATAGCGCCATTTATACTAATTAATAATCATATTTCTTTTTTTGTTTTGTGGCGTGGGCGATTTCTCTGCAGATTTAATTCGCCAGATTAACAGTGACATCTTTTGTCTCTCTTCAGGTGCAATTTGTTATTTTAACAGCGCCATCTCATGTGGCCCTACGGAGACATTGCACTTGCATACCGACGGATTGCTTATTGCACGTGCACCGTCGCCGGTTAGCCTTGGCTGCGGGAGGTCGTCCCTCCTGCAGCCAGATTTCCCTTCATTCGCTCTCTCTCGTGTGGAATAAATAGATATTCAAAAAAGAGAGTCTTTCTATTCGACGCCCGACGACATCCGTCCAGCAACATGACAGTCCGATAGAAGAACGAACCCGTGTTTGAAAAAAGTTTATGCACATTAAACGCAATATTTAAATTATTTTTTTATTGCATTACAATAAATTTATAAAGAATTAATTTAAATACTTTAGCATAATTTTACATATTAATTGTAGGGGATTTGTAATTAACATATTTTAATAATTTATCGAACAGACTCTTTTTTCGCCAATGATTAGCTCGATTGCTGTGTAAATTCTTGCGAAAATGGACGATGTTCATAATCCATTTTGGTTGGTTATACGCAAAATTCATGTAAACGCCATAGTCCAATAAAGATAGAGCCGGTTACGTGTAATTTGCATTTCGAATGAATAATTAATGAATAAGCTTTCATATTATATTGTATATAATCACCTGTTCCGCCTGCCTTATTTTCTCATAGTCTTAATACAACCCGATATGTTCTTTCCACACACAACCTGTATCCAATTTGTGGTTTCAATTAATATTTAATTAGAAAAGGGTTCGACGGTATTTTTAAGCACGAGACAAACTCGATACATTGTTTCAGAAATGCTAAGAAGCTTTTACAATCGTTAAACCGCCACAAATTTGAAGGCGAAGCCTGTTTGAGATAAGTAAAAATGTGGGGTAGGCATTGCGTACGCCCTCGCCCTTATTAAAACCCCGGTATATATTTTTAATTCATTAACATTCGCAAATTAGCATACAATAGATATTTTTCGATATGTCGAAAGAATAACGAGAGGCTTCCTTTTTGTATTTGTGTTCATATTTAGGATGTGTAAATTTTGGGCTTATCACGTGTTATCAGTTATTAGTGCTTCTGTCGAACGCACTCCAAATAAGTTGTCTCGAGTGCGCGCTCCCACTCCATGTTATCTTACGCTTTATTGGTGTCAGAAGTGGGAAAACGTGGAGCGGAGGCGCTCTTATCCTTACCTTTCGGGAAGGACATCCTTCCGCAGCCAAGGTTATCTGACGACTCCCCACGACTCCCATCGAACCAACAACGGTGCACGCGCAAGAAGAGATTGGTGTCGTTCCTTCAGACGCAATATGTCCGTACTCACTATATTTTAATATTTTTAATAATAAATGGCAAATTATCATGGAAGATTATAGTGTTGAATAACGGGTACAAATCATAAATTTAATGTTCAAATATTCGAAGAACGTTTCACCAAAAAATTATCTTTAGCAATTAGGTCAATTTTTTGATGAATCGTTTTTTTTTTTTAAATTATTATTCACACCTAGGTTGATACAAGTATATGGCCAACCCGTAGTGACATGTTATAGTAAAGGACGGATGCTAAATATAGTATCCGTTCAAGGCGCATTTGGCTTTGAAACGCCACCAAGTCCCTGTGGCCAAGAGGTCCAGAAAAAGGACCTCTGATACGGCACAGGACAACTTCAACCCAATAGGATCCGTAAGAATTCCATCTGCTTCCTCAGCTGATAGAGTGGAGTTACCAACTTAAATTATTCTACGTGCTTTTTTGCCTGTCTTTATTTCCATTTTTAGGTTCGGTGACATGATCCCTGCAAAGACAGGGAAGCTGTCTATAGCAGTTGTTCTGAACGCTCCAGGGATTCTTAGTAGTGGCTGCCGTGTGCTCGTCGTCTTGTCTCATCCACGGTATCCAAGCCTGTCCACCCATGTTCCTGCTGTGGCAATCCTGAGGTGTCTGCCCCCAAGACTCCAATCAGCAATGAGATGGTTACGCCCAGGTAGACGAAGTTTTTATCGAAAACTATATCCAGCCAAATGCATGGATAACGCAAGAGTTTGCCCTGGAGCATAACCGCTTTTGATTTTGATGCTGCAAAAGCAAATTTATTATTCTCACTCCATGTCCAAATTATCCTTAAGGCTGTATTTGTTCTTTCCTCCAGTTCTGATCTTGCATCCCCGCACGTTGTGAGAGTAAGGTCATCGGCATATGCTGTTGGTAAGCAATCCTATTGTCAAAGTAGCTTCGTATTAGTTGATGATAATCATTGCCCACCAGGCATTGTCAAAATCTCCCGAGAAATCCAACAGAACCGCAATCGCCTAGCGTTTGTTGGTTGATTCTGTGATAGATAGCACACTAGAGATGGCATCAATGGTGGACTTCCCAGGTCTGAAGCCAAACTGTTTTCAGGATAGTGGACAGTCTCCTTTGATGAATGGATTTGTAAAAAAATTACAAAATTGTCAGTTTAAGGATATATGACACCAATGACATATGCTTGTAACACAGCGCATGCCACGATATACATTCTGCACGAACGATTTGAGGACATGGTAAACTGGCCACCGATATTGTACGATTTGACGCCTTTAGACTTCTTCCTTTGGGGCTGTATAAAATATAAGATATCTTATATAAATTTTATTTTATTTAGATTTAAAAATAGAACGTTTTTATGGAAAAGTTATTTTTTTGCATTCTTCCACAGATGATCAACCTTATATTATTATAGTCAATTCTAAAATATTTAATAGAAATCAGAGCCTTTGATCGTATAAATATTTTGCAATCTTCTGGAAATGAAATAGATAGTTATATAGAATCTTGCATGGTTGGTAAACATGTGTGCAATGGCAGCCAATTTTTCAGATTTGTTATGTATCATAAAAATTTAAAATATAAGAATCAACATTTGACGATTCCTGAATATAAAGGAGCCTGCCGATACCACCCTTAATTTTTTCACATAATTGTTGTTCACTTTTAAAATTATTTTCTATGAGCAGACGAATCCAGATTACTCATCTCGGAAATGGGCGGAGAGGGCTGCGAGAGAAAATTGCTACTGTTTGTGACAGCTTTCAAGAATCCACACTAAATAATGGAAATAAAAAAAGAAAGCTAATTCATGTACACTTTATCAAAGAAAAATAAGAGAAACTTTCTCTGAGAGTTAAATCAATACCTTATAAAGGCACAAATATTGACCTACTTTAACGCCCAGTTCCTTTTTATGCAGACCTAAAATCCAAATGGATAACGTCATTCCAAGCATTGAAATTAGTTTAAATTTGATTTTAAATAAAATCCAGGGAAAATCGATCGATCCGGAAATATACGGCCGAGAAGTGTCCGTTCTGATGAACTGTGGATTTTATGTATAATCTGCTTCATCAAAGAAAAAGGTAATTTTATTAGAAAATTCCTGGGCAGATCCAGAGCGGGCGTGGTGCGATTTACATTTACATTTGTAGGATCGGGTTCTGCTCCAGAACAGGGCCGCACACATGCACAATGGCCCGTGGCGGCTAAGAGGATGAGCCTCCTGCCGCAGAACAATTTTCATTAAACTTTATTGGATTTTCTGGATCTTTAAGTAGATTTCATTACATTATCGACTCCATCGTGTCCGGCAACAAAACGATGCCCTGTTAAAAGACGGGAATGTTTCGCCGTTTACGACCCAAAAATACATACATCCGTTGAATCCTTTGCCATTTGATTCTCCTCCGACTTTATAATCCGTGCATACCGCTGAGAACAAAATTAATTTTATATAATAAAATTACAAGTATAATCTCCGCAAATTCTGATGAAAATGTTTTATCATATTTATAAAAGAGTTTATGTACGGTGTAAATTGTGAAATTTTAATTAAAGGATTCCTTTCTCATATATAATATCATTGTACTTGAATATTATACGTTTTAGCACGCATAAAGCTTAATCTTAATCAGTTTGTCGGCCTATTTTGTTTAGTCGCAGTAAATTCTTCCAATGGAGAGGTCGTCGCGCGCTCCTGCCGCCTGCCGTCCGTGCGGTCTTCCTTTTTTTAATTTGCAGAATATTACTGTCGCGAATATCTATTGGAAGCTCATGGAAATGTATGCTAGTGATGTGATAAGTCGACACACAACAAGGCAAGGAATGGGAGACCATCAGTCATTTCATAAAGAATTTCCTGAGATTTGTCGAAGTCTTCTTGGTGATATTGTATTGGAAAAACTTGGTTACAGGAAGTTGCGTGCGAGATGGATACCCAGAATGGTTCCTACATAATTGTTGTAACCTTACTTTCCAGATGATCCTCGTATATACAAACATATCATTATTGTGTCATTGATACCTATTTATGGAAACAGGCTCAATATTGAAGACAGCATGATGGCCAAGATTTGATGCCCATGAAGGCTCACCCAGCAAGTCGTCTGAGTGAATGCATCGATTGACAATTGTGTGTGTGTGTTTTTGAAGTGTAACTTTTATAGGCGTAATAAGGCAAATTGGATCGTCACGAAAAATGAAACTCCAAGCGGCATTTAGTTGAAATAAGAGAAAAAAATGTTTTATTATATATTCTCTCCGTTTTCGTCGCATGATACACGTTAAGCATAGGAGCGATGGCGCTCTCGGGGCTAAATATCAGGGCTGCGCCCTACTCCCACATGCTTACTGAAATGGTCGCTCTTGCATGTGGGTTCGTTTTGATATTGGGTCGTTATGTAGCTGGGTGGATGGGATGGATGTTGACGTGCATCGAATATAAACATGAGAGATAAATATATGGCAACGGGAAGGACGTCTTTCCGCACCCAACGCTATCTGACGACTCCCACTCCCTGCGTATCACCACTCAACCGGCAACAGTGCACGCCTAAACAGCGATTGGTATCGTTCCTTCAGACGCGATGTGTCCGTGACGCCACAGAAAATAGCGCTGTTAAATTGACACATTGCGCCTAAAAAGAGACAGAAGATATCGCTGTTAATCTGGCGAATTAAATATGCACAGATTTACAGCGCAAATGCGTAGGGATGATATTTAGCCTATGCTAAATATGCATGTGCCGCGCCACCACATCAATATCTTGCCTATTTTATTATATATTACACGAACATAGCTTCATGGTAAATCGAATAATTTCCATTAACAAATGGAATAAATCAATGAATCAATCAATCAATCAACCTTTAGAAGCTAAGATATTTAATTTCTATCACACAATAATCTGGCACATTTTTGTTTTCAAACAGTGCTATTTTTTTTTTTATAAAACAGTGTAAGGACCTCTATATCTATTTTACTGGGACTTTTAAATTTATTATCTATGATTCCGCGTATTTGTCGGACATTTTGTTCAATCACAGTAAATTCTTCCGATGGAGAAAATTTCGATAAATTTCATATTTTATAAAAAAAAATTAAAAGATGTGGTTACAAAAACACAATGTTTTGATAAAATATGAGCGAGTTTGTAAAGACATATTTTTTCAGGACAATCTTAATTTTCTTTCCACCCCCGTGAGGTGAATAGTAGGGGGTGTAGCAGATATGAATAGGTGGAAAAAGGGCAAAAATGCGGGTAATCATTTTAAACCGGTATCAATGAAGAATTCTCCCCAGGAGCGTTTAAATTCCAAGACCGCACAAAGTAAATTCCCCGTCACGTGCTGCGAGCATAGAATGTCACACGGATCCACTCAATCTTCGTGAGACCTCAATACGTTTGCTCTGCACAAACAAATGTTGTTTACCCACTCCCTGTCTCTGAGTAATTCTTTATACATGACTGGGTATCCATCCGAAAGAGCTTTCCCAGATTTATATGGAGAGGGCTGGAAATCCCCGACGTCGGCCCGGATCAACTTTTATCAGCTCACAATTGAAACATTACGTTTGTTTGATTTATAAAAGTCACCCACATATCGATACGACCTCAGACAAAGCAGATCGATGTCCGATTCCCTTCAAGGCGCTATTCCTTTTTAAACAATCAATTCTGTAGACGTTTCCCTTTAGACCAGCCTGAGGGGTTGTTATTAAATTAATTTTATGGCAACCTTTTAACCTATAAAAAATTGGGCTGACCATACAGGGTGTGTCCCAAAATTTATGAAATATATATTTTTTAAAAGATTTTCATGGAATTCGGGGGACTCGCTTTTGAACCGGGCTGTGCATTTGGCCCACTAATCGGGTTCATGAATTTGTGTGCAAAACCGAATTAATTTATATTCGACCTGTAAAGGCTGAGAGTATAGATCGTAGAAGACTCTGGGGACATTTTTATTTCAATAGCTTTTACAGAAAGCCTTAAACGAAGAAAATGTGGTCACAAGATCTGCGTGTCTAACCGGTCCGCTTTTCAGACCGCTGACACGTATCATACACGAACACGTCCATAGAATATGATATGTGTTCATAAATGAATCCCAACATGAGCACTCTAAAATCAGAATAAAAATTAAATCACTCGTGGCTCACGAAAAATTTCTAAGCAAAAAGACATTCTATATATATCACTCAATAAGTTCATAGGATGATATACAGTTGGCGCCACAATTGACAAATTTATATAATTTTTATAAGCTATCAACCTTCAGATAATATGTGTAAAAATTTCATAACAATCACAAGTACTCATATAATTTTCAAAGCGTGATTTATTAAAAAATGTATATTGAATTTATATTTTTACTGGAAAATATTCGTAATTTTCAACGTAGGATTTCGGTTGATATTTTCGCTTTTTCCTTAAGATTTTCCCACGATGACCATTATGGAAGATTGTAAGTCACGTATTGATTTACAATGTAACCTGTGAGAATGAACCGAGGAAAAATGAGAAATACAACAAAAATAGAAGCTGAAACTTACAGGCGTCGACGACAAAGATCTAAAAGGGATAAATTGGACACGCCAAAGAATAAAGAATACAGGTATAATAAGCCTTTTTAAGGAATCAATAAAGAAAATTGCGATGAATATTTTTCAGTACGGTGAGAAAATTTAAGGGATGATTGCGAATTAAAAAAATATGTTTAAATGTATTGGAATATGTTACATTAGTTAATTCTGGTGATTGAACGATTAATGGTGTATTAAAAATAGCATAGGAATGAGCTTCGCGGAATTTTTCACCGTTTTCCGAGCTTCACTGCAGATGAAAAATTCGATGTCATGTCTATAGTCACTATCGATTTTTCATTTTTAAAATGGCACGGTAAAGACTTTTAGAATAGCAAGCAATTTCGGGTCAACGATTTTGCTGGCAAGCTCACGGATCAATCCCTAGTCACATGAATAATTGATGAACAAATGCGGGATGGAAGGCGTTCCGTCAGCTAGCCTTAATGTTGTGCAAATATGCCATGCCATCTATTCACCATGTTAAATAATGCAGACAAATCCAGCCGAAGAGCCGAAGACACACGGGTTCAACCGCGAACTGCCCCATTATAACTATTTTAAATAAATTAACCTGAGAATACCCTTTACATTGACGAAGGTAATAACAGATGAAATATGCACTTCGGGCCAGCACCAGCAGTAAATAACCGACCCACTTGATGGTCTTATCTAATTTCGAGAAGAGAAGCCAAAGGATTATGAACTGCAGACTACCCTCGTTCCAATTTCAATATTAAATAAGCGATCATATAACGCCTTCACTGTCTTGCGCCTGAATTTTAGAATTAGTAACGTAACCTGTAACATAGGCAAAGTCACATCCCCATACAATGGTGATATTAATTTGTGCGTAGAATGAACCTGAGTCTGATTCTGCTTAGAGAGCACTCCCGCTCTACGTTACAATGGTGTCAGAAGTACACTTCTAACAGCTAATGCTATACAACAACTCCTATTTCCTCCACGTCACCACCGAATCTACAATCAAATACAAAAAGACTCCTACTACGAGACTTCGAAGGTGAAGGCTCCGCTCATGGGAGGGAGAAGATTCCTGATCTTGAAGACGAGAGCGAGCATATTTCTTGAAGTCACCTATTCAGATCGCGTGACACGTGATTTGCAAAATAAATACCGTAACTCCACTACTTCTTTAATTTTGCTCCTCTGAGATTCCGTCATCGACATCTCACCGGATCCGATAAAAAATGAGCCGGCAATTGCCCAGAGATCTGCAAGAAGGAAGACATCTTCTCACCTGCCGCCGACGAAGGTAGTGTGCAGGTTCAATTGAACCCTTCACGAAATCTACGCTACATTGGTGTCAGAATAAAGGCGGACTTGGCCGAGATACAAACGAACAAACGAAAAAAGTACCAGCCAAGACAATCAACGAGGAAGAGAAATTAAGGAAGAATTAAAAATGGTCAGTATGAAAAGTGAGTTATGGAAATTATCATTCCAACATGCAAAGCATTTGATGGAACGGGCGAATTTTTATGATTTTAAGACGGCTTTCAGATGGAAGTAGAAAAGTCATAAAGATCCACGAACATTGGCTAGTTTAATGACCTACATATAAGAGACACCGCTGCAGCATCATACAACAGCAGAAGTTTGACGAAGACTCCTTTAAGTAGGCGATAGATGCTTTGAGGAGAAGATTCTGTCTTCAACCCTTTCCGGCAAGATTTGTTAGTATAGTTCGCTCCAACGGTTCCCTGTTGGAGCCTTTTGAGGTGACGACGCGAGTCAGACAGTTAGAAGACCTTGGCTACGCTGGGTTGATTAGATAAAAAAAGACGCCGCACGTCTAGGCCTGGGCAATTGGAGGGAGGAGGCCCAGAACAGACAAAAATGGCAGTGTAGCGTAGACGATTTACCATCCCCATGAAATAGTGTTGTTGGTCTAAGCGGATTTAATTTGCAAGATTAACAGCGACATATTCTATCCCTCCTTTGTCGCAGTGTGCTATTTTAACAGCGCCATCTTCTGTGGCGCAGCAGGGACATTACACCTGCAATTACCGATCGTTTGTTTTTGGCGCGTTCACCGTTGCCAGTTAAATGGTGATGCGCAGGAGGCGGTTCGTCGGTTGGCCTTGGCTGCGGGAGGTTGTCCTTCTCGCAGCCAAATCGAATAAAGTTACCTAGAGAAAAGAGTATTTTTGTCCAACGTCCGTCCACCTCCATCTATCCGTCTGGTTGTACATGATCCGATAGAAGAACGGACCCGTGCGTTAGTGCGACCATCCCAACGAGCGCGTGGGAGCGGGGAGCCGTCCAGAGACTTGTAACAGTGACAAGCGTTGTCGGTGGCTGGGACTCTCTTATATGGCTGAAGGAGCCACCAAATGTAAAAACGCAAGTATGTAATATCAATATCGACCACGTATTAACCCTAATTGAGAACTTCGTATGCGTAGATGGATTCAAATTTGAATTTTGACCCATTACATTACTTTTACATAGTACGAGCATCATTACAAAATCAATACGCAATACATATTTAAATAAGGCAATCATTTTTTACGCATGGCCATTCAAAAATACGAATCCCGTCTCGTGTTCGTACATCGTGACATTGCTAAATGGGCATGTCGTTCGTTCAAAGAGCGATACGTAATGTAAAAAGGTATCGGTCTTTGTACGCATTTGCGAGTTTATGCATAGATTACATGCTTATTTCAAGGACCCCTTTAAAATAATTCAAAGAAGCAATAAAAGAACAAAACAATCTTGCGAAGCAACCTTTTCTGGCATTGTTAAAGTGGAGGCAGACACGCAAGAGCGAGATCACGCACGCTGAATCTGCACCCTCCTAAACTACCCCCGCCAAATAATTTATGTGCACACTATCAAATGAAGACGAATCTATAAATTTGTGAATAAGCAGGCGGCCACGGGGGGGGGGGTGAAAACGCCCGACTTTATTAAGATATTAAAACTTTGCGAGCGGGGGCTTCACAATTATAAAATTAGCTCGAAAGGTGAATTTGTGATGTGGCACTTTTGAGCGCGAGCTAAATATTTCATTTCGGCTGAAAGTCATTGAAGAAGTGATAATGTGCACGATTAATGTGGATTTGCACGCAAATCTGGGACGAATTAAATTCTCCGAAGGCTGTTTGTTCATTATGGAAACTAAATAATGGCGTCGGATCAAATGGAGGGCGCCAACTAAGTTTGATTCGGATTTTGGACGAGTAAGCATTTCAATCATACGAGAAACATTAATAATATGGTCCAGTCGGATAAATTTGCATCAGACCAGAATCGACGCCGGCATTTCAACATCACCGGCTCCCGAATTATGAAATATTATGGAGATCGGCATGAAATGTAATTTCCTGCAGGAAATACATCGGTTTTATCCCATCAGACGTCACACGGTCTGTTCGATTCATCAATAAAGCCAAGCGTGGCTAAACCATAGACGAACCGTTGTTTGAATAATTTGTGTCTTTGTTGGGGTCAAATTTGGCTTCAAATCGAATCGAATTTTAATGCTTTATAATGCTCAAAAACAGTTCCCTGGTATATCACCAAAGCGATATAATTGCGATTGATTAAATCAATTTAGGAATCAATCAAATTATTAGATTATTTGAACAATATTACATGATTATTAATAAAAACCGCTCATTCTTTCATTAATATATTTAGTGTTACAACTACTTCAGAGACCGATGTGTCCATCACAAGGAGACTAACGTGAAGAAGAAATTGGAGATGGGCGTTCCGCAAGGATCAGTGCTGGGGCCCACACTATGAATCGTCCTCTACAACAGCTTGCTGGAGTTAGAGAGGCAAAAAGGTAGCCAGCGAACTTGGATGGCTTATGTCCAACATCGGAGGCTCAAAACCGTGCAAAAGAAGAACCATAAACGAGGTTATACGCTCAATCCTTCTGTACAGAGCCCCAATATGGCATGAGTCGCTCAGGCATGAGAGCTACAGAAAGAAGCTGGCAAGGGTCCAATGGCAGGGAGCGCTCCAAAGTCACCACAGCATACAGAACAGTATCTGAAGAAGTGGTGCTCATGATCGCTGGAATCCCTCCGCTGGACTTCCAAGCAAAGAAGATTGCCTTGGTCTTCGAAGATCTCAAAAACCACAACGAGCACGAACAGAAACTGAAAGAAGCCTGGCAGCAGAGATGAGATCAGTCCAGCAAGGGAAGATGGACCCACCGATTTATCCCGGTCGTAAGCCGGTTGAGAGCCCGAAAACACGAAGAAACGACCTACCGCTTGACCCAAGTTCTCACTGGACATGGAGGTTTTAGTGCGTACCTGAAGCGGATCGACAAAGAAACATCTGCGGCGTGTTACCACTGCCAAGCGGAGGTCGATGATGCCGAACACACCATCAATGATTGTGAGGATTGGGAACCCTAGAGAAACATGCTGAAACAAGCGCTCAGGGTAGTCGAGCTCAGCGCTGAGAACATGGTCCACAGCATGATGGTGAGCAAGGAAAACTGGAACCCTTGGCGAGATTTCGTTGAAGAAATCATGAGTTTCAAATAAGGCAGTGAGAGAGAGAAGAGAGACGTAGAAGCATCTCTCGAACACTAGAATAGGGCCAGCTTCTTAAGGTCAGACTACCTGCCCTCCTAAAGCAATGTGATACACAATACCAGGGGAATAGAGAAGGACAAGGGAGGGGTTTAATCATTAAGAATCTGACACTACCCTGGGATCAAACCCAGGGTGTCTTATGGAAGATTTCCCTCCCAAACGGGAAAAAAAAAAATATATATATATATATAAGCAAAATAAAGTTTGCACAGTTTTCTGGTAACAGTCCCCATCACCATAACAGGCAAAATATGTAAAAGTAATTAATAAGATCGATGACTAAGATAGCAAAATCCGAGTCACTTTTTTAAAGCTCCGCGATAGTAAAATCCAAACTTTTAGATGTAACAATACACCAGGTAATAAAAAACTCCCTAATCCAAATATATTTTTATAAGAAAATAGAGATTAATCTGTCGAATTTACTAAGAAACCTCCATATAGACTACACATATATTCACTAATGGTTCGTAGAATATGTCCACATATACAACTGTTGGTTCACAAGTCTTTATTATTCCAAAGAGATAAATATTAAGCTTATCGGAGGAGAGCAGACCTTACCGCGGCCAAGACGTTCGGTCGGATCCCAAAACTCAACTAGCTTCAATGACTTTTCAGCCACCTTTTTATATTCTCAAGACTGCTTGCAATTTTATAGTCATATTAAAGACTTATATAAGCAATAATTTGAGTAGAAAATTCATTAAATATGTATAAATTTATGAAATATATACGTCCACTTATGAATATATATGTTTCATAATACATTTTGATCAATCGGCGTGGTGAATATTTCATTTCACGCTTATAACGAGTACGTTATGCAAAAGCTGATCAAATGCAAAGTGACTTTGACGTGTCATGAATGGGTTGAAATGGAGGAAGGCTATATTTAAGGTACTTAAAACTGATTTATGGCGTAAATTCATAAGCATGTAGAATTTGTATGCAATAACAGATGACTTGATATAATAGTAATAATATTTTATCAACTGAAGAAATTAAATTGAAGCTTTTTATGGATCTTTATTATTATAAAAATGTTGATTAAATTATTTTATCAATTTAAAAACGCATCTTTTTAATTTAATTTTATTAATAACGGTTATAACGAGTATTGATCATTGTATCATGATTTTAATTCTATCAACGCGATATCATAATGTTCCTATTCATGCTTGGATATTACTCATTAAAAATAATATTAATGGGATGTGTTCATGTTCAAATTTATGAAGATTGTCTTAATTATATAAGGTGGGGTATTGCTCTATTTGTGCCCTTTATGTATGTTATAAAACTAATTTCAGAAAATTATATCGTTTGTACACAAATATAATATATACAAGTGGAGAAGCACCCTAGACTAAAATCCAAGATAGCAATTTATTTGAAGAGGGTATTTGACCAGGTCGGTCGACAGCCGACGTGAGGACTAGTGCCATACACATACAATACGACGAATTTCAAATTAATATATTTACACATTCGTAAATATAAAATTACGAAATGCTTTTGAGTTGGATTTTTTGTGAGCTTCTCCTTCACGAGATGTTAATAAATTCTCAACCACAATTTACTGTTCCCTTGTCGCTACTAATTTTGCCGGAAAATAAGCCCTTTTGGCTGTGAGGAATGTGTGTTGGTTAATTATATAATTTTATCAAAAGACATTCCCTTCACAATCTATTTGTTTATTTTTAGAATCGTCATTAGAACCTTTTCCGGACAAATTCTCATTTATAAAATCCAAAATATTTAATTTAATATTTAAATAAATTATAAACGAATGATAGACTTCCAAACACCTTTGGTCTTCTTTTAATCATTCCTATTAAAACTGTAGCGTGGACGAAATGGCAATCCAACGCAATTCGCCAAATTAACAACGACATCTTCCGTCTCTTTTTAGATGCAATGTGTCAATTTAACAATGTCATGCTCGAATGGAGACAAGTCGCCATTCGAGCAGCCTAAAGCCGTTTTTCCCTGTATGCTGTTGAGGATAGTGGTGATGCTTTTGGCATAGACTCCACCGGCTTCTATAATCATCAGTTCAGTACACCTCTTTACAGGTACACGGCACATGGTGAACTGCATACCCAACTCATATTAGCTGAACTATCCAAGCAGTTTTTGATGACCAAACCGACGAAGTTGCTATTGCGCACCTCTACTCCGCATCATTACCACATGGATTCGACTTTTACCCAGGTGCATAGGATCCCCTCTGGAGTTTTATGGGTAAGCATTGTCAAATATGTGTACTATGGTAGGAAGTACCTATTTTATAAATCTTAAATTTTTAGACCCCGAAAAAATGGCGAGCGGGGTGGAGGTCTCTACGATCAGATGAAAGTTGTAGAAAGCCCCGGGGATACATTTTTATACAAGATTTTTACATAAATGCCCTTAAATTGGAAGAAGTGGTCACATGATTTCCATGCGTCCAACCAGTCCGAATTTCGGATCACTGATCTTGAACATGGTTTGTATCGGCTATTAATTTTTAAATATTTGTAGTAAATCAGATTGAATTTTTTTTTTAGTTATTTGATTATAAAAATAAATACTTATGAGGCTTTTATGCCATTGAATTTATAAATTATTCGCATAATGTCTTTATGCCCTCGATCAATTTACCACAGGCGATTCATTCAGCAGTGGCCATTGGATTGCTCTTTCATCCGATCCGAATTAAAGGAAGACATTTAATATTCCAGGTAAATCTTGGCACCCTCTCCAGACGATGTTATAAATTCATTTAGCGGCGAACTACCCTTCTTTGTGAATAGATAATCAAACTATGAATACAGATGTTTAGTTGGGCTGTCGCTGGCATGCTTTAAAGCTCCAAAATTTATACCGACACTGCACCGTTATTTACGGGCTGTCGAGATATCGGGCTGCGATGTCAGATAAGATAGTCCACCCCTTAATCCCCTATTTTAAGCCTTTTATTGCAAAAAAATAAACAGGAAAGTGTCGACAATTAAAAATAAGCGGTGGGGTGCTCACGCAACTCGACAGATTGCCCACTCTGCAATACACGAGCGGAGGCTCCTTTTTCTTTCAGCGAAATAAATGTAAATTTTTAATTTACTCCTGCAAAAACGTCCATTATGTAAGCAGACTGAAAGGTTTTATTATTACATTTCTAATTAAACTGAGTAATTAAATATTAATTCGACTGAATAGAACCTTGTTCGCCTTTTCCCTTTGGGTACAACTTTCCGGAAAAATGTAGCTAAAAAAATATTTAAAAGACCTTCTTGAAAAACTTTCATTTCGAAAAGTATCTTTTGTAAAAATGGTCCGGAATTCCGCTTATTCCGCTGCTGGATAATTTTTCTTGGTCTTTTTTTTTATTAAATTCGCTCTTCAAATGTAAAAATAATCATCGATGTACACTTTTAGACTGAACCTCGATACTTTTTCAATCATGAAAGAAGTTTTTCTAAATGTCATGTATATTAATAGAAACGTATCTCACGGTTAGCTTACAAGCTGAAAGAGCTATTTATTGACTTTAACAAACGTCCATTAACAACTTTTTAACTTTCAATGAAACTCATATAAAAAAGCAACACTGAAAAATATCTAGTGGTAAAAATAAATTTTGCCGGAGTAAATAGTTAAATAGATGTGTAGCGTGGGCGATTTACCATCCCCACGTAATAGCGCTGTTAACAGCGACATCTTCCATCTCTCTTCAGGTGCAATGTGTTATTTTAACAGCGCCATCTCTTGTGGTCCTGCGGAGACATTGCACCTGCATACCGACGGATTGCTTCTTGCGCGTGCATCGTTGCCGATTGGGAAGTAAAGCGCAGGAGGCGAGAGTCGACTGTTAGCCTTGGCTGCGGGAGGTCGTCCCTCCTGCAGCCAGATCTATCTCTGTCTCGTGTGGAATAAATAGCTATTTAAAGAAGACAGTATTGATATTCGACGCCCGTCTATTCCCTTTCATCCGTCCAGCAACATTACAGCCCGATAGAAGAACGTAGCCGTGTGCCTCAACGTTATAGATTATTTTTTATATGTGATAATTAACTTATTATTTAGGTCTAACAAATATCTGACGCGGAAGTCCCAGACTAGCCAAACAGTTTGCTTTCCACTGGTCTTTTTATCAGGGCAGTGTTTCCAAATGCCCATCTCTTACACACCACGTCCTCTAAAGTGAGGCGCCACAAGAATATCAGCTTCAAGCGAACATGCACTCGAAGGTGCGAGGTCATAGGAGGGAATATGATGAAATTTGGATCTATCAACGAAGTCACTATCACTACAAATCCAACTTCAGGTTGAAGGAAGCTGAAGTAGATGATTGACTGCAAGGGTTCCATCTTCTTCCTGTTAACTCCTGTTAGTTGGGCTATCCCAGCAACGTTTGGTGAGCAAACTGACAAACACTGCTCTCGCGTTCCTCTACTCTATATCATTTTTCCAAGGATTAAGCCATTACCCACAAGTGTAAGGTTCTTCCCTCCCCACCATAGGGGTTTTATATTATAGATGGGCATCATAGAATAAACTACCCACTCTAATTTCGCAAAGGCTAATTTCAGATATAGATCGTAGAATATCCTAGGGAAACATTTATCGCCATAACATTTACAGAATGCCCTAAACATGGAAGTAGTAGTCACAAAGCTTGCGTGTCCGACCGGTCCATACTTCGGACCGCTGACACAATGAAAGAGCGCCTCACAATTAAACGCCATGCCCGGACATATTCATGGAATATGATCTGCGTTCATCCAACGCACTCCAAAGAAAGGAATATACCTAACATGGAAAACGACGCCCTAAATCGCCCATGTCCATATTTGTATCGTCCCCCTCCCCTGCTAGTAAGAAAGATCACTTCAATAAAAGGTCAGTGAGCTGTCTTATTAAATACATTTTTTTACGGAAAAATTTAAATGAAATTTTATATTATTTAACGGGAATTCGGAGAAATATTTTTATTTATTATTTAAAAAAAATGCCTTTCATTTTGTCTTTAGTGTTGTTAAGGCGGAAATTAAGATTCATAAATTATATGAATGACACCTTCTTCAAACAACATTTGTTCATTATTATTTAAAAATAAATCCTATTTTTTGATATCTAAAATATTAATATTCGAACATTTTTTGAAATAAATATATGTTATATCAACGATGGATCAGTTTACTTCAATACACAAAAAAGAGATTCGCTTAGGTCTCCAGAAATATTTTCGGTGTGTTCCCTACACTGAGCATCACGGGGTGAGTTCGTGACCCAATTGTCTATTTTTGCATAAAACAAGGTATACTTTTGGCCGGCGGCAACTTTAAAACCAACATTTCGGGTGAAAGTTCAAATCAAAGGGTCAATGTTTTGATTTCAGGTTTAATCCAGCTTAAGCTTTATTCTGTCAACATTCCGCTGGGGCAACTTCAGCGTTCGAGAAATTCATAGCGCCGTTTGGTAAATCAGTTTTCCTCGTTCATCGAGGCCGGCTTAATGTTTCACCCAAACTTTTCCTTCGCACAAACCAAATTAAGGGTCGCTGAAAAAACATCGAATGGCGATAAATTTTAGGCGCATTTGATTGAGCATGTTTGCCGCAAAAAACGTCTCCTCTCCGTTCCGATTCGGGAGGAAGAAATAAAATAGAAAATGAGGGCGGTTTATGTGTCGAGTCCGCCCGAGACCCTGGATAAATAAAATACTCAGCCACGTAATAAAGCTATTAGGGCTCAAATTGCCGAAGGTTATGAGTCGGGTCTGTGTCCTTTGTTTCAGAGTCGCAATTTAGCGGCACTCTAGATTTGGCGGTCTTGTAATGACCATTTTTAAACACGATTTCGAGACGATTATCGCCATCTAAATCCCGAGATCTAGATTTTCGAGTACACGCGAACACCTCTCAAACTAATATTTCCCGGCTGGGAGATCTTATCGCCGAGTTCGAATCCCGCCCTAAGCCTTTTAAATTCCGATCGCCGGAAATGAACGGATTGAAAAATGTATTTTTATACCGTGCGAAGTATTTAACGTGTAATTTTATAGGGGTTGCAAAAGCGCCCCGGTCCATGAGAGAGCTAATTTGAACCCCTTCGGAGTGCAACATGAGAACCATTAATTAGATCCACACAATAAATGTTACATATATAAAAAAAATAAATAAAAGGGTCATTCAAATGTAACACCTAGATTTTTTTGTGATATTTTCTCTAATTTTGTGGCATCTAATATATAACCATTAATCTTTGTTTGTCCGTATTTAATGTTCTGCCATACCGTTCATCCAATTGCAATTATTTTTTAAACTTGCGGGAATAAAATAAGTATAGGAAAAATATTGTTTGTGACCGCAATTTATCATAAAACTCCAGGGAGGAGGAGCCAACCCTACGTCCGTGGGCAATGGTTAAATCACTGGGGTAATGATGTTGAGTAGAAGTGCGCGAAAGTAGCCTCGTCGGTTTGCTCATCAAACGCTGCTGGGGTAGTCCAGCTAACATGAGTTGGGTGCGCAGGTCACCCTGTGCTGCGTACCCATAAATAGGTATGTGGAGCAGCCGATTACAGTAGTTGGTGGAAACTGTGTCAAAGGCTCACCACTATCCTCAACAACCTAGGCAAACAGGGAAGAACGGTTTTAGGATGTTCGAATGGCGACTCGTCTCCATGGCTAGGTACTACATTATGAATACAATAGGGAAGGGGTAGCCCTTGCAGTCCGTCATCTGCTGCAATCCTCTTCAAACTGAGATTGGACTCGTGGTGGCAATGAACCTGTGGTAGTATTCTCTTGAAGTTTAGCATAACACTAGTACATTATCTGAAGCTGATCTTTCCCGCCCTCTGGAGGGTGTGGAGCAAAAGAGATGGGCGCCTGGATGCTCTGCGCGTAGGGTTTCAGCCCAACAGACCATACAGCAGCGCAGGAAATGGGTTCGATCTATAATGAACCCCCAATCCAGTCAGTCGCTGATATCTGTCGTCTCGTCCATTAACACTCAAGCACCCGGGCTTGGCGGGTCCAAATTACGCGTGATACCGCACATTTTTCGCGATATCACTATTCCGCGCGACATTGAGAATTATGTTTATAACTTTTTTATTAGTTGAATAAATTGGACGAAGTAAGTTGTGTTGGGTAGCGTATAGTATCCTTTGTGTAATTTGAAAACAATTGGTTTAAAAATAAAATTATCAACTGTAAACACGTAATTTATTTATAAATTTGAAAATGTTTTTTCCGTAAAATTATAAAATTACGCACACACGTTTCATAGAAATACGAAATAATTACAAATACAAAATCAAATCGCGGAGTAATTACAGGGGATGTACTCTATTCGACCGGTATTTTCAAACTAAAACACAATTCTTACACAGAATATGGGGATGGTCAACATTATATTGTCTATGTAAAGACTTCACTGATTGGTTAAAAAATACAATAAGAATTTCGAGAAAGCTATCCCTACCTGAAACATTTCCGGTATTTGGGTAAAGTTTTATGAATTATGTATTTTTAGATACAGGGCTCTGCAATAAATCTTTAAAAAAACTCTGCGATTTGCCATTCATACCAATTATGCATGCGATTGACAAAGCTATTCATCTTTCTACTGAAATTATTTTATTGCTCTATTTTTAACCATTTAGACCCAGAGTATGTAAAGAAACTTCCTAATAGAGTTATAAATCAAAAACACTAATTCGTTCCCGTCCATGTGTAAATGTAAGAAACTTTTGGAACAATAAATATATTTTATTTCAAGGACATTTTTGAGCCATAAATTTGTAATAAAGTTGAATGAAAGACACATGAATCTAATAAAGCAAACAGTAATGGGTCATATAACAATAAAAAAATGCCCAAAAGCTTCATGTTACAAGCAAACAGATGTTTATAATGCGCGTGACTAAAACCCGCGCGAACGCGGGACCGGTTGATAAGGGATAGTGAAGATTTCCGCGCGAACGCGGGACCGGGTGTTTGAGTGTTAAAATAATGCTACCGTTTACTGAAACAAAATGTTTTTTTTTTGTTAAATGAAAAAAATAAATTCTTTACATTATTCCAAAATGCGAAGAACCTCTATAAAGAGGAGCGGGGGGGGGATAGATGAGGTCTTCCAATGCATCTACTGCCGCTTGGTCCCCAATCTAACATAGCTCGAGTGTATCTGTGCTCTGAATCACCACCCAAAGCTGAATCGAACGCTTTTTCGATGTCTAAGAAAATAATTATCGTATATCTTATCACATTGAATTTTTTAAAAATGTATTTAGTCATTATAGCTAATTGCAGGACCGCTAATGGATTATTTCCAAATGCTTTATTTTAGAAGGATTCAAATAAGGAAGTTTCTGTGCCGCATCCTTATAAGATCAATAGATGGTGCAGCAGGGAAACTTCCTTATTCAAAACGCGCACTCTTAAGCGATACTTATATTGATAAAAGTAAAAATAAATGTATTTTAAAGAACGGTATTTAATGTTTCATATCATGTAAGTTTAATAACAGTACATATATAAAAAGCATCTTATATCATGCATGATAACAAATGTACTGTCATGATCCATTGTTAAGCAGTTAGACAGATTTAAATGTGGCTTTCTGTGATATTTTGATTTTAAAAATGATTCCGCAAGAAAGCTCTATATTGATGGGGTTGCTAAAAAAAGAAATTGAGCTCTATTTTTAAAATATTTATCGCCGCTGGAATACAATACATAAATTTCACGCAATATCAAACACTGTAGCGGACCTCCCCAACGCTAATGAATTTGCCCTATCCCCCTATTTTCTTGCTACTCCATTACCTCTTAGAAAAAAATGAAAATTATGACGTCGGTTGGTCGTATGAAAATTTTTGTAAGCAAAGCTGGCCGCGAAGGCTTTTAAGCGTTGTGATTTATGAATCTTCCGAGTCAGCTGTGGGTGTATTTTTTGTGGCACCACGGGACGCCACAAAAATTCCCCAGGTGCCCATAACATTCACCATTTGAAAGTTGTGTAGCGTTTCCACAGCCCCTTCCGGCTCTGGAATAATTGTTTGCTTTTATCACTCGATAGCTTCACTCAGCCGAACCGACCGCGATACGTAGATGTATGGCTCGGACAAGACCACATTGACCACATACGACCCTGCCCAATATTTGCATATGTTACGCAACATTATCTAATTCCGTTGTTGCTCAAAGAAACGAGCTCATATATCATCGAAGAACCTTGTTGGAAAACATAAAAATTTCCCAATTTTCCAGGGTTTTCCAGTAAAATTGCTCCGTTTTTAAATGGGGCTATAATAACGCATAACAATATTATAAGCAATTTGGTCACAGTGTGTTGAAACAGAAACATATTTTCATGATTAATTTTGACCACCGAGATGCAAAACATTTCCAATCCTAATCAAACAAGGTGTAATACTGGAATATACCAAATCTCTGCTTCTGCTGCTGAGAACATATTTGAATACCGGAGCAGAAAAACAAAGGTATTAACCTCAACGAAGAACATGATTTGAAATATGTATATTTATAGCTGACCTAAATCGTAAGTTCGAAAAAGTTGGGAAATTTATACCTGAGATAAAATTACAACCTCACATCAGAATTTCGTTGGAATACTGCATTAGGCTTGTAATTCAATGATTCAATTAAATTTTTATAATTAACCTTTCCATGATGTATTTACTACAACTTGACTCTAATAATAGGATTGGGGGGGGGGGGGTACACCAAATACAATATATAGCCATATAAACCTATTCCTAAGTTAATCATGTATGGCAATAGGAAGACGCAACAATAGAAAATATCTAAAGATGAGTGAGATAGTATATTTTTTAAAAGTTGATGATATGTAAAATAATCCATTGGTCGAGATTTTTTTTTAAATATAAAGCCAATATAATTTATTTTCTGGGAAGTTCAAAGGTTCATGAAATTTTCAATCACACCCTTTCAATACCGGCGGTGATGTGCAGAAGGCGAAAGTCGTTGAATAACCTTGAAATCAAGAAGACGTTCTTCCAGCGGCCAGATCTCTCTTTGTTGTCATTAAAAAATAAATGAGCTAAAATGAGAATGTTTTTATTTGACACCCGTTTACCTCCATCTCTCTGCTCGGCTATATAACGACCCGAAAGAAAAACAGACCTGTGTTCGAGTGGGGCCATCTCGATGAACACGTGGAAGCAGGGCGCGGCCCAGGGACTACACTGAGAACGCCCGTACTCCATCACATTACATTAGTGTCAGAATCGGCGGGTCAACACTCGTCATAGGAGAGTTGGGGTGGCAATGATAATTCATCGGCATTTATCCCTAGAACGACGAGGTGATCTGCTGGCTTCTAAATGACAAGATCATGTGCATCATCGGCCAACTAGAGCTATAATAAAGGCCGCCAACTTCTGGGCGATGATGATGCTTAATGCTTACATTAAAAAGCCGAAATGGAAGTCTATTTTAAATAACGTAGTGGTGTGTGCTTTCTTTTGTACCACCTCACGCAGAGCTTCCAGGCGCCACTTTCCTCACGCCCTGCAAAAGAGGCGAGATTTTTGCAGGAAGACCAGCTTCAGACTACGTGCACCCGATGATGTGTTGGAGGAGGGAGGAAGAGGTTACGCTAAAACGCAAAGGAACTACTACGCAACCACAAGTCCAATCTCAGTTTGAAGGGGTCTGCAGCAGATGGCGGACTACAGGGGCTCCTCCTTCCTAATGTTACTCGTATTGGTTTGGTAATTTGTAGTACCTAGCCACGGAGACTAGTTGCCGTCGAGTAGCCGAAAACCGTCCTTCTCCCCCTGTGTGCCATAGGCTGTTGAAGATAGTGGTGTCGCCTTTCGCAGAGTCCTGTTCCTTCTATAATCGGCAGTTCCACATTCCACTTTAAGGGTGCGTAGCAAGAGGTAAGCTGAGCATCCAATTTATGTTAACTGTGCTACATAAGAACGTTTGATGATCAAATCGATGCGGTTGCTTTTGCCCATCTTTACTACACATCATTACCCCTTTCTATTACCCACGGGCGTAATTTTGCCCCCCGATAAGATTAACAGTGATATTTTCCTTCTCTCTTTAGGTGCGATGTGTTATTTTAACAACGCCATCTCTTGTGGCCTTGCGGATACATTACATCTGCATACCGACCGATTGCTTCTTGCGCGTGAACCATTGCCGGTTGGGGAGAGACGCGTAGAAGGCGGGAGTCGGGAGAGTCGTTGGTTAGCCTTGACTGCGGGAGGTCGTCCTTCCTGCAGCCAAATCTTTCTCTCTAGTGTGGAATAAATAGTTATTTAAAGAAGACCGTATTTCTATTCGACACCCGTCTATTCCCATTCATTCACCCAGCAACATCATGGTCCGATAAAAGAACGAAATAATTGTAGATGACAGAAAGCATTATTTTTGATATATTACGAAGTTATCCTTGCTTCTCATACAAAGTCACACATGAAATATTTTATTGTATTTTTCCGATTCCAAGAAACTCATATGTCTGTATGTATACACACGGCCATGGACGATATGAGCAGGCTTGATTCTTTTATAAGTTGTTAAATAGAGTGGGTTGTATGATGCCTTAAGTCCTTAAAGCTTCTATCAATAAGGCAGTCATCGCGGAATCAAACGTCTCTCATAATCTAAGCGTGCGAGTGTTTGCTCCTATACGCTCAACTGCCAATATCATCCTTCTTTTGGAAGCACATACAATAACTTTGGGGTTTAAATAGAATTTCTTTTATGTGGAAAATCCGCTCGGCTCCTCAAACAGTTATTCCATTCTATCCCATTTCATTGCGTTTCCCGTTTAAATAGAATATTGGCGGGCCCCACTCCGGCTCGCTTTCATGAATTACAAATTAAGTTATCCGCGTTTCAAATCGATTTAACCCGGGAAATTGCATTATCTGTGTAATTTAGGCCTACCTAATACAACCTAATGACACGGCGACATCTCCTCCATCCTGCGAATGCATTCCAGCACCCCCCTATGGGCGTCCTCCTACGCACCCTATTTGCATATCAATACCGAAAAGATGCCGTTTTATGGGCCCTTACTCGGATAACGATACACAAAATTAAATTACATTCCACGAATTTGAGAGCAACATACCATTTGTATACCGCGATACACAACCCCCATTCAAACTTGACCTCCTTTTTGTTTCCTGCTGAACCCTTCAATGGCGTCTACTTTCCTTTATGTTATTAATTTTATATGCCAGACAAATTTAATACACTCTGCCGCTTCAATTATTTCACATCGTTCGTAACATAAAACGATTTATATATCAGACGATACAATGATACGAGACGACGCAAAAAATAAATGAAATCAAAGATATTGACTATGCATGTTGGTCGGCCATTTTGATCAGTCACAGTAAATTCTTACAATGGAGAGATCGTCGCGCGCTCCCACCACCTCCCTGATGTAATGAGTCGATAAAATGTCATGAAGTGCGTTAGGTTGTTCAGAGAAGACCGTACTGATACTCACGATGAAGCAAGGATTAGAGGATTAGAAGACCAACATACATTGGTGTCAGAAATGGTTTTTCTTCATGGGCCACAACAATGTAACAAGGTGAATGATCTATCATGATGGGGGATGAGACATGAGTGTATTAATACAGCCCAGAATCCAAACGACAATCTAAAAAGAGGTAACGGGAGCGCGCGACTCTATGTCCTCCTTTTTGTTTCCGACAGCATGAGTGAAATAAAATCCGTGCGTGATGCCATTAAATCGTTACAGGCGCCCTTCTCATAATTAATTCGTGCGCAAACGCATGCACAAGATACGCAAAAAAGACAAAAGAGTCGACCGATAGTCTTGGACGCGGTAAGATTTATTCTTCTTGTCGGCTTCACCAATCTCATAACTCTACAACTTTTCTTGTTCATAATAAAGACCTTGATTAAAAATGTTGTCTATTGTCTATTCATTTTTATGATGCTGTGTATAGGTCAGTATTATTTTTTTGGCGAAAACTATTACCATTGATAAGTAGATTTATTGTAGTATATATTAACCCAAACTAAATGTTATTTTTTGACAGTAAATCGGGAATATAGTTCATTATGGATATTCGTTATTTAAATAAGACATCATCGGTGTAAGTAGTATAAAATAATAAGGCTGCGTCAGCGGAGGCTGCGTGGGCGTGGGTCCATTAGGTTGGCAGTAAAAAGTGTTAAGTTATCGGTGAAGCACGTCCTCGGCGCGTGTGCAGGTACATTACATCTGACTATATTCATTAGCATAAAAGCCCCGTGATATATTTGCGTTGTTGAGCCGACATGACTTACTGCTATTTAGGGAGTATCGTGTCTTCTTTAGCTATTCGAGCACATGTCCCAACCCACCCACATACGCTCCTCCTTTTAAGACGCTTGCGAAATGTTAACATGAGAGTAATAAGAAAGCGTAACGGCCAAATGTATCTACATACGCTCGCACTCAACAAATCACACAAAACCAACCCTACATAATCTCTTAACAACCCCTCTGCTTCCTTCAGTCCCGCCAACTGTCAAATTCATCCAATAACCTTTGTTTTTAAAATATTTTTTCCCTTGTACACTTACACATTTATTGACTTTAAATTTAAAAAAATCAATCATGCCATATCTAAAACCATGTTTTTAAAATAATTTTTGATCTAATATAGTGAAATGTTTAAATATTTTATATGTTTACATAAACAAACATCAATTTTTGCGCTTAAATTACGAAAAAGATGGCGCCGACGCCAATGCCGCATGACTATCATATTATCATTTGCACTTTGATCACCACTAAAACTTATTATTGTATGTAGGATTTTTATACTTGCTGAGATACTCTTGTCATTTTTATCCCACTTCTGACACCATATGTAACATGGATGAACAAACTAATGTTTGTATATATCCGGTTGAGTGTTAGACTCCACGATGCCCACCCATAAAACCTCAGGGAAAAGGAGACAACTCTACGCTTGTGGGCAACGGTTTAACCCCTGGAGTAATGATGTGGAGTAGAAGTGTGCGAAAGTAATCGGTTTACTTATCAAACGCTGCTGGGGTAGCCCAGCTAACATGAGTTGGGTGCGCTGGTCACCCTATGCTGCATACCCATAAAAGGGTCTATGGAACAGTCGATTACCGTAGTTGGTGAAGACTGTGTCAAAGACTCACCACTATTCTCAGCAGCCTAGAAAAACACTGGTCTTTCACGCGGAAACCTCGCCTTCTTTGTAGGGCGTGGATCAAAAGGGGTGTTTAAAAAGTAGCGTTTCTCGTGGGGCTAAATGATCAGTGGAAGACACTCTTTGTGTGGCTAGTACGGGGTAACCCGGAACATACCATATAGCAACGCAGGAAATGGGTTCGATTGTTAATGAACCCCCAATCCAGTCAGTCACTGTCTGATGTCTGCCGTCTTGTTTTTATATATGCAAGTGTATACGAAATTAGCAGCGACGTCTTTCTGTTTTCCTGCTTGAACGTTATTTCCCTCGAGCTGAATAGTAGTAGACTCATTGGAAGACCTCGCTTACACTGGGCTGATTTAGTTTAAAAGGCCGTACATTTAGGCCTGAACATTGGAGGAAGGAGGCTCAAGACATACGATAATGGCAAAATGCATTGTTGGTGAACAGAAGCTCTCTTATAGGGCTGTAGGAGCCACCAAAAGTAAAGTATATCCATGAGGATACGCTCATGCTCAAATTTAAATGGTCACTTTATATAGTGCGAGTCTCCTATAAGTAGCACAGAGATCATAAAAAGAAGGAAAAAGCTCCATAGATGTATTTCTACTCATAACTTAGGCAAAAAGACCTAAACGAGGACGGAGTGATCACAAGGCTTGTGTGTCCAACAGGTCCACCTTTTAGATCGTTGACACTTTAAATGATCATCTCGCATTCAGACGTTATGCTCGAATTTATCCACAGAACAAGGTTTGCGTCCATAAGCCGAGCTCCACATGAGCGCCCTAAGATCTGCATAAGAGAGGGAAAACTCAAACCTATAAAATTAAGCCCAATGCTGCACGTGTTTTGTGAGGAATTAGGATGTCCAGTAATATAGAGCGACATTTCAGGTGATGCCTAGCCGTGGAGAAGAATAGTGAGTATTGGAGATTAGTTGGCGTGGACCACCTCTCCTGCCAGATTTCCACCGATTTTCGGGGTTTTACCGTTCTTTTCCAGAAATATCGCCACGCGACACTGTATCTCCAGATCCAGCGGAAGAACGCCGGCCAGAAAAATAAAATGTCATTTTAAGACGACTGTGTCTTCATCAACGACTGATCACCTTCATATTCCTGCTCAATTTCAGCAAATAAATCAGCATGCAAATGCCATCCAAATTGAAGATAAGTAATAGCTTAGATGTTCCCCCCCCCCCCCTCTGTATCCCAATAATACAAATAATAATGAAAAAACGATAGCGTTAAAATTATTTTTAAAATGATATTTAATGTTAATATTTTTAAATTTCAACTAACCCATGGATGGACCTAAATTGGGTGAGCAGATTAAAATATCCCCGAAACGGAATTATGATTCCCAAAGAAATAAGTTAAACATTGAATTAAATGGTTGAAATCCTCAATTATCCAAATAGGGAGAAAAAGGCTGGATCAGGCAGAAGTGCTCAAATATTTAACCGAAATGGTGGGCGAGATAACGTGCAAAGGTACGAGTGATTTAGATGAAGAGGTCCTCGCTCCTGTGTTAATCACAACCAGGATATTACAATTTACATCGAATTCTTCCCATCGTTTCATGGTAATATTTACATTTATTAATACTTTGATTCGCGTTATTATCTATCAAGTGTTGTTATTTAAGGGTTCGCGGAATTGAATAAAAATCCACAACACAATATTATTTCAGGCATTTGGCCAACGTTCCAATGTTTATTCGCGCATTTTTTCAATTCCTGGAAAAATATTCATTTCGGGGTATTGATTTTTTTTTCCGGCTGAGCATGTAGTATTTAAGGCACAAAATACACATTCGCTCTGGAGCAATAAAAGGAATTAAGGTAAATGCGATAGACGGTAGGGATCCGAATCGCAAAAATGATCATGATATATTAACCCTCGTCATGAGTCGCCCTGTCAGCAGATTGAGCCCTAGTTTTTTCAGCGGAGAAGGTCACTTTTTATGGTGACATGGTAACGAAAGATACGGCCTGAAAAAGACATCAAAAGACTAAACGTATCTTCATCTTTCAAGTATCGGGCCCTCCAAACATCTCGCTCCGGGAATGATTATATACACAAAAGAATGGAAAATTCAATTTATATATACGTTATGTCACAAAATTAAGGCAGGGAAAGTTCCGATCTAATCTAATCTAGATTTTCCCGTTTCAATTTGAAAAATCTTATCATTTGATTGCGTTTCCATGATTTTTTCAGCACAACGAATAGATAGTGGCATTTTTTCTGTGAGATTTTCAATTGCTCTATTCCTTTTTTTTTCAAAAAATTAATGGCATTTGAATAACTCATGCATAAAATCTGTTTACCAACTGGCTTAAACTAATTTTGATTTTCCAAGAAATCCTTCAAAAGGACTTTTTTTACGTTCACCAGCATCCAAACATGATTCCCAAATGGGAATTGTAGCTTAGATTGCCTTATATTTATCAAGATTAGTTGATTCAATATCATATAAAACTGTTTTCATCCTTGTATCGAAAAGAATTCGCGTATTTTGAGACCTTATGTTTGAGCTCAGTTTGTGTCCGAACGTAATGACGAAAACATCTTTGATTTGGGTTGTAATGATGATGCCAATATTGATAGCGATGCACTAAACGCAATCAGATCTACGACAAACAATTGAGGAGTTATCGCAAAACAAGAACATTTAAAACTTTTAAACAAAACAAATAGGATGGGTGTTACGGGATAGGATGGGTATCATAAAGCAAAATTGACACTGGATAAAATATAGAATTAAACTTAGATCCTTCTTATTTATTATACCTCGCCATGGCTTCCACCTCTTCAGGTCCTTGAGACAAGGCCCGAGATAAAAACCATTCAAAAATTCAGCTGAAGTAGAAATGCATTTGAAATCGTATTTTGCTTCTAAGCGGGAAAGTTTTTACAAAAGCAGCATCGAAGAACTGCCAAAGCGACGGGAAGTTGTTATGTTGAATAATGGAAAGAAATCATACTTTGTAATTTTATATCTGAGATTTGGCTGCGGGAAGGACGTTCTCCCGCAGCCAAGGCTAACCGATGACTCTTTCTTCTTGCGCGTCACCACCCAACCGGCAGCGATGCACGTGCAAGAAGCGATCGGTCAGTTTTACAGGTGCAATATCTCCGCAGCGCCACTGAAGATAGCGCTGTTAAAATAGCACATTGCTCCTAAAGAGAGATGGAAGATGTCACTGTTAATCTGGTGAACTAAATCTGCTCAAACTAACAGTAAAGCCCAAATGCATTGCATTATCCTTGCATTATTGCATTATCCACATATCTACGACAGCCTCACCACCTTAGCAGAACATCAGAACTTTCCACGGCCGAGACCAATGGTCGGATCCCAAGACTTAATTCGCTCTTATGACCGCTCTGAAAGATATTTGATTAGCCTACTTTCGATTATTACATCCAACGAATGCCGCTTCAATTCTTTTGCAATCATCATCCGGTAGTTGGTACATGTATGATTTCCAGTTGCGTAGTTAACCGAATTTCGCCATTTTTTTTAATGTAAAACATATATATTTTAGAATAAAATCAGAAATTGACAGGCTTGCATAGCAGATTCGTCTTTTTTATTTTTAAAAAAACTTCAGCAATTTTTCATAATTTTCCACAATCTTGCAAAAAATTAAATTTTATCAATATATGAACATAAATGTAGTGATAATAAATCTTACTATAAACAAAATATAAAATATTTGGTCGATTTTTATGATAATGATTTTGCTATTTTCATGCATAGAGAGATCCCAACTGCGAGACTCCGATGACGATGCGATGACGACCAAAGCTTAATCAACGATGGAGTTAACTCATGCTATAGTTTATTGGCTGATGTTCTTTTTGCTTTTTTTTGTATTTTTGTATTACAAATAATCCTTTAATCCTTGTCGTTTCATCAATAAAAGTATTTGAAGTATAAAATGAATTAATAATTCATAATGGTTTTCCGGATTAAATTATTTTTTTCGGCTGCGCATGCTTCGTAAATAATTAAAAGAGCTTTTCACGAAAGACTACACACACAATATAATAAAGGCATACGAGCTTTTATGATAGAAGTGGATTACTGTAAAGCTCTCTGCCTTTATATCGAGTAAGAATTTGAGGCGTTCAAAAACGTAGCTTAAAGATTTATAAGAGGTTGAAATATTAAATCTGGTTTTAAGCACGATGATCCGGATTCGTCAAGTGCGACCAGCTCAGGACGAGCGATCGTGGATAAATCCTGCAATCCTTGCATTCGGCAGAGGAGGCCCAAGCGGAAAGGCTTAAACGGGGGCCTAGCTTTTGATGATTTAGCGACCACTTCCGTCCGGATGTAAGCTTTTAATCCTCAACACAAACCACAAATATCCAGGCCGTACGGCCATTTATGAAAATGTGGAGCAATCTTTATTGATGAAGGTATCCCGCCGCTTATATATTCAATTTGGAATTGCCTAAACCAATTTAAAAGCTGATCCAATCTCAATGATATGTTTCACGGCGAGATTCCAATTCCGGGTACCTGTGCACATTTTTATATGATTGATTCGCCAACCCTCTTCTCCACGCGAATTAGCGAAATCCCGGATATATCGAATTTTTAAATCTGTCTACATTTACATACCCACAATGCGTGCCAGAGTGTCCCTGTATATACACCCACAATTTGCATCCAAATATACATAAAAAATAACGAGAAAGTAATTTCGAGTCCTAAATCCTTAATCTCTATAATGGCTCTGTCTTTATTTACCATTTATCCTTATACCAAAACACAAATGGAATTCATTATTCATTTTTTTTGTATTAATTCCGTCCGTTCTTCTATCGGGCCGTGATGTTGCTGGACGAATGGATGGTAATAGATGGGCGTTCGAATAGAAAGACTCTCTTCTCTAAATAAATATTTATCCCACATGACAGAGAGAGAGAGATCTGGCTGCAGGAACGACGGCCTCCCGCAGCCAAGGCTAACCGACGACTCTCCTGACTCCTGCCTCCTGCGCGTCACTCCCCAACCGGCAACGGTGCACACATATGCATGTAATGTACACCCTATTATCTACTAATTATCTACTAAACTTTCCATATCTTTTGTAAACAAGTTCAATTACCATCAATATCGCAGCATTGTCTATTTGAATTGATTTCGCCTTATGCACATAGAACATATTTAATTTCCCTTCTTATCAAAAGTAAAAGCACGATATCGTGAAATTGAACTTGGATCTTTTCCTTGTAATAATTTAGTATATAAATGGTTCACAAACCATAAATCATTAGAGTTTTATTTGGAGTCTAACATAGAGTGTTACGGCTGACAGCTAGCGACTAACCGTACTAGTAAGAGGAATACTCTGTGTCAGCCCAAACTATCTTCACTCAAATACATTGTAACGCAGTAAAAATAAATAGTATATAATAAAATATCAATACTTTTATTTACAACAACCACCACACGTCACATGCATGTGTAAGGCCATTTTGTTTAGTCACCGTAAAGTATTTTATTGGAGTGGTCGCCAATACAATGCGAGATGATCAGTGGTCTTTTGCTGTCCTTTTACGCGATAAAGTAAGCAGGGTCGTAACTAGGTGGTGGCAAAGCAAGCGCCCGCCATGGGCGCAACTGGACTTGAGTCGATTAGTCTTCTTCGGACAACTTCGTTTTGTAATGTGAGTTCCTAATCGTTTTGTAAATATGTTCGGATATGGTGTTAGATCGTGAGGCGTTCATTCGTCAGCGCTCGGAAAATCGGACCAGTTGGACTCACAGACCTCTTTTAGGGCTTTAGGTGGCATTTTCGGAGATAAATGCGTACCCGATGTCTTCTATGATTTGTACGATCATTAAAGCCCCCTTAATCTAGACACGCGAACGCAAGACTATATAATATATATATATATATATTTATGTATCTATCGTATACATTTGTGTTGCTTTCTTAGCTAGTTTTTTAGTTTTAAGTTGCAAAATCTAGCTTGTTTATATCTCACACTCAGAGCCCAAATGGCAGTGATAAGAGCGCGTGATGACCTCTCCATTGGAAGAATTTACTTTGCCTGAACAAAATGGCCTATAAGCATGTGAGACCAAAATAATGATCGTTAAGATCCCCTTTTCACGCCAGGTGTGCTTACTTCGAAAATAAAAAAAATCCCCCAGCCTTAGGGACCCTTATAACCAAACTTTATAAATTACCCTAGTAGTCATGGACTTTAAAAAGACAATTATATCGTGTATCAAAGTTTATTTGTTCGTTCATCTAAACAAGACTTTCGAGTCTATTCAAGACCATAAGCCTGCAGCACTTTTCAAATGTCAACGTTTGTTCATATCATGAAAGCTTATCTCATTAAATTGTCAAGCAAGTATCAAAAGATTCGCTAAAATGACATTCATTGTGATTGCTGAAGAACTGTTTGATAAAAATGAAGACTTTCTTCGTATAATATTTCTTTTAAAGCCGACAAGATGATTTATCAATTTCTAATTGCGTAAGTCCGCGTAAAAATAGACTGCGTATGTCAGTTATATTTTCTATAGATATAGATGAGAGATTGACGAAGATTTTTAGGGAAGAAAAGAAAATTGTTTAGCGTTTTGAAAAACGTTAAAGTTGGCAATAAATAGAAATATGAAAAAATACGTATAAAATATTAGCAGTCAAACTCATTATGTTTGGTGGAGTCCTGCTCCTGACACAGGATGTATCTCTGGTCTCGCTTGTGAGCTTTGTGAGCTGGGAATATTTTATACGGCTGAAGCTTACACGGGAGACCGAAGCTTTTACCATTTATTGCATATATTTCAAAAATGAATATTTCCCAATGCGTGCTCTGGCTACACCGAAATGTATTTTAGAAGTCGTAATAAAACCAACCCCCCCATCCCGGATATGCCTTTCGTGAGATACGTACTTCTATTAAATTATCGACAGACGGTAATATGACATCTGAATGAAGCTTTCATCCAAGAAATTATTTTTTTGCAATCTGAATGACAATCGACTTATAAAAAATATATAAATAAAATCATAGAAAATATATAACGAAAATAACTTTCATCAAAGAAAAAATATGCGTTCGTTTCTAGTAATAGATATTTAAAACATTGACATAAAAAGATAATTTGGAAATTGATTAAAATTAGATAATTTAAAAAAACGTTACAGTTACGGAGATCCTCGAATTACGATTGTGATACAATAAACAAAAAAATATCCTATAATTTAACAGGGTGATTGATATGTGATAGTAATAGAAAGCATATTAAAAACAATCAAATATATTATACCGTGACCATGGGCGTATCGACGTGTCTGAAATATATAACATGTTAATATTCCCAAAAAATTGAGGGTTTTTTTTCTATTAACTTATGAATCTAAAATGTACTTTTATCCAAATATTATAAAAATCTATTTAATTTCTAAAATTTAAATCCTGAATGCTCTTGCAGTATAAAAGTGTGCGTTATCAAGATGAAATATGACTAATTTTGATAAATTAATTTGATAATGTTACTAATTAAAATGATCGCCTTTCTCTGAGTTAAGCCTTTCCAATTGAATATATTAGGGGAACCCGAAAATATTCGTAAATTTATTAAAAAATATATATATAACATCGTGAAATGGACTTGAAAAGAAGGAAATCTGTTAAACTAATGTTTAAAAATAGTTCTATAAAAAAACAGCTCAAAATTATATTTGTGGACACAAATTGAGCTCAACATAAGATCTTAAAATTTTCGAATACTTTCGGGTTCACCTAATATATTACTTCTGCCATTATTTTTTTCTTCTTCTAAATGTCTACATAACTATGAAAGGGTAGAATGAGTAAAATATCATCTCCATGCAATGACGCTGTTAATTTGTATGGATTTATTTCGCCAGAATAACAGCGACATCTTCCGTCTCTCTTTAGGCGCAATGTGTCAATTTAATAGCGCCATCTTCTGTGGCGTTGTAGACACATTGCGTATGTAATAACGACAGTGATCGCTTTTTGCGCGTTCATTCGGTGGTGAGTCGGAGGAGGCGGGAGTCGTGAGTCGTGAGAAGTTGTCGGATAGCCTTTGCTGCGGGAAGACGTCCTTCCCGTGGGCAGATTGTTCTTTTGTGATTAATAAAGAAGACAAAAAAAACTATGCAACGCTTCCACTCCTATACTACAAAGACAAATAAAGCTAAATATCTTAAAAATAAAAAATATGAATGCATCGCCTGTCTTTTGTTTGTCGTCTGTATGTCTGTGAGGACGCTTGGAAAATATAAATTAAAATTTAAAATATTCTGTTATCTATGTCCACGGATTAATCTCAAATACATCTTCATTGTACAAATTAATATTAAATCAAAATTCTTGACAACAAGTGATCATAAACATGTGTTTTTATTTATTCATTTATTTTTTCGAAGGAGCGAAATCTTCAGAAAGACATCGCCACTCTGTAAATTATTGCTCTAGGGTGGCGGTATGTATCCCTCTAGGGCCTCATGTTATCGCGAATTCTTCGCGGTACCTTTATTTGTGGGTTTCTTCGGTATCTTTCTTGGGACCCCCTATGTGCCCTGCTGGGTTGAGGAGGACGATGATTCTTCGGTGCGTGTCCGACGTCTTAGTCGTTCAGCGTTCCATGCCCTGGAATTGGTTAGCATCGTAGGGACCATGTTACTGGGTGTGAGTGAATTGGCTTCAAGCTCCTACCGCAGTGTGTTCCTATCTGTGCACCAAACCGTGCAGGCGAATAGTATGTGCGCGGCATCGTTCAGCTCCGCTCCGCAATGGTGACATTTCGAACCGGCCTCCTTTTGAATCTTGTGCAGGTAGCTACCAAAGCAGCTGTACCCAGTGAGTGCCTAGGTAAGGTGGTAGCACAGCTGACCGTGTTTCCTGGCTGTCCAGGGCTTTAGGTCCGGAATGAACCGATGGGTCCATCGACCTTTGGTGGAGCTGTCCCATTGGGACTGCTATTCCACCATGGTGGATTGCCTAGCTCTTTGCCTGGTTTCCCCGGTGCGTATGACTTTCCTTTCTGAAGTGTAGTGCATATCGGAGCTCCGTACAGTAGTACCGATTGTATAATCTTCGACGGTTTGCCTTAGGGCCACCGATGTTAGGCATCAACCTAGCTACATCTTCCGCGATACTAGCCGCTTTAGTTGCGGCCTTCTCCGTATGTGCAACAAAACGGAACTTATCATCAGTATCTACCCCCAAGTAACGGATGAATCTTGAGAACTTGATCTCTCAGTTCTCGATACTCAAAGGTGGAGGCGCAAACTTTCTTCGCCTAGTGAAGAAGAGGGCCTCAGTCTTCTGGGCGGCAAGCAGCAGTCCAGCCGAAGAAAAAATGGATCGTCATCTGAGAGTCTCGCAACTGGGTGCACTCTCTATTGTTAAAGCTTTGTATTTACATCTTTTTTCAAGTCATTTTCGATTTTTTTTTGGTCTCTCTTGTCCATTTTAATAGTCAATACATCATATAAATAGTACTTAAATTGAGCCACTCACTATAATTTTTGGGCTTCCGATTTTAAACGCTCCATAGATTTGCCCTCAATTTTAAGCGGGAAATATGCAGTGATAAAATTCACAAGATAATTAATTGGTGATGGTTGCCTTCGCTTAGTATTTTCGTCGCCTACACTTTCCGTTATTATACAAAGCGCCCCATTACGAAAGGGCCCTCGATTAATAAATTTATCTCCTACATAAATATTGAGATATTTTTTGATCGCCTCCCCATCGATATTGGAAGTCTAGTGTCAATAGCAGGACAAACTTAATTACGCAGAATGGAGCATCGGTTCAAAAGCGTATTTCATGAACTCAAAGGTCTACGTTATGACCTTTACAATTATCTTCCCTCCTCGAAAGGCGCCTACTTATTAATAGGCTACAAGTGTATATACAAACGGCTTTTTTGAGTTAATATCCATTCTACTTGTGACCCTACCCTTTAATGGCTTGCAAATATCACCTGACCGCTTTGCCCGGTCAGGTGTGACATAAATAATGGCTACAGGTGACCCCGGCCGCCTGATAAAGGTTTCACGGGCCTTCCGGTTTGAAATAAAACCACCCTGCAAGAAGTAGTTACCCACGGAGTCATCATCACGCCATGACCGCAAACCCTGCACAAAGTTATTCGACACACCGGTTTTAATGGCCTTTGTCCGTAAAACCGCCACAGTATTAACCCTTATAATTCATATCGAACGCTATTTAAATTCGTTACTATTAAGAAATATTCCAACCCCCCATAAATAACATATTTTCATTAATATGCCAGATTTAATGACAATTTTCGGCGGAAAATAATTCAAATTCTATTTGACCGAATTTACTCTTCAGCACGCAGCCGATTAAATTGTTTTATTAAATCTATCCGACCGAAGCCGATGCAATTCATTTCGATGCAATTAGCAAAAACAGCACGAAATATAAAAATTGACCGCAGTTTCGCTCAAATAAATAAGTTAAAAATATTAGCTGCAATTTCATACAATGAACACTGATTAGTTTGCCTGCCGCACCTTGTATAAAAATGATGGATAATCATCCAGAAAGTAAGGTTAAATTATTGTATGTAGAATCATGATACCCTCCCATAAAGCCCTTGAAGGAGAACCAACCCTACGCCCGTGGGCAAAGGTTGAATCTCTAGGGTAATGATGTGGAGTAGAAGTACGCGAAAGTAACCTCGTCGGTTAAGGTAGCCCAGCTAACATGAGTTGGGTGCGCAGGTCACCCTGTGCTGCGTACCCATAAAAGAGTGTGTGGAAAAGCCGATTACAGTTACATATTTGGTGGAGACTGTGTCAAAAGCTCACCATTATCCGCAATAGCCTAGGCAAAAAAAAGGAAGAACAGTTTTAGGTTGTTCAAATGGCGACTCGTCTTCGTGGCTAGGTACTAAGGATGACCGAACCGATATGAGACCCATGGGTAAGGGGTAGCCCCTGCAGTGCGTCTTTTGCGGCAGCCCCCTTCTAACTGAGATCGGATTCGTGGTGGCAGTAAAACCGCAGTAATTAAGCTTAACCTTTGTCCTTCCTCCTCCTCACCTCATCTGGAGGGCGCGGAGCAAAAAGGGTGGACACCTGGATGCTCCAAGCGTAGCGTTTCTCGTGGGGCTAAAGGATCAGTAGAACACAATCTTTATGTGGATAGTCCGGGGTAACTCGGAACAGACCATATAACAGTGCAGGAAATGGGTTCAATTATAATGAACTCCCAAACCAGTCAGTCGCTGTCTGATGTCTATTTCTCTGTATATGGGATTGAAAGATGATCGACATCCGTAGATCTTATCTCCCATTATGATAAAGTATAGAAAAGCTTCCCCTTTCTCTGAAAAATGATCTAAAAATTCAAACGCGGTGTGGTCACGCAATTTTGATGCTCAGGTATAAGCATTCTGGGCACCCATCTTGCACATTACTTCTTGTAACCAAGATTTTTGACACAATATCAACGAAAAGACTTTTTAAAGATCATCAATTGTCATCCGGTAGTCATTTTCATCCAAGCCAATTTAGAGACATGTTATCGACTCATCCCATCACTACCATTAACTTCCACGAACTTTCGATGGATATTCAGAGCGTTTTTGTTCTGCAAAGTTGAAAAATCAGATGACAGCGCAGACATTGCACTAACGGAAGATGACGTGAGTGCGCGACGACCTCACTATTGGAAAAATTTACTGTGACTGAATAAAATGGCCGTAAACACGCCAAATAGGATCCCACCTACGCCAGGTGCAGTCTCAGGAGCCCTTGTAACCTTATTTTCTGGATGATTTTCATATAAATGTCAAATGCTTCCTGTGCTTATATTTATCTGACTGATCCCACTTCCATTGAGTTTATCACTTTTTATATTTTATCATGTTGGTTTATTAAAAATTATACCGATTTTTTAAAAAAATAATTAGCAAGTTTTTTGAAATTCGCACTGATTGGAATATATATTATTATTAATTGAAAAAATCCATAGTTATTAGAAATCAAATAGTGACATTTAAAAAAAAATGGTAACATTTTTGTTAATATATTTGATTTATAAGAAACTTCTTTGATCGCCATAATAAATACCAAATGCTAACTAAGCCATTCTACTACTCTTGTACAACTTATGGGCGCAGTTCCAAAAGCGAATCATTAAAAGATTTGGAAAACCAATTACTAATCTTAGACAGTGAGTTATTTTAATTATTTAAAGCCTACTGAGTATCTAAAATCGTCTATCATATTATTTAATAAATTAAAGAAATAATACTGATTGTTTTTATATCAAAAATCAAAAGGGGTATTTTTAAAAATATAATAGCATTAGGCGTGCAGTCTATTGGACATGTTCATAGTTTAAGGGTCGTTCATATAAGTTAGGAGAGTCTCGTATGCAGCAGCGTACGTGTTTCGAAATTAAAGTCAGTGTGAAATTGTTTTCCTTAACGGTCTTATTGCTAGTAAGGCTCCAATTATCTTGTAAGTGTTACAGTGCTGAAAAAATATGTAGCATATCCCCATCCACCCCATACAGGAGTGGGTGGAGAAAATTGACCGTGCCGTCTGGCGAGAAGGATTCCAAAGGAGCCTTAATGGCTTTCCAGTGTACGTTGTGCAAGGAAAATATTGATACGTGCCTCATTTCCCAAATTCCTCAGCGAACCCTTCTTTTTGTGTTTTAAAAGAATTGCGTCTGTGGACAAACAGCTACGTGCTGGCGGTCACCTAGACCAAAAAAAAAATCCAACGCGCCAATAAAGAAAGAGAATAAAAAATAAGCACTTAAGCTAACAAAAGTTATAAAAATGCTGATTTCAGTATATAAAAAATAAAAGCCATATTGACAGATTCACAGACAAACATCTGGACTTGAGGGCTCCCATAAAAGCACAAATATTATATAATAATTAATTCAAAAAATTGCACGCACAATATAATAGTTACCATCCAGAAAGTAAGGTTACAAGGGCTCCTAAGGATGGCGACTCCAACGACCTATTTGTTTGGTCCCGTGTGTTTGTCAGCCATTTTATTCAATCACAGTAAATTCTTCCGGCGTCTTGCGCTCCCATCACCTCCCATCTATGCAAGATCCGTGCCTTTATCCGTTTTTTGACTTTGCAGAACAATAACGCCACGAATATCCATCGGAGGCTTGTGGAAGCTTACGGTAGTAATGTGATGAATGAGTCGACAACAGGTTACGAAGCGGGTTAGATTGTTGACAGAAGATCGTACTAAGATGATACTCATTACAAAGCAAGGAGTGGGAGATCATTAGTAATTTCTGATGAACTTGTGCAACTAATTGAGGACCTTCACGAAGAAATTCCTGATATGAAGTCTCCTCGGTAATATTGTGTCGGAAAAACTTGGTTACACGAAGTTGTGTGCGAGATGGGTGCTTGGAAAGCTCATACCTGAGCATCAAAATAGCGTGAATTTTTGCATAGGAAGGAAAAGCTTTTCTGGTGTCTATATTGACGGGGGATGAGACGTAGGTATGGTAGAACACCATATATCAGAATCCATAAGATGAAAAAATAGCGTGGGTCCAAAGAAAAGGAGCGCTTTACAGAACTGTATCCGAGGATAAGGCGCTCTTGGTCGCCTAAATTCCCCTGGTGAACACGAGCAGAAATTTAAGAAATTCTGGTAATAGAGATGGAATCAGACCAACAAATGAAGGTGTGCCCAACGACTTATACTGAACATAAGTCACTGGAGGGCCCGGAAACACGGTGAGATTATCTTCCACCTTACACAAGTTCTGAAAGAACACGGCTGCTTGTCCAGAAACAAGCACTCGAGTTAACTGAACTTAAAGACGATAACTCAATATTTTTTTCCCGTATGGGGAAAATCTTCAAAAGACACCACTATTTTGTGATAGTATGGGATTTCTACTCACTAAAGCCCTCTTCTTCTTCTGCTGCCACCCGACTACTAGTTAAGTATTGTACTAGAGTGGCAGCGATGTGACCCTCCTGGGTCTGGGAGGTTGGCCTGTTGTCTGTTCAGTGGGGACTGCTTCAGAAGCTCTTCTTTGCCTCTTACGTTCGGCGTTTTCCTTCTGCTGCATAACGCACTTTGTGCATTTTGAGCATTAAAGGAATCATATTGTTGAGCGAAAGCGAGTTTGCTCCCAGCTCCTCGTATAGGGTATCCCTTTCAACGCTCCACGCTGAACAGAAGAATGTTGCATCATCATTGCCAACTGATGGCATTTCGGACTTGTCTCTTTGCCTATTCTCTTGAGATAACTGCCAAAGTAGCCATTCCCGGTGAGAACACATTTGGCCATGTTGCCCAGTCATCCACAATTACAGGTTTAGTACAAGTTCATGTGTCCACCGACCTTTTGTAAAACTGTTCCATCAAGACTGCTACACCGCCATGGTAGTTTCTTTGGCCGCCTTCTTAGATTTCCCTTTTTGTATTGCCACTCTCTCTTGAGCGAGCAAGTCAATTGGCGGTATGATAGTTAGTACCAAGATAGCATCTTCCGATTATGTGCGGTATGCAACAGACATCCTAATTGTACTTCTTCTTTGAAGAAGTGCTATTAGGATGCTGTTGGGTGCTATTAGGATCTGGGCCTGAAAAATTGGAGTGTAGAGATCCTCGGTGGCCGGGGCTCTCTTATAGGGCTGAAGGAGCCATAAAAAAAGTAAAAAAATATTTAGTTAGGGTATCCTTTATTATTAAATATGTCAAAATATCCTGTGTGATTGATGTAATTGGATTTTAAATGGAATTTTGATGGAATAAACATTTCATGTTTTTTTTAGTTTTGCCTCCATAAAAAGTCTTCTTTTGGGGAATATTGTAATGGCTCCATTTCATTGTCGATTCGCTTTCGCAAAATAAGGTTTCCAGGGAGCTTCTTTATGGGACGCGGTGAGGTAGATGATCGCGCACATATGCGAAATTAATATTACCGTAAAATTCAATTTCACGCGTGACCGACGTGCCGTGTTTGTGTCTCCGGGAATGATCCTTCCACTATCTCATCCATTCCAGTTTTGGGATAGTAATGCCAAACTATTATAATAATGTTCCCGGTAAGTAAATTTCAAGGGGAGCGGAGTTCCAGTTTTATGCTCGTCGCGAATATCAAATGTGATACAGCACGCCTGCTCTTATTTATTTACGGCCAAATATTGGATTACCATTTTTCATGGTGCCTCCATTGTTTCGAGCCAGTCATTATTTGTTGAGTTTGATTGTTCAAACACTTTCAGATTACACAAAGAAAGCATTGTATGCCGGATGAAGTGCAGCCTATTGTTACTATTTGGATTGAACATTATTTTCATGAGTGCTCTTCAATTAAAAATTGGCTGGTTGTACTGCAAATGAAATAACAGGGTACGAAAGAAAGGAGTTTATTCATAAACCTTGCATTTTAGAGTTTTAAAATATCCCTTTCTACATATCTATCGATAATGGGATAGGCGTGTTCATTTGCATAATATTTCCGGAACTGCATGCTAATGCAGTTCCATATGAAAAAAAAAACATTAGCGAATCCATATATTTGTTATTTATGGTGATATGTTGAATGTGGGCCTACATTGTTGCATTTCGCGATGTTTTTAATACGTTTAAGACTATTATTGGTACGAAAAACAAATATTTTGTCAATTGAGATGGAAAATATTAAGATGTCTCTCATTAACTGACTAGGGGTAAAATCATTTTTGGGACCAAATCACATCGGCTATTCAATGAATAGACTCCAAAAAAATATCATCATATTCATTGAAAACGAGTAGAATTCAAACAAAAAGAAAACCCATCGAAGGCTTCAGATTTTTTCAATTAATTGTAGAGGGTGGGTATGATCCGAGTTGTCAAATGCAAGACGATGGATGCATTGTGTGGGAAGATGTTAACGAGACGTCATCTGTTCGGCGGGGGAAGAGTTAAACGAAAGCAGGCGTGGGGTGGTTGGTTTGGGCGGAGGGTGAAATAATGAACCAACACCGAATCCCAAATTTGTAAGCATACGGAGAGGCTGTATTAATTTACTAAGCCGAAACGATCTGACGGAGTATAGCAGGCGGGGCAGGGCCGGTACGCGTATTACTTACCAGCTCAGATATTTACATCTGTTATACATGCGCTTAATGGAAAATGAGGAATAGCGAGAATTAAGTAAAGAGTCAATGAATTTTCAATCAAGTTTATCTTCATTAATACTTATTTGTTCAGTAATTGCCTGATAAACTTGCTACAGCAGCGAGCTCCGTCAACGTTTCATATTTCATTGGCATCCTGGGGGATTATTGGCCTGAGTGAAAATTAATTAATCAAATCAAAAACCAAAATCACGGAGACAATTCCGGAAGAAGCGTGGCAAAATTTCAATCATATTATACAAAACCAATATTTTCTTAATCTTTATTACATTATAACGGTTAAAATGGCGCCATGCTGACGATACACTTTGACATTTGTGACATTTTAAAATATTATATATCTGTAAATTGTTTGAAATAAACAATATCATTAATTTGTTACATATTAGCGAACTAGTTAATCATAAACGTTAGCCCTGCCCTCGATCATCCTCCAACTCATGAACATTATATTTTTTTTAGGGCGAGCAAAATGATGCTGGAATTTAACAGTGTTATAAATTTGCGCAGTTTTAGAGTAATATCGATTTTCAGATTAAAACATTCAAACTATCTGATGGAGTTGAACTTTATTAATGTGTATACTCCCTCAAAATTGCAGCCCAAATATCTCTCAGATATTTGCGGTCTTTAATACTCCGAGACTTAATTTTAAATATACACTGGGAGTATTCAATAATGTGTCTACATCAAGTTTTAAAGAAAGGAATAGGCCGATATATGGATTAGGGATCACCAGGGTGACATCCCAGGGCTGCACCCCGCTTCAGATAAACTGTTGATTAGAAAAATCTTTGTGAACCTATGACAATCGAATTAAAGAAGGCATGCCACAAGTCAGAGAAAGATAGCCAGATATATATCTGCTTTGCGTCGATGAGATAAACCCAAACTTCAGATATGGCCAAGATCAATATATTTACGGCGAAGAAAAAGTTATTGATTAAGCCCTTCTATAGCGTCGAGATATGGACTACGCTCTAGGAACAAAAAGCTATAGAAATTTAGGTATCCATAGAAAATTTGTACTAAAAACAAAAGTACGAGTGACTAACACGCGAGAAAGTACATTATAAAACATGTATTTTACCCGTTGCTTGCATAAAGGACGCCGCAAATAAAGTAGACGTTATAGGAGAGTTGACTATACCTAATAAATATCTTTTTTTTTATTTGGTGAGAACGGACAAACCCTGATCTTCACAGTCACATAAAAAACGATGTCGGAAGAACAAGTGAACTCCTCCACTTAGCAATGTGTAGCAGTGGGCGATTTATCATTCCCCGTGAAATAGCGCTGTTAGCTTGAGCAGATTTCATTCGCCATATTAACAGCGACATCTTCCTTCTCTCTTCAGGTGCAATATGTTATTTTAACAGCAGCCATCTCTTGTGGCCCTACGGTGACATTGCACCTGCATACCGACGGATCGCTTCTTGTGCGTGCACCGTTGCCGGTTGGGTAGTGACGTGCAGGAAGCGAGAGTCGGGGGAGTCATCGGTTAGCCTTGGCTGCGGGAAGTCATCCCTCCTGCAGCCAGATCTCTTTCTCTCTCTCGTGTATAATAAATAGTTATTTAGAGAAAGACGCAGTGTATTAATCTAGCATAAAGAAAAAATGGGAGGCAACCCCAATGAAAGCCAGAAATCATTCTCCTCCATGACAGCTCTAACTGTCTCCAAACTACAGAAAATTCCCTGAACTCAACTTGATCATCCTCTTCACAGTTCCTACCTATTGCCTTAATTTTTTTTGTTTTTGTTTAAACCGCTTTAAGAAGTTCTAGGAGGGTAATAATTTGAAGATGACGAGGGCGTGGAGGAATTCGTGCGCAATTGGCTTCTGAAACAACCAGCTTCATTCTACGATGCTGCAATAAAAGATCTTCTTTTTTGCCGGGAATAATCTATTTGTAAAGTGGAAATTATGTGGAATAATAAATTATAATTGCCGCTTGATTTTCAATAAATTATTTTTTAAAAAAATTATTCCATTTATTATTATATTTGATTTACCCTAGTAGTCAGAATGTCTTGTAAATAAGCTGTTCTTATTAGTATTATTAGTAAATTGGGATAACCCTAAATAAACTAATCAGTTTTATTGACATTTATGTGGTATTAACAAAAAATATTAATTATGTGTTGTGACAACCCTGAACAAAAAATGTTCAAAGCCCATAAGTGATCCCATATGACAGTATGTGGTATGTATAATTATGCTAGAACACACAAGTCTCCTTTAGACAATAAAATAGCAACGTCGAGCAATTTTGTACACTGTTTTTATTATTTCTAAAATCGCTGGTGTTTAGAAAAAGTAGTAAAAATTCCATGGATAAAAGATCATGGAAATTATTTTTATGACAAAGATAATCAAGAAATTTGTATCACATTAACACATTCCGGCGACGCAAGTTTCCAATAACTTGCAAAATAATAACATCATTTGTAAAAATCGATATTATTCTTAAACCAACAGACTAATTAAAACGTAGTTTTTTAAACAGAAATAATATTGATAATTTTGACTTTGATATTGGATTAATATATTTTAAATAATCTAGCAAGCTTTTCAATATGTACAACACCATTATTTATTGAAAATTGAAAAATATATAGCATTCTCATATTTTTTTTTGTGCATCGAAAGCTTATATTACAAAGCGCGGTTTTTTACTAGGCGGATGGGAATGTGTTAAAATAAAACATATACATGTCATTAAACCTGGAAATTTAGATCAATGGAATTTGTTCATCGTTTTTTGATAAACAAGTAATTTTTATTTTATTTTATTGTAATTCATATTTTTTCATAAAAAAATAATAAATATATTTAAATAAAGTTTAAGTTTATAGTTTTCAATGGTGGTTTCATTGCGTTTTTTGCAGTTAACACGATAGGCCTCGGCTAAATACTGCATGACCCACATTTTAGACGATTGCCTTCGCGATTTTGTTCCATCCCCGTTTGAAATTCGCTATTCAACCCGAGGAGATTAAAAAGAACAACTTTGGATAACGAATCGAGCCATTTCAGTATTAATACATCCGGACCGACAAAATATTTATTTTGCAGTCGAAGTTTTCGAAGCTCGATTGCATCGTCTCCAGCAAATAAAGAAGAAAGTCTGTTCATTCGTTTCTTCATGTATTTGGAGCCCACTAAAGCCGGTGCAATAAAACTTTTACAGCCTGTTCGGCATTACCTGAAATATATGCTGTGCAACTTCGTTAAGCCGCACAGGGTGTTTGTACTTTTCAACTTGCACCAAATTGTATGCAGTATAATATTGCACCACGATCCAAACGTCTAGCAGTGATTTGTAATCTTCAAAAAAATATTTGTTTTCATTGTGAAACGATGGACTCGTATTTCATCCATGGTTATGAGTCAACGCAAAAACTCTCGTCATAGATAACTTATTTATTTATCACGAGAGAAAGAGAGATCTGGCCGCGGGAAGGACGTCCTCTCGCAACCAAGGTTATCCGACGACTCCTTATGACTCCCACTTCCTCCGCAACAAGCGATCGGTGTCGTTCCTTCAGAAGCAACGTGTCCACAACGCTATATTATATGGCGCCTAAATAGAAACGGAAGATGTTGCTGTTAATCTGACAAATAAAATTTAAATAAAACATCACCAACCACTTGATCGAAACGATCGTGATCTTGATCCTCACGTCGCTGTTTTGGTTCCATTGTGAGCAAATGCGGCAACCATCTTGCGCACAGCTTTCTCATGTACAAATTTTCAACCATATACGATGTACAGCACTTTCAGTTAAAGATCATCCAATATCATGCTATGGAATTTTTACGTCATTTATGGCATGGTTACCTCATTTAGTCGACCACTCCTATGTTTGTCTTGGCAGCTTGTACGACCTCGTTTAGACTCTGCCATCTAATATTTTACTATTATGAACAGACTTCCTTGAGTATAATCTAGCTCGGCTTGGATATTGGTTCGACTGAGATTAACAAAGATAAGCAATATTCCGACATCCAGACATAAGACTTCATTGCTTATGAGATTATTCTTCAAATATGGCCTAGGCCAGCTCAAAAGCTCCTTCTGTCCCGAGCTTTCCATTGACAACATTGCATAAAAGAACTTATATTAATTCCATAATTAGCCTACATGAGATTATTAAATATTTTTAGAATACATTTTAGATGAAATTATGCATACGGTGATATGATGTATTTGATTATGAATAAGAAAAAATGTGCTATAGTATAAATAGTCGGTTGATGCGGGCGGCGGCACATATTTGCCATAATTAATTAACCTTGTTTTTTTATGCATTTCTGAATGAAAATTAGACTGAAATAACAATGTTTAATTAAATTATTTTGAATTTATGTAAATACCTATAATTTTATAGTCGTTTAAGTACTCAAACGTAGTAGAAAGAGTAGATCTAACAATGAATTGTTAAATTAGGGCAAATTGGCTTAAACGTCGCGAAATGTGAAACTTTAACTGGTAGTTGGTAGGAAAGAGGAAGAGAATCGTTTGTATTATCTCTGTCTCCTTTGTATACATCAGTGGTTCTTTAACTTGAAACTTGAACTGATTCTATTCGCCAGATTAACTGTGTCTTCTGTAGCGTTGCGGTCTGAAAGAACGATACCTATTGCTTCTTACGTTTGCACCGTTAATGCTCCGGTGATGCCGCGCGTGAGAGTCGTTGGATAGCCTTGACTGCGGAAAGACGTTCTTCCCGCAGCCGAATCTCTCTCTCTCTCTTGTATTTTCCGGATAAGTACTAGACTCCACTATGCTCACCCATAAAATCTCAAGAGGGGGGGAGGGACAATCCCACGTATGTGGTTAACGATCGAGCCCCTGGGGAAATGATATGGAGTAGAGGCTAACGTAAGCTACCTTAGCGTATGGCTCATTTAACGCTGCTGAGAGAGTGCAGCTAACATGAGTTGTGGTACAGAGCTCACCCTGTGATGCGCACCCGTAAAGGCGAATGTAAACTGCTGATTACAGAAGTGTGTAGAATCTGTATAAAAGGTATCACCACTTTTATTGCGCAAGGAGGGGAAATATTTTAGACACACGTACCTGGTCTGTACCAGGCAGTAGTGTGGGACTCTGGAATTAAATCCTAAAACTGAAAACCCGAATCCGGTTACCCACTAAAACCGCTCCTTGTTTGTCCCTTAGTTGTGCTTGGTCTAGCCCTCAGGCATTTGCTAAGCACGACTCGCAGTCCCTTAGCCCTCCCTTTTTCCTCCTGTCTAGGCGAAGGGGGCTTCCTCAATCAAAGAGGAGGGGTCATTTCTGACCTCTCCGCTTCTTGAGGGCTTCTGTGATGACCTTGCACTTTGCACCGATGCACTGATGCTGGTCCTCTATTCCTGCGCCTTTGTACATCGTGCTTCCGACGCCTTTGATCGACAGCTGACTGTCCGTTTTAGAGCTTCGTGCGGAACTCGGAGAGGTGGTCCCGCAGTCTCGTCCAGAAGATTGCGCAGCACCTGAGCGTCAGGATCCCCCAAGCGGAAATTTACGACCAGATTTCCCCGGATCGTCCTTCTGACCGACTGATTCACGGCGATGCCACCGCCCAAGGTATCACCACTATCCTCAATTGCTTCGGCAGACAGGGAACAACGGTTATAGGCTGTGTTTGAACGGTGCGAGTACTACGAGAAAGTGGTTGAAGTCCCTGCGGTTTGATTATTTTGTCACATTTCGACTCGTGGGACAGTGACCTCGCGGATAGTATTTCCTTTGATCTTAGCTTAACCTGTCTCCATCCTAAAACCCATAGTCCTTTCGTCCAATATACCTTCAGGTACATGTAAAATCGGTAGCTGTTCTCTGGTGAGTACCTTCGTATCCTCTGGAGGGCGTGGAGTGTAAAGGTTACACACCTGGAAACTCTTGCGCGAGCGTTTTTCCGTTTTGGATAAAATTCAGTGGATGATATTCTGTGTGGCTAGTCCGGGACAATCCGGAACAGAGCGCAGGTTGCATGGAACTTATATTGATGCATGGAAGTCATCAATAAAATAATATGTTAAGGTAAGAGTATTTATATTCGTTGGCAAGACTCCGTTTCGAAAGCATCCCCCGCTTCACATTACACTGGTGTCAGAAACAGCGGCTCGTTAATATGCTGAGGCATTGACGCACGCCAACAATACGCGTCGCAGAAGGGTTAGAATAGCCGAGAATCTGCCGACATCCAACCCTAGAACAATCTGGTTTGACTTTCACGTGATACAAAAATATTTGGAGGGGGGGGCGAAGATCTTAAACGTAAAAGTGTAACAATTAGAAATACATTCCAAAAATTAAATCGAATTTGTCAACGCAACCTTAGAACATTTGAAGCAACCATTAGACAAGTTGCGCATTTATTTTATTATATATTACACAATACATAACGTAATCTTTAAGCTAATAATTTCATGTAATGTAAAGTGATTTTTTTCTAGGAGCTAAGAATATGCATTTTGAAGATGTTTATTAATGAATTGTTCCTTATTTAAAAACAATAAGTTAAGAATATTTTCAAGTCTAGGTTTGGGATTTTTTTAAATAAAAAAAAAACTACAAAATTAAATTCCAATATGGTTAAGGGCGAATACGAAGCTAATAATATGTATGGATGTTTTCGATATTAGAAATTGCCCTTTCATATCGGAATAGAAGTCAAGCTCCGTGTTTGCGTAAGGCCATTTCTCAGAATACTTTGTTCTATGGGATTCACATAGAACATTGTTCTACAATTGAAATTACCGTTGTTTTCAGGGAGATCTGAAATTGCCGAGACGAATGGAAAGCCTGTGAGCGGAAATAAAACGATTTCCAATGAACCATTTAAAGGCTTTACAACTGACAAAGTTTGACCCTCGTTTTGGATTGGAAGCGCTCTATGCTTTGTATGGTAACATGGTGCTTTATGGGTCGAGCTTTGGGAGCAGGATACCAGCCATTTTCCTTTATCGATATGCTCTCTGTCTGCCATAATTATTAATATGTCAAAGTCTATTTTTCGTACGATTCACTAGCCTGTTTATTTAGTTTCGAGCCCCCAAACAAATAAACTACTCGAAATAACTGAGGACGAATATTTACCTACGGAGTACTTTGGATTATTAGAGAAACCTTTCAGCAGAACAAACGCCGAATCTTGGTTATTTCGAGTATGAAGAAACCGAAAGGATTCCAGGTGAATTTTCTCATGGCGTTATTATCGAGAGCTTATTAAGTTTATTCATGGGCTCCAAAAGATGACGTCTCACTGGGAGCTGTCAACGTCGTCTCGACTGGCAAATTTGCTGATGAATATATTTTTGAGGGTCCTCCCACATTAGTCCTTTTTGTCGCCGAAATTTTGACACCTGAATAAATAAGTAGAGCCGTAGACATGGGTGCAAACAATATCGAATACATACGAAAGCTCCCTCTCAACGTCTGGCACGAGCAATAGACTAGAAAATGGAGTGATTGACCGGAGTGATAAATTGGCCATGTTATAATTTTATATGCCAATATTTTCAGCTCATAAAATTTCAAATTGCTTTCTTTATTATATCATCAAAGCTGGAGCTTTTCGCTGAAAGCTTCGGCACACAAGAATTTTGACCCGTTGAAAATTAATTTCAAATATGCAATATTGTAAAATGTAAACCACCAACGTTACATGAAATGACCGTTAATAATTAATAAGCATACTCAAATTATCAAAATTATGGACAGTTTTAACTCTTTGCGGTCCGTTTTCGCGGCTTTGCGTGATTAAATCAATTAAACATGTGATTCGATGATTTATTTGCGCGATAATCGAACAATTCGCGTAAAACGATGTCAAAATCATGAATACATATATAATTCTAATTTATATTAAAGCCATAATTTGAATGTAATTAATGTTAAATTGTACATCAATTGAGGCGATATCCTCAATTGATGAAGATAAAAGTCATTATAATTATTTAGAAAGCGATTTCGTATCATATAATATGAATCAATCAACTATTGCGATAATTTAAATTCCCTTATCATAAGTGAAATCGTTAAATATGCTAATTAGTATTATGAATATGTTGCGTGGGTGAATTGTCATCCCCACATAATGACGCTGTTAATGTGTGTAGATTTAATTCGCCAGATTAACTGCGACATCTTCTGAGGCGTTGCGGACAAATTTTGTTTGAAAGGACAAACCCAATTGTCGTTGGACGGGAACGGAATCGTCAGAAAAAAAAAGAACAGGGCCGCGTTACCTACGAAACATTGGTGTCAGAAGTGGCAGTTTTATCTTTACCGCACGATTTATCTTTAAATTAAATATTATATGCAAATTAAAGTGTTTTGTGTGTTGGTGATTTATTGGATATTTCATACTGAAATATTTTATTAGATTAATAGAAAATATTTTTTATTATGATTTAGAAAGCGGTTTTGTATCAATTTATATGAAACAACCCTAGTTATCATAAAATTGGCATGTTATAAGTGAAATCGCCAATTATGCAAATTAGTATGATTAACGAATTCCGGGAACGCCATTGTAAATTTTCGGCGAGCAACGTTCGATCGCAGCTAAGCGAACGACGTTTCGATAGATTTATCGATTTAATCGAATTTTTTTGACGATTGCCTCAGTGCTTCTTTTGGAGACATGGCACCGTCACCGAAATTGTCCAAGCAGTCCGGATTCAATTGTTCTTCGAAACCGAAGATATCTCATAGAACTCTGCTTTGGCGTGAGGTCTTGGCGAGGTCTGTGCTTCAGCGCTTTGCTGCTGCTATTCAAGCTGCGGCATCGATGGATCCTCGCTCTCATGATGCTCAATCCATGAACCAGGAAAGACAATCGAGCTCAGATGGATCATTGTCACATTCCTACCGATGAAGGGAATATTCTAAGTAGTTAAATAGATCTTAAGACCCTTAGAATAGTAATTGACCGCATAGCAAATACGCTATGAACTTTTTAACTCCGCCGACTTGATATTAATGTTGAGTCGCCTGTCCCAAGCCAGGATAAAGGAGGAGGGTTTGTTTTCTCTATTCCTATGAGAAGACTTTAAAAAAGTTTTATTTTTTATTAGATTTAATACATTCATTTAATATCTATACTCGCCGTCTGCATTTAACAAGTCATGTAGCGCAGAAATCGACTTACAGACTCTCTCGGGCCATGTTAGATCCGGGACCGAGTGGCAGCAGATCCGTCGGAAGACTTCTTCTGCGCTAAAATAAACGGGATTTGGGCAATTGAGACTGCTGATTCGGCGCAAAGATTAGTGAATCGGAGACAAAGATAGAAATAAAAATCCATTTAAATGAAAAATGGTGTTTTATTTTTATATTTAAATATTTCCTACCCAAAGACTCATTCAGTTTATAGTGAAAAACTCTTTTAGTTAGGCGCCAAGTTGAATAAATAATGGGTCACAAGACGACAGACACCAGACAGCGATTGACTAGATTGGGGGTTCATTATCAATCGAACCCATTTATTGCGCTGCTGTATGATCTGTTCTGGGTTACCCCGGACTAGCCACACAAAAAGTGTCTTCCACTGATCCTTTAGCCCCACGAGAAACGCTAAACGCAGAGCGTCCTTTTGCTTCACGCCCTCCAGAGGAGGCTTGGTATCCGCGGGAAAGACCAGCTTCAGACCACGTGCACCCGAAGGTGCGATGGAGGAGGAAGGACAAATGTTATTCTAATTTCAAAAGATTTACTTCTGCGGGCTTAGTGCCATCACGAGTCCAACCTCAGTTTGAAGAGTACTGCGAGTAGTGAGTGATACTGGTAGCGGTGAGCCTTTGACACAGTCTCTACCAACAACTGTAATCGGCTGTTCCACACACCACTTTATGGGTACGCAGCACAAGATAACCTGCGCACCCAACTCATGTCAGCTGGGCAACCCCAGAAGCTTTTGATGAGCAAATCGACAAGGCTACTTTCGCACAGCCCTATTCCACATCATTACCCCAACAGTTCAACTGGGCGTAGGGTAGGCTCCTCCACCCCCCTGGGGTTTTATGAGTGAGCATCATGGACTCTAACACCCATCCGGATAAATATGAGGAGCAGTGATTCGTTGGATTAATAAGAAAATAATAGCAAGATAAGATTATCAAGTAATTTAATTCGTCCGATTAATTTGATATTAAATTTTTGACTGATTTATTAACAAAATGATAGTTTGCAGTTGATTCTTCCCAAAAATAAACGAGCAATATTTTAAACTAATTTTAATTTCATATAGCACCTATTGGTGCATGAGAGAATCTCATTTAATATTTACAGTATCATTTTGATTGTGTTTAATTTTAAATTGATAAGTATGAGCTATCCATATAATAATGATTTTTAATTATAGTTACCAATACGTTTATTTGCTATCCTGATGCACAAAAATTATTCGTATTTCAAAGGGTTAATTGAAATATATACGCTGAGATGATTGATAAGGTCCAGTAGAGCTAATTCTTAAAGACATCTTTGACGCATCTCACTTCTGACACCATTGTTTCGTAGTGCAAGGTTTACGCATGATAAAATAATTGTTTTGATATTATGCAAAAGCGTTGATCCGGACCATAAATATATATTGAATAATATTAATTGTCAGTTATGCCCATATCGGTCTGGATTTAAGTCAACTGTGATAGCTGAAAGCGATGAATGACGTCTCATATTTCACGTTGCGAACATATTATAAACGAGCGTCCCGAGTGAAATTGTCATGGAATGGCATTTCATGTCCGCTGACATGATAAGTGCACCAATTTCGATTGAATAAATTATGCGAACTGTCTTCTGTTTGTCTGAATGCAACCACACGACCAAACACGAGGGCTGCTCGTCTTTCGTGCCCGTAATTTCGTGCAATGCAATTTTCTTAGCGTGCCGGCGGGACTATTTGTTAACAATATGTGCTTTCATTGAAAGCACAAAGGATTCAATGAAAGCGTGCTTTCATATCGAAAATGCACTTGATAATCAAACGGGGCTGTTCTTCTGCTACCCCGTTCAATTTAATTCAGCATATGGAGCTTTGGAGGTCACGTGGTTATGAAAGATAGCTTCCATGCATTTTGAATTAATGCATTTCTCATATTTTTATGATACGGCATGCAGTTGGAAAACACGCATCAGAATTAAAGCAATGAAGCTCCTATGAATGCAATTGGACTGAGCAATGCATGAGGTCCAATCGAGAGGTCGTGGACATGTACGCCAAAGCGTCAATTAGCAGCTTTGTCTTTCGCTGTTGTCTACATTTGGGCAGGTCATTCAGCGCATATGCTGATTCATAGAGTACTTCATGCCATATTAGATTCGGTACCAAGTGATAGCAGACCCATCGGAAGAACTCGTATATGCTGAGATAAACAGGTAGACATAGATGCCATACATACACAAGAAATCTGAACAAATTCTGGATATTACGGATGAATGATCTTCGACGATAAAAATTGTGATTTTGGATCATAAATGGAAAGTTTAATCTCACCTAGTCTATTAAACATACACAAAAGCACATATGAATTTAAAAAAAATTCTCATCCTAAATACTTCAATATTAAATATCAATTTTGTAGCACCATGATTCCAAATTTGTGACTTTTAACACGAGATGTAAAGCCTTCATTCGCCGACCAGCACAAGAATAAACATTGGACCGGAACATGATACTTATTGTAAAACATGATATGGGTTCTAATATGGGTATATTTTGGTGGAGATAAGATTTGAAATATTTATAGACTCAATATATAGATATATGGGCATTCAAATTCCAGCAACATAATGAATTCAAGCCCTGTGGTAATTATTGAACAAATTTGAAACGAAATGGAAGGATCGAAATCGTACTCGTTGTTTCTTTGTTTGTGTTTAACCCGTTGATTAGTAATCACGCATATATGCGTTCGAACCAGAGTGACACAAAATGATCATTCTTGCACACTAAGTACGAAACGGAGAGAGTATTGCGTCTCATTATGCATTCATAAAGTGATGGCAAGATCATGCTGTAAAGGTACCCCTACACGTATAAATATTCTATAACGACTATACTATCGACAGTGTTAAGGTTCATTTATTGATATACAAGCTTTACTCACGCTGTGCGATATTGATTTGTATGGATTGTAAGATGTTCGTCATCAAAGTCTCGCGGATGGGTCTTTCTCGCAGATTTTATTCAAACCTAATGCAAATAAATATTGCAAACTAACAAAGTCCACGCTCTGTATTGTATGCTATTTTATTTTGAATTTGGTTAGAATGTCATAAAAGTCAATAAAACCCTCAAGGATGTTAAAAATGGTAACAGTCCCCAGATGCCAAAATTAAATTTAGAAATTTAAATCAAGCAATAAAATTTTAAGGGATGAATCGAGAGCGGAACGACCCCTGAATTTTGATAACGATGCGCTAAAACCCCTAATTGAGTCATTATAGTCATTTGACCTGTAGGTAGTCCCGCGGTTAAGCGGTCAGACTAGTAACTCAATCGTCATGGGTTCAAATTTACAGGAGGTATGTGGCCACATTTTTAAAACATATTTGCTATAAAAAACCATGTCAAAAGGGTTGGCAATAATAAGTAATAAAGTATAATTATGATTTGGGTATTTAGCATTCTATAGACCCCAAGTCTATAGACGATGTTTGAAGCATATCAAAGTCAAATTCGTATATTGGATACATTTATAATTTTTTTTTCGGCGGAACAGAAGCATTAATTGATGGTTTTGGGGATTCAATATTTCAAAAAAATGTCATTAAAAAATAATGTAATATAATTTAAAAGGGGACGCCGAGCGGGAACATAAATCACGGAGCGGATACGATGTTTGATCAGGTTATCCAATGTCGTTAGGTATGGCGACGGATAACAACGTAACAAACGGCCGCCACCAATGAATGATGGATAAAGGTGACTATTCAACATTTATCCAGAACACAACCGAAAGCCCTTTCCGCCCCATGACTGATAGCCCCCCACATCCATTACACCTGCAATTTATAAAGATTGAAATTAACGCCCACATTTTGTAGGAGCATGATTGAGACGCGGACTCCCAAAACCCGAGAAGAAAATTCCCGGCCGGAATATATGATCACAGTTGGAATCGGGACGTGGTAATAAGTGGAGGCATGAAATATGGAGGCGCAGAATTAATGCGGCTCATAGGGGGCATTCAATATCGGCGGCCACAGCAGGCCGACGCTGCAAGACAAATTTTCAATCATAAATAAATTGGAAAATGCTCCAAGAAGAAAATGTATTAGGCAGCGTCACGCAACCCAACGATTTAAATCGGACGATGGATACAAGCAAATGAACGCCCCATAAATTGCTCTTTTATTCTGAGGGGACGGAGATTTAATCTATTTCGTTGAATGCTTCGCTTTTTATTCCGCCGATGGAAAACATAAGATCCGCTGATATATTTCCATCTTCTCCATCCATCCAGCTCGTCTTCTGCGAACATAAATATCGTCCTATAGGCAAACTTTGCACGGAACTCCCCAGACTTGATTATGACTCGAATGCTGTCGATCAAACAAATTCAATTTTGTTCGTTATCTATTAGAGGACAAAAGCGACTCTTTATCATCGAAGAGCCCATCAAATCGTTTTAGCAATGAATTTATATCATTAATTCACATCGCAGTATAATAAGATGGATTTTTAAAATTCTGCCTCTTAATGCACACATTGCATTGTATTTACAAATGTAATAAAGCATTTGAAAACAAATCTATTGATTATCCTTCAGTTAAACATACTGATTAAACATATTTTTAAAAAATCCATCATGATAAAATATACTTTAATAATGTTCTTCGACATCGAAAAAGCGTTTAATTCAGTTTTGGATGATTAATATAGCGATCATGGATCGTGTTCCTGATCGCAATCTAATAGGGTTTGAGTCGGTATCCACGCTACATGTTTGCATCCTGCCCAATGTAGATGAAGCTTGTAATCGACGCTTCGCCGTACATGTCCATGACCTCTCAATTTGATCTCATGATTTCATAGATTAATATCTTGTTCCACAAAGGTAATTTGATGCTAATATTAGCATAAATGCTAGATGTGTATGTCCAATATTTATCGTCCACACAAATCCAATTTTCTCTCAGGACCGCGCAGCATATGTCTAGTATATCAATAAATGAACCTTAACACTTTCGATAGCATACATCATTCGTTTAATTCTTCGCATAAACATAAACAATACACATGTGTGTTTAAGTAAAAAAATAATGCATTTGTTGATCTAATAATAACGTTTAGAAAGCCACATGAACCAATTATATACTTAAAACTTAGCATGGTAACAAAAATTATTCTATTTAAAAGAGGAATTAGCATGCATTATAGACCACGAAAAAGCATTTGTTAGGATAAGGCATATGACACTAATGAAGATGGCTGGCCTCGGGAATTTTCCTTTCCTTTTCTTCCGATGAAAGATAGACAAGGAATTTTCCGGCAGTTCGTCGTTGTTGTCGTTCGTTGCACAAGCAATAAAAAGTCCTGATCAAGCAGTTACAAGAAGAATTTCAGTAGCAGTTACAGCAAAATTTGCCCTCAGAGCAGAAGGCTGCAGAGGGTGAGATGCCATCTTCCCCTCCCCCGCACTTTTGTAGCAGCAACTTAAGTACCCAAAAGGGTGGAAAATGAAGGCAGAAGACCTAGAACGCCGAAAAGGCACCGGGGCTGACCACCAAGTCCCTGTGGCCAAGAGGTCCAGAAAAAGAACTTCTGATACGGCACATAAGTGCTTCTCTCTCGGCTGACATGCCCAAAAACGATCACAGAACATGATCAGCGTCCATGAAAGGATCCCCGCACACACAGTCCGAACTGTCTTTTAGTTTCATTTTTGCCAGGTATGCCGCAAAATGGCCGTGCCCCGTCAGAAACTGGGAAGTCCAGTGATCGGAATTGACCCATTTTAGCTTAAAGCGAGAAGAGACTAAGCCAAATAAATTCCGCATATAGCCATCGTGAGGCGAACCAACTACGTTCTCAATTGGCAATTATCGCGTTCCTAGCCAACCTTTTGGTGGCAATAGGGTCCGTAAGAATTATATCTGCTTCTTTGGCTGATAGAGTGGATTTACCAACATTAAGTATTCTACGTGCTTTTTTAAAGTGCCTCACTGCCTTTATTTGCACTTTCAGGTCCAGTGGCATGATCCCTGCAAGGACAGGGAGGCTGTCTGTAGAAGTTGTTCTGTGCGCTCCAGTGATTCTTAGTAGTTGCTCCTCCTGCTTCGTATTTGGCAATGCTCTCGTAAATGGCTTCATAGGCAATCCTGAGATTAAGGAGGTATAAGAAAAACGTTCTCGGACCCATGGACTTGAAAATGTAATAGGTGCCCTGTGTAGGGCACTGGGTGATGCCTAACGCGAGAGTGTGAAGGTGCCGTCGGTATAACCGGCGAATGATTGCACATTTAAGTGCATCGCGGAGGTACCATGGAGTAACGAATACAACCGAATCCTGAAAGAGGGGCGGGTCCGTGTCGGACTCTCGGTGGAGGTGCGGCGATTTTTCACTGCCTCGGCTACGGCACGACAAATACATAAAACGCTAGGAGGGAGACCATAAATCTGGTAATTTCGAAGCATCCAGCATCGGTGCTGGACCTCCAAAAGCACAGAGGTCAATAAAGATCCCTTCGCTAGAGGAAGCCCCCTTCGATAGACAAGAGAAAAAAAAGTAGGGTTCTAGCAGCCTGAGCGTCGTGTCTGGTAAATGCCAGTTTACAGTTGGGCCGAGCACGATGAGGGGAGGATAAGAAAGGTTTATTAGTGAGTATATGGTGTAAATAGGGAATTTCACACTACTACCGGGTACGGACCCAGCAATATTAATAAGATCATTTTTACACCTTGCGAAAAAAAAGAGTGGTTGAACTGTTTCAGGTAGCACAAGACAAAAATATATTCAACAGAGTGATCGCCAACGTCGAGAGGATTTGACAGGGTACAGAGAGAAAAATAACACATTTGAAAATATTTAAATGTGTAGGGGTGCCTTTACAGCACGACCTAACCATTGATGTAAGAGCGTATAATGAGACGCAAGACATCCATCTCTCTCTACGATTCACTAATCTCCGCACTCTTCCTGTATCATTGAAGTTCGAACGCATATATGCGTGATTACTCTGCATTTCTACAGACGCACTGAAAAAAAATTAAATAGTATTTTTATATATAGTTTGAAAGCCTTCGAGCTTTTATAGTACACACACATGTGAACGCAGACGAAGGTGACTGATACGAGCACTTCTTGAAGTGGTGGCGCGCACTTTATAAAAATGTTGGGCATTGCTTCGGACATTGTCGAGATAAGTGCGATATATCAAGACGTCAATGGCGAAGACTCCTTTACAGAATCACAGATACCACTTAGCTTTTTTTCTCGCCTTCAGCTTCTATCAATTCTAGTTAGAGCTGAAGCCATCAGACATGCGGAGCTTTTTTCAGCACGGTCACGCTGAACAAGGCAATTTTTTACAATTTAATTCGAAAATAATTGACGTGCTTTCGTCGGAGTGAATTTAATTTAGCATCTGCGAATATTTGCCATAAGTACGATCGAAGAACCAATTGAAGCGGAGCAAAGCCGAGAAGACATCCTCAAAGGAACTGTTTTTCGGTCCGCCCTATATTTATTTAGTCGACCCAACAAAGGAGTATGATGTATTCAAGTTAAATAAGAAGTTTCCGATTCCCAAAGGTGCTTAAACAAAATATAACTGAGATTTGTTTGTGAAAATAAATTAAATTAAAATCCCTCGCTCTGATTTGATATTGTTTCTAAGTTCCCATATATATATATAATACGCAAACAATTACGGACAAACTCTCCAGGGAATCGTTCCTAGTTCCCAACTATTCATCGTAAACAAAGCCACCGAGATGAAGCACTGCCGGGAACAGAATAATATATATTATCGGATCAAAGTATAGTTATGACAAAAACTTTCGAATGATCTTCGGATTCGGCGAAAAAGGAACATTTAACGATAAAAATATATACATACATTTCCACCACAACAAGGGTTGCGGAATGACTAAGCAAATGTTTGGGGGCGCTAATGACACTAGATAAGGCTTTAGGTAAGACAAGATACCCAATGGAAGATAAATAGATGTGCAGAGAAAGAAAAATGGCATAAAAAAACAACGAGATAGATAACGAATAATGGACGACTTCCATATAACATTTCATTCGAAGATCGCGTAATTAATCACAAATCAATAACGTACAATATTAATACGAGGGCGATTCATATATCACCCGGAATTTATAACTGATATATAAAAATGCAAATCAAAAAATATGGCGAGAAGTTAAACATAATCTCTTGCGGCCAAGGCTACTGGTCGACTCTTTTTTTTTCATACGACTGCAAAAAGGCAGGGAGTTGAGTTATTTATCTCAGATTAAAATTGGCTCAATGCATCAATCTTATTAATCTCGCCCTATAACAACAATGAAGTACGAGTGACATTCAAATATAACCCGGAATTTTACTTTTTTGAATCAGAGATCGACATGAGTGAGCAGTTTTATTATTTGTTTTCTTGTAAGCAAAAGCATGAAATTTACTAACTTAAACACGTGCCCAATTTGGACTCAACCAAACATTTGTGTCTTACTTAAAGTAGCATCACCAAATTGTAATCTAAATGAAAACGAACAATTACGCGTTGCGCAACAGAGGATTCTGTTTTTTATCTTCTTTCTTCAGTGACAGGATCAAGAAGCTTCTTATGCGATGGAATAAATGTATATCTAATAAAGGCAACTATATAGAAAAATAAAACACCCCATTTGTATTTTTTTTTATATATCATTGATAAATTTGTACAGCAAAACTCCGAATTACATTTGAATCGCCCTCGTATTTGAGAGAAAACCGTTAAGGGTTGACGCCATGATCACTAAGATAATTTAAGGGCATTAGAAAGGGCCTCACCTACTTTTCGAAGGGTGCATGACAAGTTGACATTAAACGGAAAGAATGTCATGAATAAATTTTTCTCTTCTACGACAGTTAATTTTTATGAATATTGATATAACTTATAAGACAAACGCTTTTCGCAGTCTATTTATACGCATCCCGACAATTCAAAATCGATAGCACCGAATTTGACAAGCGATCACACGACGACGAAATGAATATCACCGATTAATAAGGGTTGCGAGTCACGGGGGGGATGATCGCCGAGATAATTCGATAAATCAATTGTTCCGGTCACGTTGAGCGGAAATGATGCTTTAAGATAAAATTGAATTATCAAGGATGCAATAAGCGATGAAGCATCGCATGCTGCACCCCATTAAGGGTAGGTGGATGCAACGGCTGGATTAAGGGTAAAATGGAATTCAGCGATGGCCGGGATATATTTCATTTTAAGTGGCTACAGATTAGGTCCTGTTGGGGGATTGATCATCGTTAAATCCGCATTATCCTTTGGCGATGAATTTAAGTATGTCACGGGATAAATTGTCTGCAACGTCAAGTGAAAATGTTGGAAAATATGGAGAAAAATGTTCTAATGTATATTTTAACGTGCCACTTAAAAGCACTTAATTTTTGATGGCTCATAAATATTAATAAAAACAACATAAAATACCAACGAAATATAGCATGAGGATTGATAATAATATAATCTTATCTTGCACGTGCGCATGCGTGAGTTTGAAATACAAATGCGCAAAAAAATAACGAATAGTCGACCAAAAGCCTTGGCCGCCGAAAGATGCATTCTTCTCGATGCGAATTACTTATAGTTCCGTAATTGATATTTTTCCGAGTTAAATAAAGTGTATTTTTGTTATCGCCTAATTATCTTCATTTTATTGCTCGGCTTCAGTGGCAAGAGTAGTTCGAAACTTTGTTACCCCAGGTTTTAAAAAAAATCTTTAAAAAATTAATCAATAAATGCTATTTCATATGAAGCAAAAAAAACCACTCTCTTAATTGCTCTGTTTTAAAAAACACTGTATTTTTAAACAATTTTGCTATTATAACATGAAAATTAATTATAAAAACGTAGAGCAATTCTAAATTGTTAATCGAAATTTATTGAAATCTAGTTCTTCCTTAAATTTTGCGGCACATCACATCACAAGCTAAAATAATAGATATTGATTTATTTATTTGTTTTAAAATAGTTTTCAACATAGTACGAGGCATATCCCGAAAGTAAGTGTACTACATTTTTATATTTTTTAAAAAAAAGTGTATTTAAAAAAATATATATTGGATATTGTTTATACACTTGTTGACTATTTTTCAACATAAGGGCCATCTCGTTCAATGCATCTGGTGAGCCGTGGCTTCTTAATTCGACCAAAATGATCCCTTTTTGGTCCCAAAGCACTGAGGCTATAATTTTTTTTGTCAGAAATTGTGGTTTTTAAATCTTTGGCAGATGAGAAATTGGTGTGATGCCACTGTGACGACTGTTTATTTTTTTATTCAGGCATGTAATGAACCACCTACATTTCATCTCCAGTCACAATAGAGCTCAGATAATCCCCACCTTTCAATTCAAGTCAAGGAGATCACAGAACGCGGCCCGCACTTGGCGGGATTTCTTGCCGACATCTTTCACGCAACTGAACACTACAACATGAATTTGTACTGCCATGTTTCTGGAAAGCTCGCTTTATCAGGAAATCTACCTCTGCCGTCTAGTATTGCTAGTCCTCAAAAAAAAAGACCACAGCCCGTTATGCTTACAGTACACTTACTTTCGGGATATATTTCATATATAAAGAAAAGAAAAAAAAGACACAAGATTCATCGATAGTATATGGTTTTTTCTGACATGTAATTCATTTTGCAACATGGTAACTAGCTTCTAATGCCTTTTCAGAAACCGTAAGCGCTGAATTCATATTTTTTTCTGTTTTTGATTTTGTTCTAAACGCCTCTGAAAATATTGTTTCGTTGAAAAACGATTTAGAAAAATGACCGCGGCACACCTGCTTCGGCTCACGGCACACCAGTGTACCGTGGCACATCGGTTGCGGGGCACTGCTCTAGATGATGCAAGTCTTCCGCGAGAAAGATCAGTTTCAGACCATGTGCATCCGAAGGTGCGATGGAGGAGGAAAGACTAAGGTTATTCTAAATTCAAGGGATTTACTTCCACGGGTTCACTCCCACCACGATTCCAATCTCAGTTTGAAGGGGGTTGCAGCAAATGACGAACTGCAGGGGCTACCCCGTCTCCAAGGTACTCATATCGGTTCGGTCATTTTAATGCCTAGCCATGGAGACGAATCGCCATTCGAACAGCCTAAATCCGTTATTCCCTATTGCCTAGACTGTTGAGGATAGTGGTGAGCTTTTGATACAGCTTCCACCAACTACTGTAATTGGCTGTTCACACACCCCTTTATGGGTACGCAGCCCTGGGTGACCTGCGCATCCAACTCATGTTAGCTGAGTTCAACTGTTGCCCACGGGCGTACAGTTGGCTCCTTGTCACTGACAACGCATTTCGTTATATTTATCTGTCTTGAGCCTTCTCTTTCCAATTGCCCAAGCCCAAACGAACGACGTCTTTGGCTGCCTGCTCATTTTAGCGTAGAAGAGGTATTCTGATTGTTCCACTGCATTATTTCCCCAAGTGGTTTACATCGACCCTCGGGGTTTGCAAGGATCTCATGTCATTGGAAAGCGTGTTTAAAATACAAACCTTCAATTGAAAATAAAGGGTGTTCTCTAACCTGGTAACCTCTGACCACGTAAAAGGAAATCGCGCATATCGAAGGCCGAATTTAAAGAGGCCAAGTTTGAGGACTTAAAGTCTATTGCCATTTAAATCCGAATTTAATACCGTTCAAGGATATGTTTAAATGGAAAGCTCGGATAAAGCTGACAATTAACACTACGCTGTACATGTCCATGACCTCTCCATTAAATCTCATTGTTTTGATGACCGAGGCTTCTCTCCAAATTAAAATATTTTTAATTTGGTAATTTGTTTATCGTTTTTAATGTCATTTTGATCTCTTTGATCTGAGCTATTTTGATGATTCATCCTGAATGATATCAATTAATGAGCTTCTGCGTGGATGCCAAAAGTTTGTTTCCCCAATAACAATTAAAGCCTGGCGCTCCTTTATGTGCGAATATTCAATTTGAAATAAATTTTGTAGCAAAGCGATCGAGTTTTATGCGAAAATTGGTTATCAAAAGGTTCGATGGCCCAATAAATAGAGACCCTATCTGAGGGCTCAATAACGTGGAAAAGGCTTTTACGGGAGCAATTAGGTTTGACCAAATATGCCATTGAAAATAACTAGGCGTGTATTAGAATCGCGTCCCATTGTGATTGTACATTCATACGTGATTACTATCATCCCGGCTGACAATTATTTGAGTTACGTCCAAGTCATTCCGGATAATGAACTCGCAGCCGGGTATATCTTTATGGGGGCTCGTCTCGTTTGGACCTTTGTGCCGTTCCGGTAAACCGGAAACAAATAAGCAAGTATAATTTTCGCGAACCATTCAGCCGACAGAGGCAATTTGAATTCGAAGCGAAGGCTTCCTCGCTTCCGGTATTTTGATAACAAGCCACCTCTGCCTTCAGCAGGTGATGCCAATTTGCATCAGCGCAGCACCGCCGCCCTATAATTAAATATATGGACAGGTCTGACTTCCGATTCCACCAGCACTGCGTTTATTACTACTTCCCAACGATCCAATTACCGAACAACGTCCATCTTTTCCACGCTTGAAAAACGTAAATTCAATTCAGAGCCCTGAGAGCGTTGAACTATGAAGACTTGTTTCGATCGCTCTAATTACTGCCATGAAAATATTTAATATTTTCCGTCAACTATGAAGGTCTGAAACCCTATTATTTGTAAAGGTCTTTGTTCTTATACGCATTCAAAGGACAATGAACCGTCCCAGGCTCACATAAAAGCTATGATCTATGACAGATTACTATAACACTAAGTGTCGAATTTAAGACTTTAATTCATCAAATGTACTAAAATATATATAGAAATAGATCATCCAAAAGTGATGCCTTAAGTTTTCTCGAATTATGTGACATGAAGTGCCAACTTGCTGGAAATAGACATCAGATACATCAATATTATTCAATTTTGATGATAGAAAATCACTCAAAATTGACTGGTATCGCTCAGTATTTACTGTAACAGCATTTCCAGTACTAACAAAGGATTATCATACCCAAAGCATAATGTCGATGAACGCCCAATCATTACAGAGGTGTGGAATTCATTGGACCATAACTTAAAACTCATTGGCACGGTAAGCAAAAAAAAAGTCATCCAGAAGCTAACAACATTTATATAGGATCGAAAACTGCTTGTATTTAATTGAAATTCACAGGATACTTCACAAATGTATTCAACTAGAGTCAACCCTTCTATAGCGTCAAGATAGGTACCACACTATAAAAACAAAACGTTATGGATTTTTTTTTAAATAATCGAGTTATATCTGTAGTCAAGACATCAGCATTTGTTACCTAATATCATAGACTTCCGCCGGCAGCCCTTTTTGAATTTGTTCTGGGAAGGGTAAATCTTCAGTAAGACACCATGGTTAAAAACCATGGTAGTATAGGATTCCTACTCACTAAAACTCTATCCCTTTTACTCCACCGCCGCCTTCGGAATCCCCATTTATGTCAGGTGCTAGATGAGTTCTCCATGATTGCATGAGATCCATTTTGGTATCACTGGGATCAATTGATGTGTCCACCGTCCCTTAGTTCCAGTGCCCCAGCGATCTTACCATTGTAAAATTGATTCTTCCCAGTCTTCCTATTTCCCTGTGTTTTTCTAATATCTTCAATTCCATGGTAAGGATGTTTATGGAAAATATGCTTACTAGAACTTGTACCGAATCTAGTGAAATTATTATATAGGCTGATATTATCCGGATTGTGCTTATTATTTGCGTTATTAGCAGTTTATATCTGTTTTTGCCTTTCTGTGCAAATTCCGGGATGTAGTAACACGCCCACGTCTCATCTCTCATCACAATAGAGTTCTGAAAAGCTTCTGTGTGAGCATTCTGGGCACCCATCTCACACACAGCTTCTAGTAACTAAGTATTTCCGATATAATATCGCCAAACTTTTTGTACAGGTTCGTCAAAAATCACAGATGATCTCCCACTTCTTGCTTCGTCGTATAACGTTCTCTGAACAACTGCTGATGCATGACGGAATTTGACGGCTGTGTACGTCAAAGTGTTATGATCCTTTTTGCACGTCATGTGCGCCAACTTTAAAACAACAACAAAATCCCCCGGCTTCAGGAGCCCTTGTAACTTTACTTTCTAGAAAATCCTCGTATAAATAGTTTTCAACATTGGTGACAGTAGCGGTCTAAAAAATACATTATTTTTGCTCCTAAGCTAGGTTTAAACATGTTAATAATATTCCATTAGCTTGATGACAAGTGCAAAATAGTTTGAACTTTGAATTCCAAATAAAAATTTGTAAATTATTTTTAAAATAGTTTAACCAAAAATCAATCAAATCTCATCAATAAATTTGAACAAAAAAAATCCGGTTTATATTTGAATGGCCCTCTTAATATTGTAAAATATAATTTTGCATTTAAATAAAATAAACAAACACTTGATATGATTATAAGAATATTTAGCAATGAGTTATTACAACTGGTCAGTCTACACGAGTGCTTAAAGCTTAATTACAATGCAAATAGCTTTACAAAGACAAGTTTGCTTAAATCTATTGTCTCCGAAACGAAATAGCGTGTAATATATATTCAACGAAATATAAACGCGCTAATTAAATTATCAGTCCCCTGTTGTGATGAAATAATGTTTCTAGCTTGCGAAAAGTAATTTCATCCGAAAATCCCCCTCGCCTTCGGTGCGTTGCAATATGACGAATCCAATGCTAGCATTTTGCGTGTAAGCGTGATGAGAGCGCCTCACCCGCACGCGATGCCAATCACTGCCGGCGTTTCGTGACAATTAGTATAACTCCAACGTCAATTTCAAAATGCATAACAAATACAATCGAACTAATTGAGAAACAGGTGTTTTTTATTCTATTATTAACACGTACATTGCGTGCGATCATTTAATTTTTGTTTTTGCAAATTTACATTTTCTCTTCGTTGGAGTAAGATATTTCAGGAAGAGCTTTAAATGGCTCGATCCTTGTGATTTGGCCTATCTATTAAATATTTTATTTATAAACTAATGTAATGAATAAATTGTAGCGTGGGCGATTCAATATCCCCATAAAATAGCATCGACATCTTTTGTCTCTCTTTAGATGCAATGTACTATTTTAGCCGGTTGAGTGGAACAAGAGTTGGCCTTGATTGCGGGAGAACGTCCTTCTCGCAGTCAGATCTCTCTCTCTCTAAAAAAAACCAGAAAGGCAACAAAAACAATATAATTTGGATAGTTTCCACTGGAGTCAGAAATAGAAATAACAATAAAATTGTCTAGTATTATTTGATTGATAAAAATATTAGATGTTTCTATATTCCCCAATGTTACAACGTGAAATAAAAACAGAAAGAAATGAAAATAATATGACAGGTAGTTTATCGTTTTTGAGATAATTCGAGCTTAACACTACACAAAGCAGAATTAGTATCGGACTTCACTGAGAGAAAATAAAGCCATCACACGTAGGCCGGGCTGTTTTTAAGCCGGATAAGTCGGAATAGCATGAAAACGTAGGACACAAACACGACAGTCAGGCAAAACAACATCAATCAAGTCGGGAATGAATTAGTCGCAAGCACACGGGGGAATGATTTGACATAATGACGTGGGGCCCTGGGTCGGGTGCGAGTGTTGCGGCCCTGGCCGGCTGTGTCGAGCATCCATTCATTAGCCACGGCCTATGGCCAAAGCTAATACAAGCCCGGACCAGCGAAGCATCGTTATGCGCCAAAGACACCTTAATTTATGATCTCCACTCGACACGACAATACGATAACCACTTCATTCCGATAGCTCTCGTTTCTCCAACCTCATTTCATTACGACATCATAATTACTTCATAAAAGACACACAACGCCAGAAGGGGGGGCTGCTTTGTCCGCATCTATGAATATTTTGATTTGGTTGATGGCCTACACTTATTTGATTGACCCTACTAGGTGTGATTTAATAGTTTCCGTCCATTAATGTAACCACAATCAAAATAATAGACAGCCGTTAAAATGATGTCGATTTATTGCCATGCTATTTATTATATTTATAAAATTAATTTCAATCGATAAAAATAAATTAATATATTACAATGAACAGACAGACATACACATCATTTTTCTGGGTCTATTTTTTTTGTATAAAAAAACTGATGCTTAACGCAATGATCAACATATTGTGTCATTTGTCATTATAGTATTAAAAACACTTTTGTTTTTAAAACACACAAGAGATTTTTGGTTACCTTAAGGTGTATTAACAATTTAAAAAAATAGTCCGCTTTCAAATCGATACATTTTTCTAAGCGATAATCAATAGCTTTTCACATTTGGACTTTATCCGATCTCGTAATGTCCATGCGGAGATCCGTTCATGGACGCAGATCATATTCTGTAAACGTGTTCGGGCATCGCATCCAATTACGAGGCGTTCGTTCCTCGTACAAGCGATCCGAAAGGCGGACCGATTGAGCACACAGATTTTGTAGTACTTTTGACAAAAAAATCCATACCCGGAGCCTTCTAAATGCGAAAGCAACCCTAGTGGCAAGAGCATATCGGTGGCTTGCGCCAAATATGGCCGCGAGCAAGATTAAAGTTTCCCCTCATCCATAAAAATATAAATATATCTATCTTACCCTTTATAATTTATTTTCAATTTATAATCTATAGCTTAGCTGGATAATTCGTTTTAAATCACCCCCCTCGTTCAACGCTCAAGTGATAACTCAAAGTTAAGAATGGGCGTATTTTTACGGATGTGGATATTTAAATTCGGTTTTGCTCCTTATTGTGTACTTTCGTGAGATCAGAGGAGAGTCGACGGGATGGAGGAGAGATGAAATGCGATAAAGGGTGTGGAATAGAAAGTTTCTTATCTTAGATAACTTCTTTATTTATCACGAGAGAAAGATCTGGCCGCGGGAAGGATGTCCTCCCACGGTCAAGGCTATCCGACTAGTCTTCACTACTATCACTTTCTGAGCATCAATACTGAACCAATAACGATGCACGCGCAACAAGTGATCGGTATCGTTCCTTCAGATGCAATATATCCGCAACGTCATATAAATAGAAACGGAAGATGTTGCTATTAATCAGACGAATAAAATCTAATTGAAAATTTTTCTACGATGTTGTTTATGTTCTGTTGTAAGCAAATGCGGCACCCATTTTGCGCACAGCTATCTCATGCCCAAATGTTCAGCCAATATACTACGATGATCAATTTTTTCCATGTCTACACATTTACTAAGAGCCTTCACTATCAAAGGTTGCCAAACAAATGATAAACAACGTAGTGTAGCGTTTGCGATTTACCATCCCCACGTAGTAGCGCTGTTAACAGCGACATCTTCCATCTCTCTTCAGGTGCAATGTTTTATTTTAACAGCGCCATCTCTTGTGGCCATGCGGAGACATTGCACCTGCATTCGGATCGATCGCTTCTTGCGCGTGTACCGTTGCCAGTTGGTAGTGACGCGCAGGAGGCGGAAGTCGGTAGAGTCGTCGATTAGCCTTGGCTGCGGGAAGTCGTCCTTCCTGCAACCAGATTTCTCTCTCCCCTATAGAATAAATATTAATTTAGAGAAGAGAGTCTTTCTATTCAACGCCCGTCTATTCCCATCCATTCGTCCAGCAACATCACGATCGCCGGAGGATTCTGCCTCTGAGAGCGCCTCCACTCCAATGATGCAGTAGCATCCTAAAATTTGAAATTTAAGCTTTATGCGGTAGGTATTTTCAACCATATTATTTTTTAAAATTACAACACTTTTAATCTAAAATAAATAACCCAATCTCCCACCTTTTTGCAGTTGATAAAAATAAAAGAGTCGACCGAGAGTCTTGGCCGCGAGAAGTTGCACGTTCATTCCGCAACAACAATTGCCAATGTATATATGGAAATATTTTAAACAAATTCCTCTAAGTAAAAATAAATTTCAACGTGTTTTCTTCACTCCACTTATTAAATACAAATAGAACATCGCTCATTCTATAAAAACCTAACGAGTTTTCAAATTGATTTTTTTCACATGTTTTCGCCCTTAGCGAATTTCGTCGTAAACAACAAAGCGACCATAAAATACCCTCGAATAAATTGTATTTCTGCGACAGTATTCGTATTATAAATCGTAAAAAATAAATGCGCTATGACATGTAGAGGGTTGGCATGTATCGTAGCTCCTCGAATATAAGCCCTACGTTCATCAAAACTAAATCTCGACCGCAATTACGTAGACTTATGAACTATGATGGGAATTCGATTGCGTCGGCCAAAACAAATTTATTATATCTTTATATATTACGGCAGCATTTATACTCTCGTAAAATATAAAGAACGAACATGGAGAGGGCCCTCGGAATATTCCCATATGAAATTGTTCCTAAATTAAAGGGAAAATCATAATTTTGTAACAGTGATGAGATGTGGTCACGACTATGTATTCTTATATGGCCTTATCGAAATAGAAAAATATCCTCTGTCGTTCTTGAGCATTAAATGTGTCTGTGTTTTGCATTTACTTTGTGCGCTATTTTTCAGCGAGCGAAAACAACCCCTCGATCACATTTTCCGCCGACAAACTTTTCACATATGAATCTTTTAAATCATGAAAATCTCGCAGTCCAAGTAAGGCCGTAAATAAATGGAAATTTACTGTGGAAGTGTATGGTGTGAAGGAAAGTTTTCAGGAGAGCTCGTATCTCAAGTGAAGGACTACAACTTCAGAGCGAGTCGGCGTAGCTGTGCTCTACGACCGTGTAGATGCACATCTACACGATGCAGCTGCTGCTACATCTACAGGTCCTACCAATCTACCACATGTATAGAAGATAACTCGATCTTGCGAACACTGTGCGGTGTTCTGGACCCAATATACGCTGACCCAGTTTCGGAAGGCAGTTAACAATTCATCAATATACGTTCGGGTAAACGTTTTTTATTTTATTTCAGAGCCCCGAAGAAAATTTATTTGAATAAAGATTCATTACCATTCTGTTATTTATATCATATGGCTTAGGTAGCATCTTCTGTTGCGCAACGCATAATTATGCGTTTTCCCCTAAACGAGAGCGTGAAATCAAATGTTTAATTGGGCCCAAAAGTTTTGTCTTAAAGTGACGCTAAGGCTGCCTAAATGAAAACGAATAATTACGCGTTACGCAATAGAGGATATTGTTTCTCGCATTCTTTCTTCAGTGACGAGATCAATAAGCTTTCTATGCCATGGATTCATTAGACACACACTTTAGATATGTTTGTATAATATATATAAAATGTCCTTATTTTCATACGTGCGAACATGCACATACAGAAGAAGTGGCGCAGATTAGGAACAATTTTTCTTCCCTTTTCGACTAACTTGAAGATTAGGTTGAAGTTTCACTTTTCGTCTCGTTTAGTCTAATATGCCCTACCGCATCTATTAAAGTTCTATTCCGGAAGATAACAACGATATCTTCTGTCTCTCTTCAGGTGCAATATGTTATTTTAACAGCGCCATCTCTTGTGACCCTGTGAAAACATTGCATCTGCATAACGACCGATTGCTTCTTGCGCGTGTACCATTGCCGGTTGGGTAGTGACGCGCAGGAAGGCGAGAGTCGAGGGGTTCGTCAGTTAGCCTTGGCTGCGGGAGGTCGTCCTTCCTGCAGCCAGATCCGCCTTACGGCACAAGCATCATTTGGCTTTTTTTATATACAATCAAACCTTTGTATAGCATCGAGATACACTATATAAATGAACGCTATAGAAGATTATATTATGTATTTTATACAGTAGCTTACGTAAAAGACGCCGCAAACGAGGGAGAAGCTATAAGGGGGTTGCCTGTACAATTACTCGTTTTATCAAAACGATTGTGAACTAGTGATTCATGCTATTTAATTTCGGAACATCCTTATTTGTAAGCATACAAAAAAATAGAATGAAAATGGAAGAAACTCATTTTTTACGAAATTCGTTTTATTCATACGAACAATTCCGATCTCCACATTTTTCAGGCTGTATTGTACTTACGTCGAAGGTTTCCGCTGAAATATGATATTGAGTATCTTCCTCGTATTTCTCTTTTATATTTTCACTTGTTTACCGACTGATTTGCATTTCTAATGCTACTTCAATTTGACGCAAAAAGCTATACGTCAATTTTCACATTTATACCATCCCCATTACTGCATGAATAAAAGATAAAAAGAAAAGGAAAAGAAACCGCAAAAGTGTTGAAAATTCACCTTCGTTTCTGTATGCCAGTCAAAAAGAAATCTTTATCGCCCCCCCGAAAAAGATCAATACATAAACTTTTTTTGAACCGTTGCAAAAAATACATCTCAAATCTGACTCAATGGGAAATATTTTCAGCAATTTTATTAAATAATTGTATTGTGAGCGATGCTTTGAGATCGCGAAAGCTCGTATGAGTCGTTTCGGGAAGGATCTTTTAAGCCTCTCGAATGCTCGGATTCAATAAAAAGGACCCTCAAGGATATATGCCGCAATATTAATATGATTTATGTTATTACAAAAGAATGTCAAAAACTGTGCCGGGGGAACCCATTAATTTCACCCAAAACTACAATGGTTATATTAAGTTGACAATGGTTCCCGACCAGAACGTAATATATCAACTTCCAAAGTTTACTAAATAAAAAATATACATTTTCTGCCTCGAAGACTCCATACGATATATTCACATTTGATGTCGAAAAACTCATCAAAAGCGCAAAGCGTATTGCCAAATTTGACACGACAAGAATAAAGCTATTTTGCAAACTCCAGTGTTTTACCTCTAAAAAGAGAAGCAATAAATTCTTATGGAAAATCCACTTGGAGTGCTTTGCGAAGATCAAATAAATGCGATATGTAGACGAACAATGAGACATTTAAAAAAGGAATATGATTTTTTATTTTTATTTTTATCATTTAAATGCAACGTAGGGTAGGACACCATCCCTTAACCGCAACCCACCCTGGATCTTATGTTTCTAAATAGATGTCCAATATCAGTTTATAAAAGAGGACCATATAAGATGCTCTAAAATTGGAGGGAATGGCCACAAAGTTTCCGTGTCTAACCGGTCCGAAATTCGGACCGCTGATACATCAAAAGAGGACGCCGGACACCATGCCCGAACTATGTTCGCAGAACATTATCTGCGTTCATGAATGAATCTCCAGATTTATACTAAAAATAAATAATTAACACGACAGATGTGCTCACAAAATAAATCCTAATTTAAGGAATAAAATTTGCAAAAATGAAATAGGAAATTCCATCTCAAATTAAAATTTTAAAAAAGGTGTAGTGCGTATATACAAAGCAGAGATGGCCAATTTGAAGCAATTTTGTAAATAAATTTAATAAAAACATCATAAACATAAAAAGTATTTTAGAGAACATTTTAAAATTAAACTAAGTTCAATATTTTTATTAGTTTTTTGCTTAGAAAATTTAGAAGTTGACATTTCTCACTCGTTTGCACATTTTATGTGACTTTAAATGCTCAGAACTATTTTTTTAAAATAAATTGGATAAAATAATATTTTATTTAGATTAAAAATATATTGCAAAGTACAAAAACAGTTATTTTGCACACATTCAAAAAGTTTTACAAAATGTTGAATTTCCAAAAAAAATCTGTCTTTAAAAAATAAGAGGAAAATGGGGTGAAAAATGTACACCTATTGGCTCCAAAATAACAACCACAGTAACGAGATCAGAGAAGCCGGTCAAGGAAAGATCAGAACCTCCCGCGGCCAAGACGATTGGTCGGTTCATGTATCGCACTTTCACAAAGCTATAATTTTTGAGTCGTTTAGAGATCAATTGTTTGTTTTGGTAATTAAGACACGAACATTACTCTTTTAAATCTGTACTATTTAGTGTATAACCTTGACTGGCGCATATATGACGCCTCGTGTACTGTACAAAAGTTTCACCAATCCTTCGTATATCCCCCCTATATATAAAGAGGTTAAACTCATACAAGTTTCATAAATTTAATATGTATCAATATGTTTATAATAGGTATGGTATGAGTAGAAAACTGCAAGTTGGGAAAACCATTGTAAATTTTATTTTTAAAGCTTTTAAAAGCACGAAAGTTTCGCATCACATATCATAGTTATATTTTCAGGTTCTGATTAAACTCATTTGAAAAATAACATAATTCATTTTTATTTTTAAATATCACAAATTAATTTTTGCAGTAAAATTCCGGATTATATTTGAATCCACTTCGTATTAAGCTAAATTCATCATACTAACATCTCATATGGATCAAATAATAAAAATTCTAAAAACATATATTATTGGAACTTTTAAAATCTTAAAAAATGCATACATAAATTGTACCCAAAAACCAAAAGTGGATATAATTGATTAGTTCCTGGAGTGGAAGAAATGGAATTTTATTCTGAAATTACAGCACACCGTACAGCAATCGATCCTAACTTCTAATAACATTTAAATAGCGAGCATCATATTATTTGAAGGCATTTATGGAGAGTCCATTGTCAGCAATCTGCCCCGTCTAGAACTGATAATTAAGCATGTTATAATTTATCTGGCGGACAAATTTAAATTCATATTTGTACGTGTTTGGCAAGAGCATATGTTATTTTGTGTAAATCAAACCACTTTGCTATCTTTGAAGCCACTTTGGGAGGGTTCTTAATGGCTCGGGGGCGTTTCGTGCTGGACACAAAGCTTTCAAGTCTGTTAAAAATCACACATGATTATTTGACGGTAGGCGGGGAGGAGCAGGTTTCATCGCTTTCAAATAAGAGTAATTTAAACGGGTTTGACCTTTTAGTAGAATACACAACAAACAAATCGCCCGGGGCAATGAGCCTAAACTATGGTAACAAGTTACACATTTGTATATAACACAAAGAAGAGCCATTCGTGAGCATCATGAAAAGGGTACGACTCGTAGGTAAATAATTCAACGGCTCTTGTTTTACAAAGGAGAATATATGTGCTCTGAGGCGAATCAAATTATAATCTCATGTCGAGGGCTCTCAGCGATCCCACCTCAGTCCGGAAAAGCCATCGTGAAAATGCATTTCGGCTTTGATGACTTGAGCGCGTATTTGTACGCACTCGGAAAATGGGGGTCACATTAAGCGTGTACATGCGGAATTCTTTACAATTTTACCCAGCGAGACTATCAATTTCCGACAATAAGTTTGGAAACACTTAGTACCCTACGAAAAACCTTTCTTTCGGATCATGTGTAGCCGGACAGATGGATGAACATGGATAGACGTCAGATAAAAAGGCTCCTCTCTAAGTAACTTTTTATTCAGGACGAAAGAGAGAGATCTGGCTGCGAGAAGGACGTCCTCCTTCAGCCAAGGCCAACTGATGATCCCGTCGCTGAAGAAAAAATATGAGAAGTATGATCTTCTGTTGCGCAACGCGTAATTATTCGTTTTCATTTAAGTAACCTTAGCGTCATCTGGCAGAAAGTAAGCCGCATTCATCGGATGAGCACAGTGAAATGGTTGCTACTGCATAATGATCCGAATGAAATCAATGCTTCAATAAATTTGTCTTATAAAAAACACTTTAATATAAAAATGTCTTCAATACCGAGTGTATAACGCGGCGAAGTTAGCGAACCAATTTTTTTATGCTTTTAATTTTTAAGCATTTAAATTTAAATGTATTTATGTATCGTTCGGTTATAAAAGCCACAAATTTCAAGAGCTAATTGATTATTCTGTGTATATGCGAGGTATTTCCTCGAAAGTGGATTATGATACGCGAGTGGGCGGGGCTTATAAATTAAATTCCATCAAGTAGTCTTTGCAGGGCAAAGTATTCGGTTCGAAATTAAATTTGTTATGAAAACTATATCGGTGGTACGGTGTGTGGTTCTTCGGGACCGGGCCGGGTCCTCGTCGAGGACGCCGCCAACGGGGTCGGGCAATTAACAATCAACAATTAGCCTTTGCATAAGATTTGCATACCTTATTGTTTGGGGTCGACCGCAACAATGCCTGAGGGTCAGCTACGACTACAGTCGGAACTATAGCTACAGCGACAGCCATACGACCGCACGTTTCCCGAAGGACACAATAGCTACCTTCCTATTTAAATCCTCACGCCACTCTCATCTCACAATTCGCATGTGTACCCAATGTACTAACCCCATTATCATAGCCTCCACACACGTGGACTAACAACAAATACTCGGAAATACCCCTTAAATGCAGCCCGAATGATATTCATTTCAATAAGACCTCAATTTAACCGACCTCTACGGGACTGGGACGTGTTCGTTGAATTGTCTGAAATCTGAACTTATACAAAACATATAATAATTCAAGTCATGTATTTATTTACATCTCATAAATTTATTATAATCTATTCAATATAATATTATTTAGTACTAAAAATGCTTTTATAATCGATCACACATTTATGCAAATTTGTGTATCACACTTCTGACACCAGTGTATCGTAGTGGAGCGGAAGCGCTCACAGTGCAGAGTCCTTGGACTGCTCCCTGCTCCCACATGTTCGTTGAGATAGCTGCGCTTGCACTTGGGCTCATTCTTCTTTCGGGTTGCTATGCAGACGAGCAGAGGAATATTTTTTATTTGTTTTTAAAGTATTATCTACACATTGGGATATGATACTGGTCTTGAATCTTAGTGACCCTAATAAGTGTGTATTTTGCAAATCAATGCGTCGCAGAAAACTAAGCATGGGCTGCCCTCATGGCATATGCGGAGACCCTGGCTAGTAAAGCTCAGAAGAAGATCAGCGAATGGAGCTGCAAGCAAAACTTAAATATTTTCCCTAACTCAATATAGGAGTGAATGTATTCTCACGGAAATTTTAAATTCATATTTTTGCACCATGCTGTGCGCTTTACGAACAGACTGGCATGGTCCCAAATAGCGGGACCAACATACAGTTCGAGTCCAACGGGACCAACATACAGTTTGGGTCCAACGGGACCAACACATAGCAAAATGTATTGAAGGGACATAATATAGTAACAGTTCATTGGTGTCAGATCCAGTGGGTAGACTGGGTGAGATTAATCTACCTAGCTTTAAAACCATATTTTATTACAACATTATTACATTCTTATGCAGTAGTCTTAATTATGCCTTATGATATTCGAGCCTCAATGCAAATATTTATAAGGATTGAACCAATTTAATTCAAACTAATAATGTAGCGTTACCACTTAGGCAGTTTCCGATAGTAATCTGACCCATTTTAATAGACAATCCAAATCGTAATTAAATGAGACCTACAGTGGGCTTCGATATCATTGAAACTTTTTTAAGCGCAGCGTCTAAAATCTTCGGTTCGTTAATTTAGTCAATTTGAAGTTTCGGCGGTCATGATACTTCCATCACCAAAAACCGAACTTCTTCAACAAAGTTTCGCACCAAAATTGTACTTTGAGCATTACTATGGTCGAGGAGAGCCTTTGAAGTGAGCCGTAATCGATTTGAGACCTTCTGTCCCAACCTTGAATGGAGTACCTTGAATCAGGCCTCAAATCGATTACAAACTATTTCAAGACTTGCCAATTAGTTCTGTTTGAGACGCTAATTTAGCGATCTTTATTATTCAAACACACATAGCTTTGTTGAAAAATCCAATTTAAGTCCGTCCCGATCTCATCTTTCAGATGAAAAATTCGATAATTGGCTTATCTTATTTTTTTCGTGCAATTAAATACGAATTAAAAATAATTGATCATTAATTTATAGGAAAAATGCGCAGATCCCCTAATGATTGTTTGCCTTCGTTAACATCAAATGTCAATTTATTTCAGTGATTACGGTCAAATTAAAAGGGTATAAGATGTGGTCTTATCCACTTCTCCCAAAGAACAACACTTTTCATGGGATTTTTTCCCCAAAAACAGAACGTAATCCTCTTATTTTCGCATAAAGAGCTTTGTTATATACAAGTACGATTATTTGAGATTTCCGATATGTAATATTTGTTCGGTAGAATTATCGCCATATTAGCAATTAAATTAATCCCCATTGCTTAGATGATGTTTCAATCGATAGTAAATCGATTACTGAGATGTTGGTCATTTGGCGGGGCAATGAATTTGCATTAATTGGGGAAACCCCCTGTATTGTTCCCGTCAATCTCCCGAATATTCCCAAATAAACATTATGGTAATTTATACACGCAGTAGTTTGATGAACCATATGTGGTCTGTATATTGACTATTGGCTTACGTCTGTCACCTAACATATACATTCAGTACAGCCACGAGTAAGCTTAAAGTGGCGTCCTATGTTGCTACTCCAATACTCCAAGTAAGACCCAAGTATTTGATAGGTCCCAAAAGTTTCGTGAAGGTCGAGATAATATGCAAAATGATGTGGCGTCCTGCAGCGAGCATCAATGAAAACAACGTTCGAGCCGTGAGATTATGGAGTACGATCGCCGCATTACGATAGTCGAGATTGGATCGGTGGTGAATTTGAAACTGTCTATACTATTGTATCGGAACATCTTGGATACGTCTTGGAGTATGGAGTGGAGGAAACCTGGAAAGAAGGCGCCGATTAAGGCGAAAACTCAACAGTCTGCTAGAAAACTGATGCTAGTTTGATTGATTTTCTACATAACAAACAGGCTGAATGCGATTTACTACTGTAAACTGCTAGATGATGCTAAGGTTGTTTAAATGTCCCTGTCCCTGGGCGGCTCCCCACCCCCACGTACTCGTTCTTCTATCGGGCCGTGATGCTGCTGGACGAATAGATGGGAATAGATGGGCGTCGAATAGAAATACTCTCTTCTCTAATTACTATTTATTCCACACGAGAGAGAAAAAAAAGAGATCTAGCTACAGGAAGGACAACCTTCCGCAGTCAAGGCTAACCGACGACCCCCCCACCCCGACTCCTGCCTCCTGCGCGTTACTACCCAACCGGCAACGGTGCACGCGCAAGAAGCGATCGGACGGTATGCAAGTCCAATGTCTCCGCAGGGCCACAAGAGATGGCGCTGTTAAAATAACACATTGCACCTGAAGAGAGATGGAAGATGTCGCTGTTAATAGCGCTACTATGTGGGGATGGTAAATCGCTCACACTGCAGGAACAATGTCGAAAAATAAGATACTCAAGATAAGAAACCCGCACTGCGCAAGCACTTCGGCGCATGCATAATCGTTCAAGATCGATCGAAGCGTGTTCTACAGATTTTGATCCCGATCAACGAGTCGGCTGCGATGAACGACGGAATACGTTTAGGATTTCATTAATTGGTGGTGATCAATAAAATATCAAACCGTTGGTCTAACGTATACAACTAACGGAACAAACGGGTGAAGTGATGAGTAATGCCTTGATAGTCCTTATTGTAAGGCCCTATTATCACGCATAAATGAAGGTTCCGGCCAGTGGCACGTTAACGTTCGTCCACACCAATGAAATAGCGATACGCTTAGTATTTTCGCAGCATCTCGGTATGTTTCGTTAAATGGCAATCTCTCACAAGATATATTATTGAATATCGAGCATAACATTAGTTATTTTCATTGAGCATTTATTCCATTCCAATATCAATATGAATAGCTAATGATGCCGAAATAACGATGCTGAATGGTCCAAGTTCTATAATGTAAATTTTGGAGATCGGAATAAAATTATGATCTCATATTAGGAATTCAATATTATTCCACAAATTCCTGTTACTAATGGATCAACATAAAATATTATGCTGAATAATTGATGAAGGCTGTGGAATAACTTTGTGGAAAATTTATGGAAAATTTGTGCTTGTTATTTCTAGATCAAAATTACGCTGGGATATTAAAAGTTCACTTTGTTTACACTGCAGCTTGATTTCTGATAAGCTAACTTAAAACTAGTTTCAAAGTGTTCACAAGCACTAAAACTTAGACGTCGCTGTACGAGGAGAAGTATCTTAAATTGGTTGTTGTACGAGGGTAAATTAATTTATGAGACTTAATGTCAATTTTGTAATAAAATATGTATGAAATTATAATGGAAATATAGTTTGTGATTTTTTCAGCATGTAATAAGTTGAAGGTTACATTTTTTTGGCACAGGTAAAAGCGATTTTTATATGATTACATTTAAGAGTGCAGACGGTACGTGCAGCCCGTCACCGATGGCGCGAAGAATGAAATGGGGTAGAAGAACGCCGAGAAGACGCAAAAAAAAGAAGACCGGCCACCGTTTAATTATTTCACCCCTCTTTTCGACTTAAAGTGAAACGGTAACCGCGGCCATTAGGGGGGAGAAAAAATACTCTTTTTCTTCCAATTCCAATTTGCTCTTTGATAAGCGAGTCAGCAGTTAAAGCAATTTCAACGCTTGAGTCTCGCCCCCGAGCCAACCCCCGCGCGAGGAGGCCCGCCACTTGGAAATGCGATAACTCTTCGTTTTTTCCAAATTTCAACTTTAAAAAGATTTAAAATTTGAAAACATCCGACGGCACACAAAATTAAGCGATGGCACTTAGCGTCGACCGCTCGCAAATCTTTCGTTAATTACCGACGAAAGATCTGCCCGGGAGGGCGGAGATTCGCCCCAAATCATCCTGTTAAGTTATGAAGGAATTTTGACGAAAGACCCATTTGAAAAAATATGAAAAATACCAAGATCAGCATAAATTAGATCAGAATCACAAATAATTCAATAAGCATAATTAAATATAAATAAATCGTATTATATTATATTTTAAAACATTCGACAGCTAAATGTAAATAATAATACAGGATACGGCAATCCAATCACAAAACGCTCGTTCAATGTTTCAATGGTCCGAAATTCGGACCAGTTGGACACGTTAACTTTGCGGTCACTCCCTGTAGCTTTAAGAATATTTAATTACGCAATTTGCTAAAGAAATAAGATTTCTGTCAAGAAGGTGCATTATACATGTGCATAGGATCTCCAGGTCTTATTATTTTTTAAATAATTTGTATCATCATTTATTTTTTTATATTATGTGATTATATTAAAGAGGATATTTTTAATAATTCGGATATTTTTCATTTTACTTTCAATAACATTTGAGTATTTTCTAACTTATTGTCGGCAGTGTATACAATTCAAAAAAATATAATACAGGGCATATAAAAAAAATACTAATTTACAAGAAACTCGTTTGTAAATGACAACTAACATTTTCTAACTTTACTTAAATAAATCCAAGATTTTAAATAAAAACTAAGCAAGTGTTGCGATCGGACTTAAGCGACACAAAAAAAGTATTTTCACACATTAAATGCAGAAATTAGTGAATCGAAGACAGAGACGGATAGTGTTTTGCATCTCATCATACACTCGTACATCGATAGCAAAGTCATGCTGTAAAGATACCCCTACACGTTTAAATATTCTCAAATCTCTTTTATTCTTTTGTCACGTTTCTATGTCACACATTATAATGGAATTTGTCCGCATTCCGTTGAAAACAAGTAAGGGGTCTTCTTAGATCGCTGAATCATTTTTATGGAGTCCAATAATATCAACAGTGTAAAGGTTCGTTTATTGCTGCGCGATCCTGAGAGTAAAGTGATTTTTTTGTAAATAATGATTGGTGGAAATACGAATATAATTAAAAATTAACTCACTAATCAAAGGGTTAAATAGGTTTTTAATGATATTTTCAGATGGACTTTCATCAGCCCTTGATTAAAAAAGCTTTTTTGCCTCAAAATCAATAATATATTTATGACATTTTCAATAGACTTTAATGGTGTAAAATAGATGGAATATGGATATTAAAAATTGCCAAAGCGCATTAATGGTTTTTTTTGTGTCTTGGTGCGAAATGATAAAATCCAGTGCGAAAGCTCGGCGCTTGTAATCCGATTGTGATGTATTGTTTTAATATGCTAGGCCGCGCGATGGTAGTGGGAGCAAATAGGAGAGCTTTGCAGTAGCTTTAGTAGGGTGAGCTTCAGCTACCTGTTGTATGAGCTTTCTCACCCGAGTTGACGAAGTTTCATGCTCTTGTGATTCACTAAGAGCGGTTACGCCTCAGCTGCTTCACCCAAACACCTCCAGCATCATTCACATAATGCCACCGCACCTTCCACTTTTACTTACACCCACTCATTATTACTTCTTCCCGTTTCGTTTCCTTCCATTGAGTCGTTTATTTTAGTTTCGCTTTCATCGTATTAAGCATCCATAGAGCTATCATTTGTCAAGCTATTATAAAGTTATACATTGGAATCAAAAATAAAAATTGTATCGGATGAAATCTATCTATTAAAATAATGATTTTATAAACATAATACGTTTTAGCTTGCATAATTTACAACAAAAAGGTATTTTTAATAACAATATTACAGTTTAAAAAATGTATGCATCCGTTTTCCGTCCATGGGAGTCCTTGATTATCTTTGGCTGCAGGAAGATGTCCTTCCCGCAGTCTGATAGGTACCACGTGGTGTAAACTCTCTCTCCATAAATAAACAAAAATAATAAAATCGACAGCATTTTTATCAGCATACGATCACCTCCATCTCACTACTCGGCTCCATCACGCCCCGAAATAAGAACGAACTCGCGTGCACCATCAAAATATTCGCTATGTACATTTCAGAATTCTAATGTTGTCTCATATCGGAGAATTAATTTACAAATAGATTTAGGACAGTTGCTCATAAAAAGACACATTTTAGGCCTCAGATAACTTTTTTTTTCATTTATAAAACACATCTACATTTAGCCTTAGGAAGAGTACATTCAACGGCTAAAATAAATCTGTCAAAAGCCGTAAATAGCCCCATAAAAATTACACAAAGCATTTTCTAAAGCGTCTTCGTATTGTAAGACACGATGGGATCCCCAAAAGGCGGGCTATAAATACATCGTATGTGTACAGTCGCAATACTTTGCTTGTCGCGTTGCTTTAGATTTTTATTTATTCAAATACGTATGATATATTATATTTTAAATTCGAAATGCATTGGTGATTTACGATCCAAGGTATTTTTTGCTCAGTGGTTGATCGCCAAAGCTAAAAAATAATATTATATAATACTTCCCCATATTTCTAGATAATCCAGTTCGCAATGCGAAATTATTCATTTTTTCATAAACGAAGGCATGGGTTTAATTGAAATTTTGAAAAAAACTTGAGATATAATATGATGACGCTACTTTAAATAAGACCCAAGTGTTTAATTGGCTCCAAAAGTTTCGTGAAGATCGAGATAATGTGCAAAATGATGTGGCGTCCTATAGCGAGCATCAACGAAAACAATATTCGAGCCGTGTGTAAGCTTGTGAAGGAATATCGCCACATAAGATAGTCGCGATTGAAGATTGAAGTGAATATTAGCATTGGAAGTGCCCATATTATTGTTTCGGAACATCTTGTATACATACAACTATCAGCAAAGTGGGTTCCACGTCTGCTCGTCGAAACACCAAATAATATACAGAAAGACATCAGAAGAAAGAGATTTTTTTTAATCGCAATTAAATATGGGTCCATCAGTAATGATGGTTTTTGAAATGTTTTTTCAAAAAAAAAATTTTCAATGTACCAACAAATTTGGAAGATCAGAAATATGAATATTTCTGATCGATTGTCTCAATCCAAGTTTACCCTGATTTTCTGGATTGAAAAAGTAAATACTGAGGCGAAGTTGTGCAGGGACGTCCATGTTTGAGTGATTGAATTTGCAACAATATTTAAATTATAATTTATATAAAATGATAAATTTGCTACTCACTCATAGATTATTTCCTCTAATTTTCCAAACAATCCTATTCTTACTGCAGTGTGAAGAAAAATTTGGGTAAAAATATTTCGGATATTAAAAATTGATTTACTATCGTTGATGTAGATGATGGTCCCGATCAACGAGTCGGTTGCGATAAACGGCAGAAAATATTTAGAATTTCATTCGTTCAGCATTTTATACACTATTTGTATTTTTATATATTACTAATGAATTTGTAGTTAGGAAAAGTTGATTTTATGCATTGGTTTTTTTTCCATTTGTTAATGATTTTTTTCGCTCTTAACCTTCCTCGATTCTCTCAAATTCTTTCCAAGGTACTTGTTAACACTTTTCTTGCAGCGTATTAGTTTCTTCCGCTCTTTAAAGGGTACGTGTATGTGCGACAGAGACGGAGAGGAAAAAAACCAATTATCTTTCTCTTTCCAAATAACTACTGGTTAAAGATTCATTTTTTGTCTCGTCGCTGGAATCTTAAATGCTACATAATACATAAATTCGTCCTTAAAATACATGTTTAAATGCTACATAATATATAAATTTGTCCTTAAAATACATGTTTAAACAGAAGTGTCCATATATAAAATGTTTTTATCTGGCATAATATTTTTTAGGTCACCCCAGGGGATCAAATCTAAAGTTTCAAATTGATTTTTTTTTGCCTTTTTTGTCTTGGCCAAAAATAGCATCGTCGAGCTGATTTTAGATTAGAGTTTGATTATATTTTCAGATACAGGCCCGAAACAAAGACATTTTCAGCGGGCGCTCGGGGGTGTTGGAAAACACACGCATATTTGACTTAAGAGCTTACGGTTTCCGATAGACTGATGTATTGGCCACGTTTCGGTGACACTTATCCTTTATCAGGATTATTTTGCACCCGTATCAGGTTCACAATAATCCGGCAGGAAGTATAGAATTTGGCACACCACGAAGGTCACTCAAGACCGTCGACCCAACCGAGCATTTTTCTTCCCCGGGAACTTACGTGCCGGGAATATTGGATTTGAATCATCGAGCCGACTATTAACTTCAAAGTATTCTATTATATTCGGCTGAGTCAACAGTGACCCTGCATAAATTCGGTGTTTTGCCGGAGCGGGTGGGTTGGGTAAAAAGTCCCCGAGGAAGACCCGCCGGCGTGTACTGGGTGAAAAGTAAGTCCTGGGCCAAAAGTAGGACCTAAACATCTCTTTAAAAAGGATACACATAAATAGCGGTTCGGTGTTGCTTGCGACTGGGACTCTGCAATAAATACCAATCAAAGAATAAAATGTGGGTCGTATTGGTATTCCACATAAACACATCGCCACGGACAGAAATATATATGGTAATACTGCAATATCCAATAGCGTTTCCATGTTCCACTTTCATGATTTAAGCGCAATATTTGATTTTGGAAGTCATCGTCAATCAACATTATGGTACATATCTAAAAAACCTAGTTTTCCACCCACTTAAGCGCCCAGATTTTTCCACTTATGGAGTTATTGTTATGCTATTCATATTGTAGTACTATATTTTTCTGTACTATCAATGCCACACGCGATTATTAATTATTTTAAAATAAACGCAGTAATACAGTTACATGATTTATTGCTTCAGACCACATGTAGCGCGGACTGAAGGGCTATGATATAAAAACATGCATGTGCCTACTCTCACCTCGAATACCGACTGTCTCTCTCTCCCATGAGCTTCACTTCACCAGACCAATATGCGCCAAGATGGTGCATCCGTTAAACGTCTCGCAAAACAAATTCCGCATACAAATAGTGAATGTACTAATTGGAAAACCTTTAGTAGTATGTACACAATAACTTTCCAACGTTTCATCTTAATTGGATAAATAGTATAAGAGCGTATACGAAACATACAGACGACAAACATTAATTTTTATACATATATATAGATAATTTTCGGCTTAAAAATATATCAACATTTTTTAATTCAACATTATATCACAATACCCACAAAAGCATAAAAAATACATTATTTACAATATTAATATTTTTTCTTATCCTCCAATCCATAATTAAAAATTAAACACCATAAAATTTAGTCCAAAAATAATTGCATTTGTATTTTTAATAAATGATGTACTCTAAATGTGGGTTACACATTTACCAAATCAAATGAGCTCATGCATCATAACTGAAACATGCTGGAACGCTTTTGAATGACAAATGATTTTAAATGGAAATTTACTCTAAAGTATACAATGCTGTATATATAATGATATATGAATTCACAATTAGAAAATTATGCAGCGATGGAATTGATACAAAAGTTTGTCTAAATCTGTAAGCCTTTACTATACGGCAGAGAATGAATTTAAATTATTTCTAAATACCGATAAATGCACATTTATTCAGTTAATGGGCAAAACGGTATCCCCACGCAATGGCGCTGTTAATCTGTATAGATTCAATTCGCCAGATTAATAGTGAAATCATCTGTAGTACTGCGGATACATTGCGTCTGAAATAACGATCCTAAAGCAGGATGAACCCACGAGTGAGCGCCACTCCACGTTACATTGGTGTCAGAAATGGGACAGAGATATCAAAATTATATTTCTTTACTATGATCACAGCATTTGTATCATATATAATTTAAATTTTACATTAACTGTATAAATACCGTCTGCATAAATATATGTTTCAATACATCAACTTTATATACACAAAAGACACGATAATCTATATTTTAATCAAATAGACTTTAACCTTTTTTTGTGCGGTAGATGCGTTCCGCACAAAAAAAAACTATAAATTACATATAAAAAGTGAAGATGCGTTCCATGAATTTTAAAAACCGCATAACTTTGAAACAGCTATATAAAATATATCCAAAATCGCATAAAAAAATTAATATAAAAATAACAGGAAAATAATAATAAGATAATAAATAGTTAAAAAATAAATTTTGACCCTAAATCTGGTAGAAATAATAGAGAATTATAAAAAAAAAGTTGTTGGAATTTTGAAATTCCTTTGAAGAAATTAATTAAGTCAAAAAATTGGGAAAATGCAAAAAAAAAATTAATTATTTTTTTCAAAAATCTAAACCAGAATAAAGGGCGTGAGTGATAGCAGATGCAATATGATTTACACAGTCCCTAATAATATTTTTTTCCTAAATTCCGGTTAGTGTTGATGATTTACTTCCTATTTTATTCAATATATCTAGACACGTACTCTTTGTGAAATAAAAAAAATTAAAAATTGCTTTAAAAAACCGCATAACTTCAAAATCGCACAAAAAGAGGTTTGAGTGTATATACATTTGAAATGTTATAGAGATATCAACAATATTGTATTGATATCAAAATTCAATTGTATTAAATAAATCTATTTTTAACGATTATGAAATATTAAACAATATGTTAATCGACGTAATTTTAAATAATTCTGATGAATAATCTAAAATTGAATGTATGTCTGTCTGTTTATCTGTTCTATACACAATTTTAAATACGACCTTCGATCAATAACTTTTTTAAGTTTCATTATGCATAAGTTAACGCCTTCCTCTCCCCCTGTGTATTATTTTACTATTTTTTCAAGTAGTTATAATATACACAGGGAAAATTGCAAGCCTATCAACTTTAGATTTTCTCTTTTCAAGAATAGATTTATACAAAAGAGTGGTGTAGGATATCACCAGCACGCTATGTAGCCCACACGTTGGCTTGCTTTCCATTGGTTTTATAACCACGTGTTTATTTGATGAATATGTTATGCAGTGTCTTCGACATTTTATTGGCCATCCACAGCACTTGCTTTATTTTGACCTCTATCATTGACCGAATGAAATCATAAGCGTGTTCCGTCGTTCATCGCAGCCGACTCATGCGCCATAACCATTGTTATGGAAATCGCATTGCACTGAAGTGCTCTCAACCACGAGTTCTCGTGTAAATAAAGTCTCTATAGCGTGAGCGATTTATCATCCCCACGTAATAGCGCTGTTAACAGCGACATCTTCCATCTCTCTTCAGGTGCAATGTGTTATTTTAACAGTGCCATCTCTTATAGCCCTACGGACACATTACACTTGTATACCGACAGATCGCTTCTTGTGCGTACATCGTTGCCTTGGCTGCGGTCGTCGGTTAGCCTTGGTTGCGGAAGGATGTCCCTCCTGCAGCCAGATATCTTTCTCTCTAGTGCGGCCATCCCGACGAGCACCCCGCTTCAACGTTAAAGTTCAATAAGTATAATAAATATGAAACGACAGATTCCATTCCATAGACAGAGAGTTTGTAGAACAGACAGACATATATCCAAGTCATTTTAAATACAAATATTTAATGCATAATTGAATTATTTTATTCTATTGTAATTCAAGCACATACATGCTGAAAAACATCGGAAAATTGACATATAAAAATGTATATTGTTGGGAAAGCCTCCGATGGAATTTGCCTATGTCTTAAAACGGGTTAGATACATAAAGGAAAAAATGAATTTCCTTATTCAACTTGCTTAAATAATATTTGAAGGCCTTTACATAAATACAAAAATTGTATTTTCATATTATTTCAAATGTGTTTCCTTTCGAGAACGGATAAATATGTTTTTCTTACAAACATGTAGGGCAATATTGGCTTAGTAGTTTATGTTTTACTCCCATTATATTATTTTATGGGGAAGCGTTCACAACTCGTCCTTTTCATATTCAAATCGCAGGCTGTACGAGGATTCTTTAAAAAAAAAATGACGAGAATTGGGGTAGCATTTTCTCAAAAAAAAAAAAAAAAAGGAAAACTTAGCAGGCAAGTTTGCCGCACAACGTTTGTGGAAGTTTTCCTTTTGTTGGGCGAAATGAAACAGGCCACAATGAACCCGACACGGTTATTTTGGCTTATTTGTAAAGTTGCCGAAAAGTTTTTCATTTCAATCGGAAATGATAAAATGACGATACAGGCCGCAAATGAAAATGGTTTTCGTTTTGTTTTCGATTCAATTCGGCCGCACAAAGAGCAGGACGCCATAGAAGAGGACCTTTGTAAAAAAAAACTGCCCAAGTTGAGCCAAAATTAAAAAGAAAATATTTAATTAACTTTCACATTATCAAGCCCGGATGAAAGCTTTCGCGGCGAAAGCTCATTTTTAATACAAATGCGAGCTTTTATTCCATGCCCTGTCGACGTCAAGCATTGGCATTTATACGTCGAAAAAAAAAATCGCCTTATTTACTATTATTTGTTTAATATTAGGGGTATCGAAAAGTATTTGCGTATTTTGAGACCCTAGGCTATTTTTTTTTTGCGTTGGAATGCCATAAAAGTCAATAAGACACTCAAACATGTTTATGATGAAGTGATTAAAAACTAATCAACATAATGAATAGGATGGATGCTATGGAATAGGATGGATACAGCAAACTTTTTATACTAAATACGCAAACACTTTTCGATACTTCTGATATTATATTCAGCGATTAGACATTCCCTCAAGATATTAGAATGAAAACCCCAATGGAAAATTGCTGAGGATCTTGAGATCTAATATGGCATCATATTTATTAGAGCAAAATTTGATGAAAGTCGGGTGCATTTTTCTTGCATCCCAGATTTAATACTTTGTTCGCAACCGTAGAATATCCCTAGCATGTAATCATTTTTCCTAGTTACTTTTTAGTAAAAAAAGGTAAGCAAATATGTACGATTTCCGCGGAGGGAACAAAGACGAACACATCTACGCTTAACAAGTAAATGCGCATATGAATTCTTTGAGTAACGGGGATGATTTTTTTAATATACTCTTCTTTTTTTGAACAAAAAAGTTTTTGAAATATCAAAGAGTTGAAAACAGTCCAAGATAAATGTTATACCATTCTTATTGCATAAAATCCCTTTGAAGATCTCATTAAAAACGCCAACATATTAAACCTATTTACATATGAGGGCGACTCGATTTTGCTGTAAATAGAGTATTTTATTGGTTTTCTTAATTCCCTTCATTAGAAATAGATTTATTTCATCGGATAAGGAGCGTTTTGATATCGTCATTAAAAAAAATGACGATAAGCAGCATTCTCTGTTGCGCAACGCGTAATTATTCGTTTTCTCCTAAACGAAGGCATGCAATTTTTAGAAGACTTGAAGCACAGTTTAAATTACAATAGCGTCACACTAAAACTGAAGAGTTTCTCATTGGACTACTTAAAATTCATCGGCAAAACAAATAGAATGGGAGTTCTGGAATAGGATGGGTACTACAGGAATAGGATGGAAGTACATGAAGCATAGTCGTAGCGAAGCGTATGAAACATCAAAGCGATGGGAAGATGTGTTCAATAAATATAATATTTTTCTTAAATATATATAAAATAAGCTTTGGTTTAAAAATTACAAAATAAGCTGCAAAATTCAATAATTGAAAAGATGAACATTTTAAATTTACATTGAATATTTTGTTGATATTTAAAATGTAAACATATCATATTAATACAACACATCGATGATTTATTTACGCGATAAACGAACACTTCGCGTAAAACGCCTATAAAATTATGAATGCTTATATAATTATAATTCATAAATCCTAACAGCCATAATTTATGAGTAATTTGAACGTAATTGATGTTTAATTACCCATCAATTGATGTGTAATCGACCAAGTAATGTTTAGGTTATTGCACATAATAATCCTTATAATGGTTTAGAAAGCGATTTTATATCATACAATACGAATGAATCAACCATTGTTATCATTTAAATTGGATTATCATAAGTGAAATCGCCAAATATGCTAAATTAGTATTGTGAATATGCAACGTTGACAAATTATCATCTTTACCTAATAGCGATGTTAATGTTTGTAGATTTAATTCCAGTTAAATAAAGAAATAATGAAAAGTATCCACATCTGACACCAATGTTGCGGCGCCCCCGCTTCCCGTTATCTACGTAACATTGGTGTCAGAAGTGAAACGTATACCTGCAGTCAAGACTATCCAGCGATTAATCTTCAAATTGAATATAATAATCAAATTCAAAAAGGTATTCTATAAATAATATAAATTATAAATTGACTCTAAAAATATTTTCTTGTTGATATTTTATAATGATTTATTTAAATATGCATTTCATATATATTATCGCCACAGGATATTTGTGTGTGAAATATTTCATAATTAAGCGACTTATATTCATAAATGTTCTTGCAAAAATATTCTATTTTGCAGCTACAATTTAGTATTTAAAGGCCGAGGCTGCTGTTTAATTTAAACATGAATATTTTATGTCATTTTTTATTTAAAAATGCGCATGGAGTTGAAAGAAAAAAATATTTTTTAAACACAAACTTCTAGATTAAGAAAGCGATTTTGTATAAAATTTTATGAAACAACCCTAGTTATCATCAAATTAGCATATAACAAGTGAAATCGCCAATTATGCAAATTAGTATGATTAGCGAATTCCGGGAACGCCATTGTAAATTTTCGGCGAGCTACGTTCGATCGCAGCTAAGCGAACGACATTTCAATACATTTATCGATTTAATCGAATTTTTTGGACGATTGCCTCAGTGCTTCTTTTGGAGACATGGCACCGTCACCGAGATTGTCCAAGCAGTCCGGACTCAATTGTTCTTCGAAGCCGAAGATACCTCATAGAACTCTGCTTTGGCGTGAGGTCTTGGCGAGGTCTGTGCTTCAGCGCTTTGCTGCTGCTATTCAAGCTGCGGCTTCGATGGATCCTCACTCTCATGATGGTCAGTCCATGAACCAGGAAAGACAATCGAGCTCAGGTGGATCATCGTCACATTCCTACCGATGAAGGAATGTTCCAAGTAGTTAAATAGATCTTAAGACCCTTAGAATAGTAATTGACCGCATAGCAAATACGCTATGAACTTTTTAACTCCGCCGACTTGACATTAATGTTGAGTCGCCTGTCCCAAGCCAGGATAAAGGAGGAGGGTTTGTTTTCTCTATATTTATGAGAAGACTATAAAAAAGTTATATTTTGTCTCAATATATCAAATCTCATGATACAGTTGAATAATTCAAATACACCTAAACACATTTTTCAGATTACAAATCAATCTTAAAAATGAACGCTAACCCTCTGAAAATGTTGTGAAATTATGCGTTGCACAACAATACTAATGAAGGGAAGTGTGTAGAAAAATCTTCTGTGGCGCTACGCCACAGAAGCACCTGCATTTACCAACCATTGACCTTGGCTGTGGGAGGACGTCCTTCTCGCATCCCCATCTCTTTCTCCTGCGCTGAATAAAAAGTTACCTAGAGAAAAGAGTCTTATATTATTTGAGAAAGTGCAAACAATAAGTTGGGAAAGTTTTATTGCAATCGAATGAACGGTATGGCAGCGCATTAAATACGGACAAACAAACATTGATTTTTATATATCAGACTATACCTATGTTACAAAATCTTTAGCAATAAGTAAACGAAGTTTTATCGCAATCTGATGAGCGGTATGTCTGCGCATTTCTAACGAACAAGACCCAAATCATTTTTTTATATCAGAAGTTAATAAATTCCGGGTTATATTTGAATCCCCTTCGGGAAAAAGTATATTCTCACAACTAACAATATTTTTTTAATCATTTTTGGATTTATAAATATATTAATGGCATCATGACACCTTTAATGCCCATTTGATGTTCAGCGTGATTCAAATCATGACCCAAATTGGTTCTTATTATTCCATGGCCGCTTACTGTACCAAATTACCAATAATGATATATTCTCATTTTATGAGATAATATTTGAGATGGGCTCGCTTTTGTGCATTTTAGTGAATTTTAAGGCGTACATGCTTCAAATTGGAGATGTTGCACTTTTTTAAATATCGTATTTTTAAATAGAGTAAAAAGACATTTGTCATAAGATTCTAAAAATTAAATATTACAAATATATAACTTTTGACAACGCGTGAAATTAACTTCGAATTAGAGCAATTTCTTAATTTAAGGGTTAATTATTTTTAGTAAACTTGCCATGTACCTTTGAGTAGTGCGGTTGAACTCAATCATTTTAAAAGTTAATATTGCCTGTTTTTTAGGTTTCATATTCTAAATTCTCAAACCTAATTGAAAAGGAATGTGACCGTCGTTTATCGGCGCACGGTTTATTATTGAGATATTAATAAGGAACGCTCGGTGCTTCTAATGACCTCTCGGCACAATTTCCACAGTCGAATAAGGTGACGGTCGGGGACTGTCGCAGCGGCGAAGGTAATGAAATAGGAAATGGAGCTAATGACATGAGTTTTATGGTCAACCATTGCTTTTATCCTTATCAAATATATATCAAATATAATTTTGAGGAACAAAGGGCAATCCTCAAGGATGCGCCACACACGTGCGACATATGTATCCAGAGCAAATTTTACGATTTGACCTATCGCTGCTTCCATGTAAGCCCATCAAAAATTGTAAGCGAATCCTGTTGTGTTTATCGGCCGAATCTCCAAGCCGCCGAACGGCAATATACTTTTAAATAGCTCCATTTAGTGAGCTTAAAACAATGTTATGTTTTGTAAACGCGTAAAACGAGAGTTATGGAAAACACCACATTTCAGCAACGATTTAATGATTTTTATGCCCTCGTTAAACCCCTGGCGAATAATGAAAGCATTTAACGACGGCAACACTGTTTGTAATGAAAAATACCCCCCATCCCTTAGACGAATAACTCATACATCGCATCGACTATCACTATTAATAATACCTGACGTTTATGGCGCACGCGCGATACACTTTCATATCCAAAAATACATTCTGTATTCATTATTTTTAATAAGCTATCGAAGTCTGTCTGCTACCCTTATTATTCAAACCCTTAATAGATCTCCAATTTTCTCCAATTCAATATTTTTTACAAAGAAACTGCTTTAAATTTTACTTGATTTTATAATTAATATCAGGGATATCGAAAAGTATTTGCGTATTTTGAGACCTTATATTTAAACTTCAGTTTTTGTTCAGTCACAGTGACGGAAACATCTTTATATGTATTTATTTTGTAGAAACATTGTTAAATATTATTTTTGTGGATCAGATTTTTTTTATTGTCAAGGGTAAAATATCCAGAATCGGTTAATAAAAGCTTAACGATGCATTAAAATCCCAAGCAAATCCGATTAATTGCAAACAATCGATAAGTTATCGCAAAGACTGGGATCCCATTGGACCATTTAAAACACATCAACAAGACGAATAGGATGGGTGTTATGGGGTAGGATGGATAACGCACGCCTTGATTGACTTATTAATTAAATATAATATTATATTTTTCAGCTACAATTTAGCATTTTAAGAACAAGGTCGCTTTAAAAATTTCAAAATAAGCTGCGAAATTCAATAATTGACATCAAAGATAAGTGTTTAATTAAAATCATTTTTGGCGATAAAACCAATTAAAATTGATTGCATTTTTATGCAAATTTATCAATTTTAGTAACGACTTCAATTTCACTTTTGTAATTATTGCATAAATATGTATACTTGTAGTACATATCTATGATGAACATTCAAAATTTACATTGAATATTTTGTTGATGAATATTTAAAATGTGTAACGTCACATATTAATACAACATGTCGATGATTTATTTACGCGATAATCGAAAACTTCTATAAAATCATGAATGCATTTATAATTATAATTCTAAATCCTAAAAGCCTTAATTTATGAGTAATTCAAACGTAATTGATGTTTAATTGCCTATCAATTGAGGTGACATCGATCCAAGTAATGTTTAGTTTATTGCACATAATAATCTTTACAATGGTTTAGAAAGCGATTTTATATCATACAATACTAATGAATCGACCATTGTTATCATTTAAATTGCCTTATCATAAGTGAAATCAACAGATATGCTAAATTAGCATTGTGAATATGTAGCGTGGACGAATTATCATCTTCACGTAATGGCACTGTTCATGTGTAAATGATTTAATTCCAGATTAACAACAAAGAAATAATGAAACCTTTCATCGTCGAAATGGAACGGAATCATCAAAAGTGTCCACTTCTGACACCAATGTTACGGCGCCCCCGCTTCGCGTTATCCACGTAACATTGGTGTCAGAAGTGAAACGTGTACCCTTGTAACGTGTAATTGAATATGATGTAAATTATAAATTGACCCTAAAAATATTTTCATGTTGATATTTTGTAATGATTTATTTAAATATGCATTTCATACATATTATCGCCACAGGATATTTGTGTGTGAAATATTTCATAATTAAGCGACTTATATTCAAAGATGTTCTTGCAAAAAATATTATATTTTGCCGCTACAATTTAGCATTTTAAGGACGAGGCTGCTCTGTTTAATATAAACATGAATGTTTTATATCATTTTTTTTATTTAAAAATGCGCATGGAATTGAAAGAAAAAAATATTTTAAAACACAAACTTCTAGATTTAGAAAGCGGTGTTGTATCAAATTATATGAAACAGCCCTAGTCATCATAAAATTTGCATGTAATAAGTGAAATCGCCAATTATGCAAATTAGTATGATTAACGAATTCCGGGAGCGCCATTGTACATTTTCGGCGAGCTACGTTCGATCGCAGCTAAGCTAACGACATTTCAATACAATTATCGATTTAATCGAATTTTTTGGACGATTGCCTCAGTGCTTCTTTTGGAGACATGGCACCGTCACCGAGATTGTCCAAGCAGTCCGGACTCAATTGTTCTTCGAAGCCGAACATACCTCATAGAACTCTGCTTTGGCGTGAGGTCTTGGCGAGGTCTGTGCTTCAGCGCTTTGCTGCTGCTATTCAAGCTGCGGCTTCGATGGATCCTCGCTCTCATGATGCTCAATCCATGAACCAGGAAAGACAATCTAGTTCAAACGGATCAACATCACATTCCTATCGATGAAGGGAATGTTCCAAGTAGTTAAATAGACCTTAAGACCCTTAGAGTAGTAATTGACCGCATAGCAAATACGCTATGAACTTTTTAACTCCGCCGACTTGACATTAATGTTGAGTTGCCTGTCCCAAGCCAGGATAAAGGAGGAGGGTTTGTTTTCTCTATATTTATGAGATGACTATAAAAAAGTTATATTTTGTCTCAATGTATCAAATCTCATGGTACAGTTGAATCATTCAAATACACCAAATCAAATCAACTTCAAATATCAATGATTAATATAAAGCTTCATCTTAACCAAAAGATATAGTATCTTATACAAATTTGCTTTCCGCAATTAATGTGTTAATATGAGATTACAACGGATCTACAGTTTGATTTGAAAAATGATTGGTAATAAAACCATAAAATTCGGGACCGAGTGATAGCAGACCCGTCGGAAGACCTCTTCTACGCTGTAAAAGACTGGTAGGCATACATACCGCACAACTGGGGTTGGGTAATTAGAAGGAGAAAGCTCAGAGCAAATGGAAATGACGGCATGTGTTATCAATGGTCGTGGCTCCCTTATAGGGCTGTGTGAGCCTCTTATTTATGTATGTGTATATATATATATATATACGGTTTTGTGTGATACAGAAATGGCATACAAGCACGTTTAGCGCAGAGTGTCTCATCATACACTTGTACATCAATGGTATGATCGTGCTGTAAAGGCACCCCTACACGTCTTTATATTCTGAAATATTACGAATTATCAACAGATGTCGACTGTCAACTTGTTGTGTAATATATAATAAAATGCGCGCTACGGATCTAGCGGTTGTTTTATGCTACGTATACACACGATTATCTTTAGAATTCTAACTAAATGCCGGTTAGAATTGCATTAAATGTGACTTTAGACAAATTTATCCTATATTAATAATATTTATTAATGTACTTTTGTCATATTTATTCACAAAATTTTTAATAAAAAATATACGACAAAAATAAAGTTTGATCCTTTAATGAAATAATTCGGAAAACCGAGACGTGTACGAGAAAGGAAACGTTTCCAACGTGCACGGCGACTCTCCATTGTTTTGGAAAACAGTCCTCGGCGAGGGAACAAGAAGTCAGCTCGGCGGAGGAGTAATAGTCTAGATCTGAGGTGCAGTCACGTAATAAGGTGGGATTGATACTGATGGGCGGCTGACACGCCCAACTCGTGACCGGCATCCGACATCAGTATTCCTTCGTAATTTCAAGATTGCATAACTAAAGGCCGCCCACAGCGATCCTGAAGTGTCAGAATCTGATTAAATGCTCTCGGCATCCTTCCGAATGGAACAACTGACAAACCGTGGACAGTCGTGACGCTTGTTAGTGCCTCCTTAATGACATATTAAACTTGGTTTAATTCGATTAGGCCGTTATTCCAAGTCTCGGAGGAGTTCGGTTGATCTTTATGTCATATTCATTCCAATCAAAATATATTAATACTTTCATAAAATTGTTTGTAGAGCTTTATTCATTATCATTTAACGCTTTGCGAGCTTCTCCGGGCGGAAAGTTTTACTAAATAATAAAGCTCTATTTGTTCAGCAATCCTGATTTTTCTATAACAAACTTTAATATTTTCGCAATATAATTATTTCACTTGACAAATGCCTTTTATTTACCAAAATTTATATTAATGTATTTAATCTATTTTATATCATACATAACTATATTATTATATTTTAGTCTAATAAATGTGGTGTGGACATACACTCAACCCTTTTATAGCGTTGTGATAGGGACCACGCTATATAAAATTAAGCACGCATACAAAATTCGTGCCTTTTTAAAGAAAGAAAAAAATCCAGTGGCGTCATATCTGAAGACCATGCATGCCACGGAATGGGGTACGTTCCTATGCAAAGAAATCCGGTGGTGTCAGGTCTGTAAATCGTGTGAGATACGGAAAAGTTGTCAAATTGTCTTATAAGAGGTGTTTCTTTTGATTTGGGTTTAATTTTCTAATATATAAAAATTAATCTGGTTTTGTTCGTTCGAAATGCGCTGCCATATCGTTCATCAGATTGCAATAAAACTTCGTCCTCTTATTGTTAAAGATTCCGCAAGTAACATAGGCATAGTCGAATATATAAAAATTAATATTTGTTTGTTCGTATTTAATGCGCTGCCATACCGTACATTAGATTGCGATACAACTTTGCCAACTTATTATTTGCACTTTCTTAAATAGTATAAATATAGTATAATTAACTCACAGTAGATCTTATATATGAAACAAACAATATTTTTAGAATTATTACTTGTATGGCGGCAACGCGCTGGGTATTCATCGAATTTTTAAAGACACAAAGAAGGTCTTTGTTCAACTAATATCAACGCATAGATAGTTGGGGAGTCTACGCTTTTATTTACAAGAGTAAAATATTGGGTGGCAGAGTTTAAACGAAGCCGTACGAGATGCCAAGACGAACATCGCAATGGTTGACCAAATGAGGTAATCGCGCCATAAATGATACAAAATGGTATTGGATGATCATCAATTGAAAGCTCACGAGCTTGCGGATATGATATTTTAAAAAGTTCTATACTGAAAATTTGCACATGAGAAAGCTGTGCGCAATATAAGTACCGCGTTTGCTCATAATGCAACAATAAAGCCGAGTTTTTCAGGGACTACCCTTGTATGATCTAATTTTAAATTGGATCTTATTTTTGAAAAATACCCTAAGGCATTATTTAATGAAATGTTTTCTATTTTTATGCTTGCCATCGTTAAGAGACTTAAACAACAGCGAGGGCAAAAAATGTACGTTTCATTATGAAGCATATCTCATTTCGAAAAAGCTCGCTTGCGCGCGGGATTTCCCCGAATCTGAAGATACACAAATGTTTTTCCACACACACACACTTACGAAAAAGTATAAAATTGTAACAGCTCCAGAGGAATGAGCTTCGAGATAAAAGCCACGAATATATATTTGGGGGGCATTAGTGGATTCGGTACAAATTTGGTTGTTTATCCAGTGATTCTGGGCGAAATGAGCCGGTCGCAAAACGTAGCCTTTGCTACAAAAGCTTTCATTTGTATCGTGACTTGTATAAACCCATTAATTACGGGCCGTTAATGAAGCTGCAGAGCTTTTTTCAGCGACATGCGGAGCCCCAATACGCAACGCTGAAAAAGCTTTTCGAAATCCGCTTACAATAGATAGACAGATAGCACTCGCTCCAAAATGGATGCCAATTAGTACGATTATTTATCAAAGCTAAACATATCATTCAGGCCAGATTAATATGTAGCCCCGCATCTTATTTTTAGTAACTAATTGCGACTCACAAAGCCGCGAACGAATCGGCTTCGCTTTTATTGCAAATCCCCGTTTGGTCATCTGAATATTTTGCTTCGATCCCGACTAAATAATTGAATATAGACACCGCTTAAGCCTCTGTCCAAATAGAGCTCTCTGATGGGTTTTATCAATTTATGTAACAAAACTAAAACAGACGCGCCGTCAGCGGATGGAATCATTGCGAAACAAAGACCCTTCCAAATCCACATCATTCGATTTCGCCACGGACATATGTATACCACTATATAGTCGCTGTCGCACGGGTCCGTTCTTTAATCAGGCGGTGATATTGCTGGACGAATAGATGGAAATAGACGGGCGTCAAATAGAAAGAAGAGAGAGAGAGAGAGAGAGATTTGTCTGCAAGCGGGACAACCTCCTACAGTCAAGGCTAACCGACGACTCCCGCCTCCTGCGCGTCACTACCCAACCGACAACGGTGCACGAAGCGATCTGTCGCTATGCAAATGCAATGTCTCCGCAGGGCCACAAGAGATGGCGCTGTTAAAACAACACATTGCACCTGAAAAGAGACGGAAGATATCGCTGTTAATAGCGCTACTACGTGGGGATGGTAAATCCCCCACGCTGCATATGATAAATACAAAAATTAATTATTAATTATTTATTTTTAACGATAAGGACATTGGTATCGAATCAATTTGTCGATTTAAATAATATTGAATGAATGTCTGTCCGTCTATTCTCTATACAATTCCACACCCTTTGACCGATTTAAACCAAATTTTGCATGGTTACTCTTTTGTAACTGGCACAAAGCATTTCCAGCCTCCACTTTTCCCTCTGGCCATGACACCCCTTATCTGTGATGTAGATGTATATTATATTGAAAATGAAATTATTGTCAGCTGCATTTTAGGATTGATTTATTTGCAATTATAATTATAAAGTATATTCAATAAGAACCGGAAAAAACTGTCGGTTAAAGAAACACATATTTTAATGTTATCATTAGAAAGTGAGAGTTGTGAGTAATGAAGTTATGAAATTCACAAAATCTTTATAAATATATTAAATTATTTTGGATTCTGGGATATAATGACATATCCACATTTTATCTCCCATCACGATAGAGTTGTTACAGTGCTATTAATTTGTGTAGGTTTAATTCGCTGTCAATTTAACAGCATCAAAATACCACTTCTGACACCAATGTTGCGTGACCGCGCGAATTTCGCACGAAATGAAGATAGCGGTACACATACATAAATTGAAGCTAGGCTAAATTTATGATATTTTACAATGATTATTAATTTTGCTTTGGATAAATATTATCGTGATATATAATACAAAACAGGAGGTGAAAGTATGTAATCTATCAAACGCATGACCTTAATTGTCGCTGACGATAATATGATAAATGGTTCTTGGAATATGGACCTTAAAATTGTATCTAATTAAATTATTGTGCTTCCTGGAATCAATATTATTGACTATCCGATTTAATACTGGGTATTCTCTCCGCAAATTTCAATTGTTAACACTTTATCGACCGCCGTCAATTAAGTTCGCGCTAATCAATGCGCAATTATTATGCATAAATTTTTATTTAATAAGTAAAACAAAATATTGAACAACAACAAAAATAATCGATTTGTGAAAGAATAATCCGAAAAAGACAAAATAATGACGAAATAAAAATGTTTAAAATACCGGACAAGTGGGTGCCGCACGAACTGTCAGAAGGATAAAATTGAGGCGCTTGGAAGTGGTTTCTTCGTTGATTAATTCGTAGGTTCACAGAGCATGTCAAATCTGCGGTCGTGAAGTCCACTGGGCTTTCTGCAGGATCACCAGATTGTCAAGTTCTCTATAGGGTATTGGCAATAAGGCCATGATAATTGTTTATACTGCATTATTTGTAAGTGTCGTTTGTTATGCCACAGCTGCCTGGGTGCACAGGCTGGACTATTCCAGGTGGCACAGGCGCCAGGGCATAAATTTGTCTCACTGGAGCCAGTCCTATTGGACACGCAGACCTAACCAAAAAGTTTTGTCGCCAAATGTGCGGAAGAAGGATTCTACAGAGAATAATTTCGTAGTCTTTTTCTTCAATTTTCTTTTAAATCTAGCATCTTGTAAATAACTATCTGCCATCTGGACTTAATATTTTTTTTTTTTTTTTTTTTTTTTTTTTCTGTGGGCGAGAAAATCTTCGCAAGACGCCCAGTGAAGCTGGGCAGTGTAGGATTCACGATTGTTCGGTCGTGCCTGCCCACTAAACCCGCCCTTGTCCTTCTCTGTCCCCCTGGTATTGTTTTACACATTGCTTCAAGGGTGACAGGTAGTCTAGCCATTTAATGGCCCTATTCTATTGTTGAAGAGGCGCTCTGCGCCTCTCTCTTTCACTGTCTTCTTTGGCGCTCATGATGTCTTCTACATAGTCGCGCCAAAGGTCCCAGTTCTTCTTACTTTCCATCATGCTGTGGACCATGTTGTCGATATTTAGCTCGGCCACCCCGAGTGCTTGTTTCAGCAGTTCTCTCTGGGGTGCCCAAGCCTCACAGCCTATGATGGTGTGCTCCGCGTCATCTGCTACCGCTTCGCAGTGGTGGCATTTGGGAGATTCTTCTTTGCCGATCCACCTCAGGTACGCACCGAAGCATCCGTGTCCGGTGAGCACCTGGGTTAGGCGGTATGTAGTTTCGCCGTATTTTCTGGCCCTCCACCGGCTTACGACCGGTATAAGCCGATGGGTCCATCTTCCTTTTGTGGACTCATCCCATCTGCGCTGCCAGTCTTCCCTCAGTTTCTGGTCGTGTTCTCCGCGCTTTTTGGGGTCTTTGTGGTCCAAGGCCCTCTTACTTGCAATAAGGTCCAGCGGGGGGGTTCCCGCGATCACAAGCACTGCTTCTTCCGATACCGTCCTGTATGCGGCGGTAACTCGGAGCGCGCCCTGCCGCTGGACCCTGGCCATTTTCTTTCTATAGCTCTCTTTTTGGAGCGCCTCATGCCATATCGGGGCTCCGTACAGAAGTATTGAGTTTATGACTTCGTTGATGATTCTCCTTCTGCACGGCTTTGGCCCTCCGATATTGGGCATGAGTCGTCCAATCTCATTGGCCGCTTTCTGCGCCTTCTGCGCAGCTTCCTCTATATGTTGTCGAAAGGTCAGCTTGCTGTCGAGGACGATCCCGAGGTATCTCAACGTTTTGTTATACCTCACCTCGTGACTGTCCACGACGAGTTTGCTGATCCTCGGTCTCCTTCTTCTGCTGAAGATCACAGCCTCCGTTTTTTCCGCCGCTAGCTGAAGGTGATTTTCCCTCATCCATTCGTTGACTCTAGCGAGGGCTTCGTTGCCCTTTGCTTCCATTTCGAATGGATGCTTGGCTGTCACCAGCAGCGCGACGTCATCCGCGAATGCTGTGAGCTCTGCTCCTTCCGGCATGTTGACCTCCAACAAGCTGTTGTAGAGGACATTCCACAGTGTAGGTCCAATGACGGATCCCTGCGGAACGCCCATCTCCAGTCTTCTATAGATCCCCGTCTCATTGTGCTTCAGTTCTCTGTCCTTGAGGTAGTCTTTTATCAGCTCCTCGGCATACCTGGGTAGCTTGAATTTCTTCTTTATTGCTTCTATAATCAGCTCCCATCTTGCCGTATTGAAGGCATTTTTACGTCAATTGTTACCATCACGACCTCCCGACTCTTCTTGATCGTGCCGCTCCACGCTTTGCGGATTGTGTCGACTACTCTCTGTACTGCGCCCAGCGTGGAACGGCCCGGTCTGAACCCGTATTGTCTGGGAGACAGGTTCCGTTCAATAATGGGCTGGATCCTCCTCAGTATCAGTTTTTCCATGACCTTGCCAATACCGTCCAGCATGCACAGTGGTCTCATGCTCGACTTGCCCGGCTTGGGTATCAGTGCCAGCCTGGCCATTTTCCACTTTTTTATGAATATCCTTTCTGCCAAACATGCATTCAGCACTCCCAATACCATTTCCGGGCACTCGGCAATCACTAGTTTTATGATTGCACCGGGCACGCCGTCCGGTCCTGGCGCCTTCTCCGTGCTGATGTCCCTCCCGACGATCTGGAGTTCCTCCGTGGTAAATGGCGGAGGTGGATCATTGTCGTCTCGCTCTTCTTCCTCCACGTTACGTGTGTCTATGATTTTGGCAATGCCGGGTTTATCCGGGAAAAGCTGATTTATCTGTTCAGCAATAATAGACTCTAATTTCCGGACTTAATAATAGACTCTAATTTCCGGACTAAACTAGCTTCTTTCCAGAACTGGCAGTGAGTTGTCCAAACACCAGATGAGGTGAAAACAGCATTAGACATGTTATTTGCATCGAAACCTGAAAGTTTTTATTCTAATGGGATTAAAAAGTTGACAGAACAATGGAAGACGATCATTAGCAATAATGGGAATTATGTAATTGATTGATTTAATAAAGTTTTTCTTAAAATATACAACATTATTTATGCATCAACTTAAAATGTTGATTTGAATATAACAAATTTTGAGCATTCCTATTTATAGCTTTTGCAGAAAGATCTTTAAATTTTTAATGAATAACATTAATTAACCCCTTAAGTGGATATGACGTATATATCCGTCAATACCAAAGTTCATGCAAAATGGGTATGACGGATATATCCGCATTGTGAAAGTTAACAAGCCTCAATAGAAAAGGACGGATTCACCTCAGGAACTGACTTGTTCGAACTTGATGATATACTATTTTCGTATACTGGATATGATAGCAGCGAAAAGATCGCGTCGTTATGGATGACACTTTCAACAGTGAAACATAACGTTTAAGGGGTTAATACAATAATTTAGCTGTTAATCCGATATTTAGAACATTTGATGTTATCGATAATGACAATTATAATATTTTTTGTTATATTATTTGTAAATAATTTGTTAAAAGCGCTGTTTTTGTATGAAAATTAAGCCATAAATATTGAAGAAATTTTATGAAATTACAAGATAAAAATTTAGTTGGCAAATCCCAACATCTGCGGAAGCATCTTTATATCTTAATTATTTGGAGGGAAAAGCCCACGCCGGCTTTACACATATTTATCCCGTAGATATCAGAAAGCTAACAAGACTTGGCTGTAGATATAAAAAAGACAAATAAAGAACCGCAATAAAGTTATAAGTCTTGCCTCTCTGAATTTTTCGGCAGAGGAATAAAAGAAATTTATTATCCGCACACACAAGAGAACCACATTTTGTGCGGCTTATGATATAAAAGGGTGTATTTCAAATAACTTCCAATGACTAGTCAAAAGGATATTTATACGGTTAGTCGTCTATTCATGTCCATAAACATTTGGCATGTGTTTTTTCGCATTTGTGCAAAACGCTTGCCTCGTCGGATGCTTTCATTATACGAGTCCAAGTTAAAGTTGTGAAAAAAGCTTCCATTCCATCTCGGGCATAATCCGTTTTGAGCTTTTCAAAAGCACTTTCGCTTCCAGGCCGTTAACCCAATTGTTCCGCGGCCCGCGGGGCTTTAAAACAAAACAATTAAATTCCTGTAATGGAAATGAAAAGGTTAAGGAGTCGAATGAGATACTAGACGAAATTTTAAACAATTCATAAGATAAGGTTAAGTTAGTCATCTCCCGGGATTCTGGGATAATTCTATTCCCGATTTGGGTTATCCGCCGTTATGCTCCGCTGTGCCGTTTTCTTCGAGGAAAAAAAACTCTTAATGCAATTCATTTTAAGGGTATGAATAGAGATTTTTTGCGAGAAAAAATTCCTAATGGGGTAGAGTTTCAATTCGGCCGACCTTTAAATGCAAAGTTGGAATTTAGTAATTTCGAGACTTAATCTCGAATACCCTTGAAAAGATCATTTTTATGCCCGGAGTGAAGACGTGAATCAAAATTTATTACGGATTGAAGATAAAAATTTTATACCTGCTTTTTTAAATAATCCTTACTTTGCAAACATCAGTGTAATAAATTTAAAACGACGTATGAAAAATTGATTTTATATTTCTGCATATTGTCAATTTTGCAATAATAATCGGAGTATTAACCCTTTGATGAGTATACCCGCACATGCTGCGGGCATACTTATCAACTCACTCCCAAAACGTATGCACTACAAAAAAATATTCATTAATCAAAGAGATAGATACGATATGCGGATAAATCTCAATAAATGTCTTTCAAGTGCGACATTCGGATTTATCCCACATTCACTACGATTGAATAATTGACTAAATGCACATATGTCAGCCAAATTCTGGGGGAGGATTCCATCGAGTCGTTTTGGAAATATTTCATTTTTGACATAGGATAAGATATTTAAACCCTCTTCCATATTTTTTATAGGAATTGGTTTTTTAATATTTTTTAAAAAATCTCGAAATAATATATTTATTTTAAATATTTTCATGTTAAATATGCGAGTTAGCAAAAAAAATATATATATAAAATACACACTATTTTTATCCATCTTAAATTGAAATGTCTTGCCTGAAAAATCCTGCCTTGCAATTAAATTAAATTAATTGAAGAATTTTTTTTAATAAAATGAATGCTCTACTTATTAAACTATAATCTTGTTTTGATCAACACAGCATCGGGACATTTGAATCTTTTTTTTCCTGTGGGGGGGGGGGAATCTTTACACCCATAGTTGCCTATGGATGGGTTCGGCCATAAGTGCAAGACACCCTTCTCGGGTAGTGTGGAGTTACTTACCACTAAACTACCTCCCTTTCTTTCTCTTTCACTGCCCTCTTTAGCACTCAGAATATCTTCTACGTATTCGCGCCAAAGGTCCCAGTTCTTCTTGCTTTCCATCATGCTGTGGACCATGTTGGCGATGTTGAGCTCGGCTACCCCGAGTGCTTGTTTCAGCAGTTTTTTCTGGGGTGCCCAAGTCTCACAGCCAATGATGGTGTGCTCTGCGTCGTCAACCTCCGCTTAGCAGTGGTGGCACGTTGCGGATGGTTCTTTGCCAATCCGCTTCAGGTACGCACCGAAGCATCCATGCCCAGTGAGCACCTGAGTCGTTTCCCGGGTCTTCCACAGACGTATGACCGGGATAAGTCAATGGGTCCATCTTCCTCTGCTGGACTGATCCCATCTCCGTTGCCAGGCTTCCCTCAGTTTCTGGTCATGTTCGTTGCGATCCAAAAAGACATTTGAATCTGGATTGATTCAAATGTCATCAATTCTGACACCAATGTAATGTCACTTCTGACACCAATGTAGCATGGTGGAACATACCCCTCTTACGGTTCTCACCTCCTATGTAACGCCACCGGACCGACAACGCTGCACACATGAAAAACGATAGATATTGTTCCTTCAGACGCAATGTATCTGCAGCATCACAGAAGATGTCGCTCTTAAATTGGTGAATTGAATCTGCACTGATTAACAGCGCCATTGCACGCCTACTTCAAGAGGGATTTAATGCGTCGTAAGTTGAAGCTATGATAAATGAGCGGAGCCTACGATAATAAGGTACAGGCGGTTTTTGGCATTCCTCTTTACTTTGGCATGGGATTATGGATTTTGAAAACAGGCAATGAAGAAAGCAAAATTTATATTTGACCATAGTTTGTGTCCAAACACAGTGAGGAAAAATATCACAAAGGCCTTGTAAAAGGGTCAAAGATGTGTATGGTGAAATTTTATGGTGAAGGGTTCTAGAAAATTAAATCGGGCAATAGAAGCATAGGGGATGAACTGAGAACGGAAGGACCTTTGAAATTTGATAACAATGCACTAAAATCACTAATCTAATTATATCCACGACAAACAATCGAGAAGTTATCACAAAGACTAGGCTCCCATTGGACTATTTAAAACTCATCGGAAAAACGAATAGGATGGGTGTTATGGGATAGGATGGGTACCGCACGACTTGATCGAACACTATAATAAAGAGCGAAAAAATACGTGCTAATTGTAATTGTTGATGAATAATAGCGCATTTACAATAATATATAACGAAAAAATCTATACCTTTCTTAAAAAAATAAATAGTAAAAACATATTTCATATTTTACAATATTTTTTTAATACGAAATAATATATTTATGCAGGGTTTAGAAATAAATTATTAAAGTTGGCAGTGTGTACTGTTCTTGTTTTTAAGATGCTGCAGACTCCTAATTATAATATTCTCGTGTGGCTGCGAAACAAACAGCAAGAAGTTCCTTTATCAGCGTGTCCCAAAATAAGTTTTGCGATGACGTGCATCTGTTAAGGAAAAGCAGGCAAGACGAAGGCTAAACTGTGAGCACACGACTCGGATATCATCTCCATGGGGGTTGCTGGAATGGTGTAGTATCCCATGATAGTCACACTTTACCATGCCAACCTATTTCCCTACCTCCCCAGGCCCACCTCTATATATACACCTTTCATACTAAGACGCTTCTTTCATAAATATTTACGAAAAAAATACGTATATTAAAATGACCCAAATATTCCATTCGGAAATTAATAAGTCTTGTATTGCTTCAAATAAAAAAATATATTTATGCGATCATAAACATATTTGGTTTAATCCAAATTTGGAATACAAACAAAACGATTTAATTTACGATCCTAGGGCGTCCTTCATCAGTGATGATTTCAAATTTAAATCCAAAATTATTGTAAATTTAGTCATTTAAATAAATAAGTAAACTAAACACGTACATATTTTGTATGGATGCCAAACTTTCTATAGCGTTTTGCTTCTATAGCGTAATCCCTATCTCGACGCTATAGAAAGGTTGAATGCATAAAGAATGTCTGCTCTTTTTGCGAATTTTTGCATCGTTATATAATATAAATATGTTTGAGTTGTTATTTAATAAAAATATTATCGAGTTGAGGTCATAAATGCATATTCCAGGTTGGTAAAATTTTCGGCTGAATATCACAATATTGAACTTTAGCAAAACTACAGTATACTCTGCTGGTCCTGGAGAGCTGGGAATTAGGGGATTTGATAAAAGGAGATTGTGACGTCACAGGGCATCATCCAATAGACATTTTACTGTACCAATAAAGATGTGTACCTTACTGAAACCCCGGAAAGAAATTGTGTCTTCGTTTTAAAAATGCAGTTACTTTTAGGTGGATCCTTTAGGCTGTATCTCTCACAATAAGCAAGGTCCATCGTAAACCTTTTTCTTCATTAAAAAAGAGTACTTCAGCATTCCTGCGAAACGCCAACCACGATCTTCCCCATATATGCGATACGCTTTTAAATTCTTGTATTTTACATTTTATTTTTCCTCCAAGCGCAAGTATTATATCGAGTCTGCTCCAATCTCAGATTGATATCCCGTAACGTTGAATAAAACTAAGAAGCTATTTTTGTACGTAAGCCGGGGATTTGGGATAATTCGTCGGGATATAGAGGAGGAAAAAAAAATCCGAGCAATTTTGTATTCCGTCATATCGTGCGTATTCCCCATCGAATTTTATTTTTTTTTTCCGCCCCAAATGTCGATGTAAATATTTTTTGAATAATTTTACAAACGGGCGTATCGACGAGGAAATCATAATAAATTCGACAGAGCTGCCTCCCATTTTGTAATGAATATTTTATCAAAACTACGTGCGGAGTGTGGGTATGAAATTAAATTATGTGACGATATATGTATGAAACTGTACGAAACTAACTTTGCGCTTTCGTGTCCCAGTTGCTGAAATGCAAACCAAATAAAACTACCAACAATGGAACAAGCAACAATTTGATGAAAACTCACGGCATCGAATAACGTGTTGATGAATTTAGCCCAAATGGTTACTCCATATTCGCGAATATATACGGCCTCAACTAGTATTTTTTTCCATTTCGAAACGAAAAAATCATATTTGACTTTTGTAAATGTCTCCAGGGTACTGTTTATCACACAATAACAGCTAAAACTAATTTTCAACAAATATTTCATAACAAAGATTTAATAAGTAGTTTATGGTATCTGATTATAAAAGTTCGGCTTCAAATGTGTGAAAAAATATATTTAAAAAAACTTAATTCAGGGGGTAAAAATATCGTGATAATAAAAAATCGTGGTTTCTCATGCTAATTTTATGAAAAAAAATCTGGGTATATAAATAGTTCCCCAACGTAGTCATCTGCCTGCTCGCCGATATCGATCCGAATCTCCTGCTGACAGTATACAACACCTGCCTAGCGGGAGGGATCTTCCCAACACCGTGGAAACTAATCCTCCAGTGACTCCAGCAACACATTGAAACAGGACTCTCCTCACAGCAGTACGGATTCCGTCTAGGCTGCTCTACAATCGGCGCCATCACCCAAGTTGTAGAGACGGTGAAACAGGCTTGGTGTGGCAGCGTAAAAGCAAATGACACCACATCATACCTCACCTGGTAGAGAGCTACCTGCACGGGAGAACTCTTATCTACGCAGACGCCGGCGGGGAGAGAAGAGAAAAACCAGTGACAGCAAGTGTTCCGGCAGGGGTCGGTGCGTGAACTCGCCCTGTGGAGCGTAATATACGACAAGTACAACTACTGAGGACGCTGCTAATGGATGGAGACAAAATTATTGCCTTCGCCGATGACGTTACCGCCCTAGCCGCAGCCAAATCCATGGAGATCCTGCGAACGACCTGCGAGGATGCGCTGAGAAAGGCCAAGAAGTGGCTGACAGGAGCTGGTCTGGAGCTCGCTGTCCAAAAAACGGAGGCCTTCTTTTTCACAAGACACGGGAAGCTTGCACCCCCACTCCTGAGCGTCGGTGGTTGCGAGATTAAATACTCAAGATCAATTCGGTATTTGGGGGTGGATATTGATGAAAAGCTCCGATTTATCACCCACACAGAAAAAGTGGTAGCGAAGGCGGCCAGCATTGCGGAGAATTTGGCTAGGTTGATGCTTAACATTGGTGGCCTAAAAACAAACAGGAGGCGACTCTAAAACAAGGTAGTGCACTCGGTACTGTTGTACGACGCGCCAAATTGAAAGGACCAGGCTCAACATGACCAGAGTCCAGAGAAGGAGTGCAATCAGAGTGGCTGCTACATATCACTCAGTGCTGTACTGATTGCCATACCGCCAATCGACCTGCTCGCTTACGAAGAGACAGGCAATACAACGAGGCGAAGACAAGAATAACGCTAGGCAAAGCACCATGGCGGTGTGGCAGTCCCGATGGGACAACTCCGTTAAGAGTCGGTGGACGCACGAGCTAATACCGAACCTGAGAACCTGGGTAGCCAGAAATTATGGTCAACTGTGCTATCACTTGACCCAGATCCTTACCGGGTACGCTGTTTTAGTACCTACATAAAATAGGAAAAGAAACCGGCCCGAAGTGCCACCACTGCGGAGCGGAGTACGACGATGCTTCACACACGAAATTTGTCTGCGCAGAATAGAACACCGAGAGGGACATCCTACGGGAGAAGCTGGGAATAAACATGGAATGCGTGGTGCAAATGCACGACGTGCGCTATGAGGCAGAAGGAGGATGCTGAACGTACAAGATGACGAGCTTCAGCAATAGAATGACATCCAGAAGGAGACAAATGGAGAGCTCATGAGGGACACATCGCTGCCACTCTTGTGCAATACTTAATTAGTAGCCGGGTGGCAGCCGAAGAGGAGGGGACCGGGTCCCACACTACCACAAAAATTGTAATATCTTTTGAAGATTCACCCCTTCACAAAAAAAGTGTATCATTAGATTTTTTTTTTCGCGAAACACAAAGATTTTGAACATTTTTTTGATTCTTAATTCTGTTAAACCCTTCAATGAACGAAATCGGCGAGATTCGGTAAGATCTATACAGGGATATCATGATAATTTCATGTTAAAAAATCGTGCATATAGACATTAAATAAAAATCTACAAAGCTACTATTTTGACTACAAGTAGTCAACGCTAATTATTATTAAATAAACATCATCTACCTTCGATATAAGATGGCTAAGACTACGATAAACATGGTTAAAGTAGTAGCGGCGCGGGAACTTGATTGAAGTATTGCAATTTTCAAAGCAGTGTAGTATTAAGTACATATCATATTTATTTTAAAAAACTATCACAAAGTTTCAGTATTGTAAGTATAAGACATTTATATGTCATTTATTTATAGGTCTCATTTTTTATAAATATCAGCAACAATATCATTGCGGTAGACTACCGTATTGTTTACTTATCGTAATATTTTGATATCGTAATATCAAAATGGCAAAATACGAAAGAATTAGCTTTGTAGGAATGATTAAACAAATATTGCCGCTGCCTCCCACACAGTTATAAAATTTATTATTGTAAGCATATCAAAATTGTTTTAGCTGTGGTCGTTTTAAATGGAGAAATATTTTAAATAGAGGAAACACAAGCAACATCTCGTTCTAGGCGATGTGACCTTTTTAATATTGTGAGCGCGATAAAATACAAAATTAGAACCGACCACTGAAACATCCGAAAGGAAAAGTTCTTTTTAATAAAATTAAATTTTCCATCTTGCGTAGTCGTTTAAAGAGGGCTCGTTTTATTTTATCTTTATTCGTCAGTTAATAAATACGACCGAGGAAATTTCGCACAACAATCGCGCAAAAGAAAAGCAAATTATATCCGTGGGACGGGGGGGTTGAAACGCACCCCCGGCGGCTTATATAACGCGCCGGGGGTACGTGATAAGCATCCAGGATCGGTGCATCCGGGAAATCGGCCCGCCTTGTCGCCCGCCAAACAAAAGGACCCTGTGCCCGCACCTCATCACGTCCCTGTGACTCACGCTCACTGCTCACTGCTTATTGCAAGTACTCTGCCATAAAGTGGTTATGAGCTTGTAAACAGAACGGAACTTCCATTTTGCGACAGTGTAAGTGTAGCGGTTACCACTATTTGTTTATTTAGTCTAGCTCGCCGACGAATACATTCCTTTTTTTGTTTTATTTTAAAACAACCCTATTTACTTTCCCTACAAGCCCATGAGAATTCACAGAAATATATTAAATGACAGCTATACAAGTAGAGATGTAAATATGTTTTAAAATCCATTTAAATTTCTTGCATAAAAAATGAAATCAAATAAGAAGATTCGAGGCACAATTTGATGGTGTAACTCCAAGTAAAACCCAAGTGTTTTATTGGACCCAAAATTTTTATAAAGGTCGAGATAATATCCAAAATGATGTGGCGTCCTGCAGCGAGCATCAATGGAAACGACATTTGAGCGTTAGTAAGCTTGTGGGGGACGATCGCCGCATTGCAAGAGTCGAGATTGCGCCAGTGATGAATATAAGCGCTCATAGCACTGTATCGGAACATCTTGGATACAGAAAAATATCAGCAAGGTGGGTTCTGCGTCTGTTCAACGAAGCACAAAAGAATTTAGGGAAACACATCTCTCAGCAACTTTTGGATCACTATGAAGAAAAAGGAGAGGCTCTTTTCGATCATATTGTAATCTGCGATAAAATATATGTCCACCACTACACCCTAACAAACAAGAGAACGATTATGGAGGGGAGGAAACATGGAAAGAAGACGCCAATCAAGGTAAAAACACACAGTCACGTGGTCACATGCGCTTTTTGTATGGGTGCCTAACTTTCTATAGCGTTTTGTTTCTATTGTGTGGTCTCTCTCTCGATGGTATACAATGATTGACTGTATGTAAAATGTTCAAAATTTTTCCCATATAGAAAAAATATATATATAATATTATGTTAATAAATTTCTTATAGGAAATGATTATATAATTTATTTAAAGTTGTGAGTGGAAAATTATTTTTGTGCGATTTTTTATAGAACGCGCAAATACAAATTTGCTGTGATATATTAAGGAAATAATGGAAAACAACTTGTCTACTTTAATTGGTTATATAAATACAATGAAAGGCTCTCTCCTAGAATTGATCTCTGAGGCTTTCACAAAGCGTCTATGCTAGGAAAATAAATTTTCTTCTATTTTTGCACAAATGCTAATTTTCCGAAGACGCAGCGTAGATTCGCGCTCTACAATAGCAATTCTGTTTCAGATCTTCTGAGAGACCTAAATAAATTCCATAAAGAGCCCCTTAAAAACAGTGGATTTTATAGACACGCCGGCGTGGATTGTAACTCCATTTACATTGGGAAAACGGGCAGATGTTTTAAAAGTACACTTTGAAAGTTAAATAATGGTTATTCCAACTTTTTGAAATGCATCGGAGGATGACCACGTATTCACTATTGAAAGAAGGATTCTCTACATAAATACAAACAGTAGAGAGGATGAACGTATTACTTGAACAAACATGGATTTCAAATTTCCAATGTACATTGCGGAAAAAAATGTCTATTTAACATTGCTTCCGAGTTTTTTTTATATTTCCTATTTTCCTATATATATATACTTGGGGGAGAAACACAAACCGCAACCATTTAAGCCTTAGACAACGATGCAATTAAGTCCAATTTGGAGGCCATGGGCATATACGGTAAAGTATGAATTGTCAGCTTCATTCAAATACATCATCTCTATTGGGTGGATCTCAATACAAAGAGTCCCTAGAATCATATTAGATTTGGGAACAAGTGGTAGCAAACAGATGATCAGGTATACAAAGACTCCACACGTTTGTACCCAGGCAATTGATGGGATGATGCTCAGGTCTGCTGTGTGTTCCACCTTTGTTTGTATCCATGTACGCATTTATCGTCTGTTATACATTAATCGTTTCTGCTTCAGTTAAAACGTACGCATAATGAAATTGCCTATGCTTGAAATGTATACATACGATATGGAGACTTGGCTCAGGTTTAATATATGTTTTGAGCGTAAAATAAAGTTAGCATGCCCCCTATCGACCTCTCGACTAAAAATATGAATAGATGTGTGATTACACAGGCCATTTGTTTGCGGCGTTGTCGCCATAAATAAAAGTGCGATCGTTGTTGATTCAATTATTCAGGGTGCAGGTGGGGCGAATTCATTACTCGTAGCCCGCCCAATAAAACAATCGGACATAAAAACGGGGCGAACTCCCACTTGGTTAATGAGATTCCGTGATAGTTATCAATTTGCTTCGAACCGGGACCGAAAATGGTGGAACCGAAGGCAAATTTTCACGTTAACTTTTCCGCCCGTTCGCCCGAAATGTTATAATTATTGGGAGCCCACCTCCAGCGCCACAATCCACATGCAAATGAAGACCTTCGCGCCCACCACCTTCATTAAGGTCCTCGTCTTAATCTCGGCCACATATTTTGGGCTTCGTTCAACTCTTTTTCGAAAAATACCATTCGATTGTTCGGGCGGAGGGCCTTCGCAGAATGAGCTCCATTTTAATTGAAAAATAATAATAAATATTTTAAACGGCCATTATGCATGCATGAGCTAAACGCCCACGTCAATTTTACATGTTATATTCCAAGATATTTAACCCTTAATGGGCGTATGATATTTTTGAATTAATTAGAACATTTTAGCCTTCAAATATGCCAAATAATATAATACGAGGATCATCTAGAAAGTAACGACAGTTTGTTTGGTCACCGCATTTTTGTCGGACCATTTTGTTCAGTCACAGTAAATTCTTCCGATAGAGCGGTCGTCACGCGCTCTCACCTACCTCCCGTTTGTGCGAAATCTAGCGCAGTTATCAGTTTTTTGATTTTACATAACAATACCACAGCTAATACCTCAGCTAATATCGAAAACTCATGGGAGTTTATGGTAGTGATGTGAAAAATTGACAATATGTCACGAAGTGGATTAGATTGTTCAAAGAAGATCGTATTATATTCACGACGAGGCAAGGAGTGGGAGATCATCAGTGATTTTTGATGAACTTGTGCAAAAAATAATAAAGGCGAAGTGACCGCCATGTGATGCTTGGCGACCTTCACAAAGAATTTCCTGAAATTTTTCGTCGTAAGTCTCCTTGGTAATATTGTAACGGAAAACTTGGTTACAAGAAGTCTTTAGAAAGACACCACCATTCTGAGGTAGTTTGAAGTTTGACTACTGTGTCATCAGACTTACTAAACCCCTCCTCCGGTTCCGCCGCCACCCGGCTACCGTAAATAATTGCTCTAGGGTGGCGGTTTGTAACCTTCTAGGATCTCATTTTATCGCAAATTCTTCGCAGTTCCTCTATTCCTGGGTTTCTTCGGTGTCTTTCTTGGGACCCCTTATGTGCCCAGCGGGGCACATAAGGGGTCTCGTGGGTCTCTGTGGGGGCTCGCTCATGGTTTGATGAGGAGGAGGATGCTTCGGTTCATATTCAGCATCCTCCTTCTGTAGCATAACAGTCCCATTCCCTGGCATTGGTTAGTATCGTAGTGACCATGTTGCTGGGAGTGAGTGAATTGAGTGAAACTCCTCCCGCAGTGTTTCCTTCTCTGTGCTCCAAGCCGGGCAGTCGAATAGCATGTGCGCGAAATCGTCCAGCTCCGCTCCGCAGTGGTGACATTCCGAACCAGCCTCCTTTTGAATGGTAGCTACCAAAGCAGTCGTGCCCAATGAGTACCTGGGTAAGGTGGTAGCACAGCCGACCGTGTTTCCTGGCTGTCCAGGTCTGGATTCGCCGATTCCGGGATGAGCCGATGGTCCATCGACCTTTGGCGGATCTGTCCCAGCGGGACTGCCTAGCCTGCACCATGGTGGACTGCTTAGCGCTTTGCCTGGTTTCCTCCGTGCGTGTGAGCTATCGAATTATCTAAGTATTCACCGGGGCGCTTTTTGCGTCGAAACTAAAGCAAAACGCAAAGAAAGCGCTGAAGACAGCGGGATGGGTCACCAGAGATCCGTGTCCCACTCAGATGACGGACACGGCACAAAGCACTTTCACACACGTCCACAGAACATGATCTGTATGCACGTGTCCTCGCATGGACAATCTGATTTATCCACGAAGCCCAGTTCTATTAAGTGGGCACTAAAAGAGCCATATCTCATTAGAAACTGAAACATCCAATAGTTGTGATCGATCTAATGAAGTCTTCGTTCAATGGAGTTGAAGAACATGTGCAGCTGGTGTCCTTTGTGTAATTCCGACCATATTTTTGGCATTCGACGTTGGCAGCGTTTGTGGCCCATTTCCTAGATCTCGACGGCGGTTACATTGAAAAATAGTTTATTATATTTATGAAGTATTCTGTGAATTTCAATGAAATACATCTATTCTTCGATCCTACATAAATTTTGTAACCTTACTTTCTGGATTATCCTTGGATTTCAATTTATTTCAATTGCTAGAGATAATTAACGATGAAGTCTATTCAATCAGGATTGCAACTTCAATATAAAGCCAACAATTGAAAGCGCAGTCGACTGCAATTTTGTGCATCTTCAGAGTGCTTTCAATCAGATAGTCAATAATATAATACGTACTCTACTTAAATAGTATTTTTATTATCTATTAATTTTCTGCAATTGCACTCAAGCGTTGTTATGATAGTGGGTCAAAATGGATATAGTCGATATTTATTGTGCATTGGCGTAAAAAGTCTATAATTAATCCTTTCAATGCGCGATGCATCTATATATATCAGAGCACTTTGTCCGATCACATCAATACAATGCTTAATAATAATATTTGATTCAGTCAGCTATGGATATAAATGAGGAGGAATATTAGATGAATATGAATGCAATCGAAAATGATGACATTCAAACATATCAAATACTTCAAGCGATGCGCTAATTGACCACATGTCTACTTGATCCTTTCAATCCATTCATATGTGACTTTGAAAGCTCATCATCTATGATTATATGTTAGCCCAAACACCTTTAGATTGATAGCCTTTTGGTCAATATTATTAATGAGAGCAACAACTATCAGAGTTATCGAAAAGTATTCGCGTATCAACGGAAACATTTTTAATTTATTTTTATTTTGTAGAAGTAAGACAAAATGAATAAGATGTTATGGGAAGTATCATGGAGCAAATCCTGAAAGAAAAACAATTCAAAAAAGCAGCTGAAATGGAAATCCAGTTAATTAATTTTTGCTTCTTAACCAGAAAGTTTTTACAGAAAAAGTATCGAAAGACTGTCAAATGTAAAAAAAAGATGTGTTAAATAATGAAAAAAAATATATTTTATAATGCTGTATAAAACATTTTTAATATTAATAAGTTTAAACTGTTTTTATTATTAGCTGTAAGTTTCTCTTGAAAATTTATAAATAAATAAATAAATAAATAAATTACAAATTCGAATACTTTCGGGTTCATCCTAATAACATGAAAAACCTCCCTAAAAAATTCACTAGACATTTTTACCCTAATTTATCGCTGGAAAATCTCCGCATTAATGTTTTCAATGCTTAAAAAATTTATCCACATCAACAACATTCATATCGTTGAGTTAGTCCCACTTCTAGAGTTTCAGTTTTTATTTTGCAATAAATTTTATTTTTAGCGTTCCTATGAAAACCCAATCGATGCACATTTAACAGATGCAGCTATTTAAAATAAGAAGTTTTTATTCTCAGTGAACCCATCGCTTGTTTGTGCGCCTATAGGAAATCATTTCAGTCGATGATTCCGTGTGTAATACCAACCATATAGCAACTGTAGAAGCATGTGAGCCCAGCTTAAGAATGAGATTCGTCCTGGTTCTGGGGGAATCTGACTGAAATTGATAAAGACATCGTTATAGCCTCGCGTTTTCTTAGCAATTGGTCTAATCTAGCGAATTACGGGCTCATGAGGCACTAACGCCGGCACTAAATCAGCGGGATGGCTGAAAATCATTGCAGGCACCCACGGGATCGTAAAACACTCGGCACAATGGTGTCGTGCCTGTGTGTTTTTGATGTTGAGCGTACAGGTGATACAATGTCAGGTGTGATGCTTATCAGCGTGATGAAGAGTCGTTCATCGGCTCACCGACTAGCAGCACGCGACGTCCATGAATCACATATTTTCACCTCGTCCTGGTGCGCACATTATACGCCCTTTATTATCACCATCGGCTTTTACCCCATCGATTATCCGCCGGGACTTCCCTATTATTAGTTGCTCAAGCGTTGCGCAGCTCTTCTCTGCGTATTCCATTTTAAACTTGCCGCCCATTATCAGATCGTTGCCGTTTTACGACTATTTGTTCGCTTGCCCTTTTTTCCTTCTATTTGTGGTGACTCATCAGTTAACGAAGCCTTGCGAGCATTTCAAAGCACTCTCTGATTGCATAAAATTATAATTATAACATGACTTTTTAGAAACACTTTTCATCAAGATACACTATCGACAATAAGTTTGGAAACGCCTAGCATATTTTTTAATTAAGTATCGTGATTTATATTTCTATCGTTATATTACGAAATGAAGACTTTTCAATCAAGAAGACTGCAAAAAAATGTAAATTTCTTTCAAGGCAATGCAGAATACCATTAGAAGATAACAGATGACTTTCATTTTGAAGTACAAGAAAATATCGGATCATCCAATTTGCATTGTAGAAATATTTTATACAGATCAAGCTTTGAAAAAAATAATGTAAGTACAAAATATCCAGTTGTTGATCCCAGATCAGAAGTAGATATTCTAAAAATATCGTTTGAAATTTTAAAGAGGTATCTTGTTTAATAAGAAATTATAGAAATAATGAAATTTATTTTATTTGGTTGGTTTAATTATAAATATGAACAAACATAAAACACATTTAATTTATATATAAGATCTACTGTAAGTTAATTGTACTAAACTTATATTATTTGAGAAAGTCCAAACAATAAGCTGGCAAAGTTTTATTGCAATCGAATGAACGGTATGGCAGCGCATTAAATACGGACAAACAAACATTAATTTATATGTATTAGATTATACCGATGTTACTCGCGGAATCCTTAGCAATAAGAGTACGAAGTTTTATTGAAATCTGATGAACGGTATGGCAGAGCATTTCGAACGAACAAAACCCAAATCATTTTTATATATTAGAAGATTTAACCCAAATCAAAAGAAACACCTCTTATAAGATAATTTGTAGTGTTATATACAAAAAAAAATAAAACAAAATTATAAACTATATACATCATGGTTGCTTTTGTGTAGTACAAATAGAAATATAGCCTAAATTATAGCTTTAAAATATTTTTAAGCTTTTATTTTGATCGCATAATTTCACCACATACATATAGCGTGTAATACCAATAAAAAAATAGCGTGACCGTATGGTCACATTAATTTTTTTATTTGAGTTTTTTGTGATTTTTATTCGATTTTTATATGAAATGCGCTTTGAAAAACATTATAAAAGGGTCGTTTTCAATATTTCCTATTAGTTTCGGGTCGAAATTTAAAAATGAATTCCAAAATATTCGTATAAAGTGTAGTGGTATGTTGAAGTGATGGGGGCCGGGTCAGGGTGAAGCGAGGGTATGTTGCTGCTAATGAACAATGCTTGCATTTCCTCGACCGCAGACAAGTTGGAAGGCGTACTAACAAGTGATGTCGGGTGCTGTCAGCATGTTCCACTTGCTTTCTGCTGCCCCAAGCAATTGACCCGACCATTTCAAGTACCACTTCTCTTTCTTTCGCCAGCTTCACCCGTCTTCCTCGAGTGCTGCGCTTATTAAGCATTTAACCACGGTTTATTTCACTGGTGTCGGATCTGCCGTCATATTTTAATAAGCTACCATAAACTTCAGACAATCAATAAAACTGTCGAACCACTCCGATGCAGATAATCAATATACAACGTCCAAAACACTAATTACGAATTTAAACAGTTTTCCTCGCTTTTCCGTGTGCAAGAAAATTGAGTGAAATTCTATTCAATTGCAGCGAGTCTTCATTTCAAATTTGGCACTCATTAAAGAGGATCTCTAAAAGAAAATGTCCAGTTTGCGGTTTCGAGCAGACTGTCGGAATTGAGGCGAGTTGTCGGAGGCTTCTATGGTTCCAGTGGTCATTAGGCACGACCAGTTAATTGTTTGCGTCCAGAGGCTCTGCTTCTGCTGTAATTGCATTCGTTACATCACAATCTAATTGCAATATTTATATAACAGGAGCAATTTGAAGCTTTTCAAACCAAGGGCCTCCCAGCTCTGTACTGTATTATGTAAATTAACGCTAGTATACTACGGTAACGATGACATTCGCTTTAACTACCAAATCTTATGAATAAGCCCATACACATACGGCATACAATTTGTTTGTGTTGGTTCGTTGGCAGAGAGTTAAGAAAGCCGTGTGTGGATTAGAATGCTGCAGTAAATCAATAGTTCTAAGCATCTTCGGGTGGAATAAAATGAAAAATGTAGACGCTACCGTACGAATGGCTTTGACAAACGAGACAGTTTTATAGTGAAAATCGAAAATCAATAAATGTTTTAGAGCTCATAAAAAAACCACCCTCTTGTGATTTAAAAATGATAAATTTATTTGTAAATATTAAATGTATTCAATTTAAATATGTTTGTATTATAAACCAATTTATTAGTTAAGACCAAATTTCCATCTGTATAACATTTGCGGAACTGCATCAGCATGCAGTTCCATGTGAAGAAAAAAACGCCAGCGATCTACGAGAAATATTTATTATGGTGATATATATGATGTCAAGAAATGACAACGTTAACGGAATAAAATAAATACTTAAAGATGAACTTTTAAATTGAAACCTAGATGAAACGTGCGGCATTCTGTCAAAATATGCCAGATTTGGTGAAACCCCGTAACATACTCCTGCAACATGAGAAACACCGGCCGCATGTGGTTAATTTAAAAATTTAGGACCTCGAATGGGTTATTTAATTGCATCTTCATGCATATTCACAAGATCTGACACCATAGGAACACTATTCATTCCAGTCAATGAAACATTTTTTTAATGGGAAAATAAATTCAATCTTGATTTAGTTAATACAACAAGATTATAGATAATAACAAAAATGTTTGAATAAACAGGTGAAGATTTGAGATTGAGCTTCATTTAATGTTAATGTTTATTTAATGTTAATAAGTTTAAAACGAAATTAAATTCAAAATATGTTAAAAATACATTGAAAAAGTATGTAATCTTATTTTATATTTAGTTGATTAAATTTGTATGCAGTGTGTACTTTGTGTTTCTGTGCGAACGCTTGAGAAATTGTATGAAATTGTCATAGCTTCTGCCACCATGTTGATATTGGCATGTAAGCCACTTGTTGTATAAACCACATTGAATTGCATCATACGTCCAGGGATTTACATGTCCGAATCTGCCAACATCACTAATTATAGCTTTTAAAGCTATAAAGCAGCGATTCTCAAACTAGCGTCTGCGAATCCCTAGGGAAAAAGTCTAAAATCTTTACTTGAACATGATGTTTTCGTTAAATTATTAAACAATTGGTTTTAACAAGACGGTTGGCGCTTCGTGCACACAGCGCATGACATGATGGACATTCTGCACAAACAATTTGATAGCATGGTTATAACGCGCGGCAAGATCGTTCAATTTATTGTCTTTATACTTCTTCTTAGATTGATTTATGAACAAAAAAGATTTATTTATTTATGTGAGCACGTGGATGACGTGTCGGCATCATCTGGGTGAGCCGAAGCGGGACCCTTGATCCCCAAGCACATGTTAATTTGAAACTTCCCGCATTTATAAATCAATAATCATCTCAAAAGCATCCCATTAAAAGCATAAAAAAGCAATAAATCTCGCATCTTTTGAATTTTCCCTAGTTTCTTTACGTTTCCATGTTGAAATTCACAATAGAAATAAGCAAAGAACGTGCGTCCTGTAATATTTTCACACATGATGGGCAGCTAAACATTGTTCCACTCCAAACAAATACAACAAGGGCACACCTGGAGTGCTTCAAATATTCACTCCGCCTTATATGAAATAAAACAAAGATCTCTCCTCCAAGAGTTCATTGTTACACTCGCTGTTGAAATATTCGCACACATAAGCCATTTAAAACAATTAGCGGAGCGCTGCCGGCCATGTGTATGATCTACGATGTTTGTGTTAAGTCTGCAAAATTTATTATATTGCGTCGGCTAATTAAATAGAAGACACTGAGCCAGGGTTTTGTGGAAGAAGCCATTGTGGCCCGCTAACCCTGCGGGAGACAATTTGCATTTTTATTGTCGCACATAATTCTGAGGAACACGCATTATTTGTTGTAGAACGCCGTTATGCTTATATTATTTCATAAATCATCCTACGGGCTAAATCTTATTTATAGTTCGGCCTCGTTATCAAGTACTCACTTTCGCCCCCTTGAACATCGCAGTACTTTTTAATGGCCTCTCAGCCCTATGCATTTTCATATCCCATATGCGACACATCAACGCAATCCATACTGCTATAAAATCATCATATGATGTTAATGGTGAGCTTTATATTCATATTTATTTTAGTATTTATCTTATTCTACGCCTAATTTCCAATAAACATTTAGACGTGTAAGGGTTCCTTTACAGCATGACCTTGTTACCGTCCCTATTTCGACGCTATAGAAGGTTTGACTGTAATTCATTCGTATAATAATATTTTAAGGCTCAGTAATTATTTAAGTCTAAATGGATTCCTTCAAAATATTTCGAGGGCATGGAATGTATTACCACAATGGGAAAAAATCCCATTTGAAAAGCCACAAAATTTTCAACGACATGGTAGCATTTGACGTCATACGACAAAAATATTTTCGGCTCATTGATCGATTACAGGATCAGGACGAAATTTATGATCGAATATTAATTAATTAATTACGAACAAATATCTCTCCACTGGCACGACTTTTCCGGAAAAATCACACACTCTATCATTTGGAAATGAATTTTCCGCTTGTGGTACTTTGGAGCAGAGCATTGAGGCAAACAAAGTGGATCCATTTATTTTCATTGTCAAACGAATTTGTTAGGATTACATCGAATGAAACAAAATACACCCCATCAATTTTAAGATTTATTTATTTACACGCGAAAAAAATATTCTCAGTGAGCGTAAAAATCGACAATGGAAGCGCTTTAGAAAAATATTCAAAATTTATGATATTAATGTACTGTAATTACAAATTTACAACTGCATTTTATTATGAAATATAATGTATAATAATCTAAAATTCATAAATTTTGGATAAAAATAAATTTAAAAATTATTGGATTTACATGGTCTTTCAAAAAGAACGCTCAAAGCTTTCTTAGTTATGGCGACCATATTATTAAAGTGACATCTATTAAAATTATTGTAATTTATTAAATAGTATATGGCAAATTATTTGTAAAAGTTATAGAGTTGATTAATGTATATAAATTATCAAATTTAATATTTAAAATCAGAACCCCGTTAGAAAAACATTTCGTCAAATAAATCATCTTTAGAGGGGAAACCCATTTTTAGATGAATGGATGTGTGAACAAGCAAAATTTTTACTTTTGGGATGATATCTTTCCATACCGGATACATCAGCGATAAATGCATCCCAAGAAAGTCACTGTTTGGTGTGGATTTTGATCTGACGGAATCATCGATTTGTATTTGTTATAAAACGAAAAACTGGCATTGCCATAACCGTCAACTGTGAGCTCTACAGATCTGATAAGCAGCTTCTTGTGAACTAAACTGGATGATATGGATATCGACAATATATGGTTCCTATAGGACGGCGCTACATGCCCACTTCTGACACCAATGTAGAGTGAATCCGTACTATTTTACATGGTTGTCTTATTTTAATATGTATTATTGGACATATTTAGCATTCATTCGCCATGTCTCATAACTATACGTCATTAAAAATTCACATTCATCATAAAATTCCCATTGGCACATTTGATTTTGAGATTTGATGATCGAATTGTAAAATCTCAAACCACTAAGGGGCTACCTCTTTCTCCAAGGCAATGATATGCAGCAGACGGAGAAGACCGAGGGTCGAGCAGCTTGTTATCGCAGGACACGAGGTGGAATACAGCAAAACGCTGAGATACCTCGGGATCCTCATGGATAACAAGCTGACCTTTAGCAAACACATAGAAGAAGCTGCACAGAAAGCGCAGAAGGTGGCCAGCGAGCTTGGATGGCTCATGCTCAACATCGGAGGGCCAAAGCCGTGCAAAAGACGTACCATAAACGAGCCCCGATATGGCAAGAGTCGCTTAGACGCGACACCAACAGAAATAAGCTCGCCAGGATCCAGCGACAGGGAGCGCTCCGAATCACCGCAGCGTACAGGACAGTGTCCGAAGACGTGGTGCTGGTGATCGCTGTACTTCCAGGCAAAGAAGAGGACCTTGGACTACTAAGATCCTAAAAATTGCAACGAACATGACCAGAAACTGAGGGAAGCCTGGCGACGGAGATGGGATCAGTCCAGCAAGGGAAGATGTACCCATCGACTTATCCCGGTCATAAGTCGGTGGAGGGCCCGGGAACACGGTGAAACGACCTACTGCTTGACTCAGGGTGCTCACTACCACCACTTCCAAGCGGAGCTCGACGATATCAGAACACACCATTATTGATTGTGAGGCTTGAGCACCCCAGGAGAAAACTGCTGCAACAAGCACTCGGGGTAGCCGAACTCAACGTTGACATCATGGTCCACTAGCATGATGGAGAGCAAGAAGAACAGGGACCTTTGGCGCGACTACGTAGAAGAGATTCTGAGCGCCAAAGAAGGCAGTGAGAGAGAGACGCACAGAGCGCAACAGCCTCTCCAATAGTAGAATAGTACCAAAAACCCAAGGCTAGACTACCTGTTCTCCTGAAGCAATATGTAAAACAATACCAGGGTGACAGAGAAGGACAAGAGGGTGTTTAGTGGGTAGGGACGACCGAATTGTGAATCCTACACTACCCAGATATTTAGGGTGTCTTGTGAAGATTCCTCGCCCACAGAAAAAAAATGAATTTGGACAGCAAAATTTCTGGTTATATTTGAATCACCCTCGTATAGCGTTATAACACGCTTAATAACTTATAAGATTTTTTTTGTTTATCGATCGTTCCTACAGATTAACAAACGATAAACATCAACACGTTTAATTCGATTCCATGGATATGCACTGCTATATAACATATACTAAATAATAGAATAAAAGTCAGATATAGCCTTAATATAAAAATAAATTGATCATGTCCTTTGTTTGGCAAGGATATAAGGGTAGTTATTTATTACACAAAGTGAATTTCCACTATTGCTGTGCCTAAACTCGAATGTTGTGGAATGGTAGACCCGAAACGAAAATCTTGTATATGTCGTGTCTAAACAATTATTAGATTGTGTAGTGGGAGCGAGGGTAATATTAATATATTTTGCCAGGGAGAGAGTCGTAGCTTCCACTTATCTTTATATCCATTAGAGGGAGGAAGGGCTGAAGAGCGGTTACAAGTTTCAATATTCGTGTGGCTCGCATCATAACTCCATATCAAACACAAAAAGGATCAACATTTTTGTACGACTTTGTCGCATATGAGGAATATCAGACGGATGTGAAGTAATGCGGAAACATGAAACGGAACGATAAAATAATATATTGCGCAAATAATGATAAACGTATGTACATACGCCCTTCAAAGTAAATACCGAACGACGTTTCAATACTTTCATCTACTCGATTTTATTTGCCCGATATGTTTATTAAGCTGCCTTTTATCCGACGATTATATTGGAGGCTGTATCTTCATGCTTTAAAATAAGCATACCATTTGACATTGGCGTCTCCATTATGTGATGTGGATAAACTTGAATATCTAGCCTTTTTATATGCTTCAGTGAATTATCAAATATACATATAGATGCTCCCAAAATATTCAATTTTTAACCAATACGCACATAAAAACGTTTTGTATACAAGTAAATTTGAAAGATCACAGGGTATGCGTGCATCCTTCTCACATGCACAGCTGTATGTGGACTGCTCACGTCTTTCCCATTTATAAACTGGTGGTAAGCACTACACGGATCAACAAAAAAAAACACGAGGGTGATGCAATGAGTCCAATAATGCTCTCGCTCGGGTGTCAGAAGAAGACTCTTTATTTTATAATGTGATATATTTATTTTTGAATTTTGTTAATATTATTCCTTTTTATTCCGGGTGCGTGTTAGACTTCACGATACCCAACGATTGGGAGCCAACCCTACGCTCGTGGGCAATGGTTGAACCCTTGGGGTAACGATGTGGAGTAAAGGTGCGTGAAAGTAGCCTCGTTGGTTTGCTCATCAAACCTAGCTGGGGTAGCCCAGCTAACATGAGTTGGGTGGGCAGGTCATCCTGTGCTGTGCACCCATAAAGAAGTGTGTGGAACAGCCGATTACAGTAATTGGTGGAAACTGTGTCAAAGGCTTACCACTATCCTCAACAGCCTAAGCACACAGGGGAGAACGGTTTCAGATCAGTGGAAGACACTCTTTGTGTGGCTAGTCCGGGGTAACCCGGAACAGACCATACAGCAGCGCAGGAAATGGGATCGCACATTACGATCCCTCAATCCAGTTAGTCGCTGCCTATCGCCTGTCATGTTCCTTTTTATTTTTAAATATTTCTCTCAAAATTGGTTCGTCATTCTTCGCTTAGGTACAGTTTTTTGCGGTCGGCACTAAAAAGGACAGACACTTTGGTTCAAATTAAGATACATAATTTATTCACCATGTAATTCTCTGTTGCACAAAGGAGCATGGACAAAGCCAAGATGCATTGAAACGAATATCCGGATATAAACCTTAAGCACAACGATATTGTGATATTAATGTGTGCACTTGGATAAGGGTTGTTCAAAATAGGAATGGTCGGAAGAGCAAGTGGGCTCTTTGTACAACAACACAGCCTCAAAATGGAGAAACGTCCGCGCTAAATGGACCCCATAAAGACTGCAATCGTAAAGACCTTCCGTGGAAACGAATTAAAAATCTCGCCAGCAAATGTTCCCGCTCCATTGCGCGATTAATTTTGTAATTTCGCAAAAAAATACCTGCAATAAGATGTTTCAATCTGGAAACAATAAAATGTGATTTTGAAGCAATATTGCGGATTGTAATTTCGGGGGCGCGTTCGAGTGGGCGTATTCGCGTTAATACAACGATTCGAAATTCTCCCCAGCATCCCATTTTGCGATATTAAAAAATCTTTCGCTACCCATTTTTGGTGTATCAATTTATACTTTTGCTTCCCTTTGGCCCAGATAATAATTTGAATTTATTTTATGTAAATTTCATCATATTCGAAATTGAGAATCAATATGTCTCCAGGGGAGGCTTTCGCCCGAGTAACTCTTTCGTGCCGAGACAATCCACTGCAAACAATGCCGCCATTTTATATTTACTTTACTCAATTCCACAAAACTGAATCCAAAATTTACCCCCTTTCGATCCATTGAATATTGTTACATTTCAGATTTAAAACTCTGCGCATAAAACGATGACAACCCTCAAATAAAGGCTTTTGATAATCTAAACACGCCTGCGATGTAAGAAAACCTAAAAGAAGAAATCGTTAAAGCTATTAAAGAAGGCGTTAAATCTTACCGACCCATGCTACATTAGTGTCAGAAGCGGGCCCGTAGTGTCATCCAAAAATGGACCTCGTCGCTAAAGATGATTTTTTTTTGCGAAACGTTTCTCGAACGGAGCATTTCACCGTTACCGGTTGGGTAGTGACACACAGGAGGCGGGAGGCGGGAGAGTCTTCGGTTACCCTTGGCTGCGGGAGGTCGTCCCTCCTACAGCCAGATCTCTCTACCTCTCTCTCGTGTGGAATAAATAGTTATTTAGGGAAGAGAGTCTTTATATTCGACACCCGTCTATTCCCATCTATTCCGACGAGCACGTGGAGGCGAAGACCCCGGGGACTCAACCCCCGAGAGCGCCCCCACCTCAACGTTACACACACATTGCGCAACATTACAAACCCTGATTGTAATTTGCCATAAATTACTAAATAATTCATAATATATTGGATACGTTTTGCTTTAACAACAACATATTAACGGCCCACCGATTCTGACACCATTGTAAAGTGAAGCGTGGGTGCCATTGCATTAAGATAACATTTCGTCTACGCAACCAAATCATTATTAATATCGTCATTAGAGCCAACTCTTCTTTTAACATCGAATAATAGTATTCCCGCACATGTTGCGGGAATTTTCTCATATAATACAATATGGGGCTAATTTTTCATTTCTATTAATTATTTCGTTTTTTTAAATAATTTTTTGAAATAATGTCACATTTTATAGCTTTTTCATCAAAGACACTGTCTGTTCTTCAATCTATAATACTGAAAAGCGAACGTATGAAGCAAGTCAGCGATTATCCGATACGGTACATTTATCGTTAAACTTTAAGGAGCACTTCTGGAAACCATCAAACTGGTGGACTGTAAATCGTTTATCACCAAATGCAGTATCATTCTGCAGTGGACGGAAGGCAATATATCACCCTGGTGGATGTTAATGGAATGAAGATGGCCTATTGGGATACACCTGGCTGAACGCCATAAAGCCAAACACGACGTCCCTCAAACCCCATAGATCCGAGTCCCTCATTCCGCATACGATTTCATTATCGAAGCTTACAAATTCCAACACAAACAAAAACATTCATTTGCTTAGCAATCGTCGCGTATCTGGCGCAAAATTCACCCGCGAATATTTCCGCGCGGAAAATTGACTTTTCCGCGGCGCGCGGAATAAATCCTTTGCATTGGGCAAAATTAAATATTCCGAAAATATCATGTATCATGTCGGCAAACGTTCTCCGACGATTCGGCTTAAGAATGAATTTTGACAGACGTTCTGTCAGAGTTATGCTCGGGTAAAAGTATTATCAAACACAATATACCGCAACAAGCTTGTGCCATGAATCGCGGTTGCGTACCCAAAGTAAATGGCGCAGACACGCACATCTACAAAATTGAGCATCATGAAGTAAAAACGTGCCTTTGAATATTCATATTGACAACGTGTTGATTAAACGAACTGACAAGTTTTATTTTTGCCGCCTGAAAAAATAATTTTAAAAATTACAATAGCTTGGCACCCAGATCTGTGGGTGTAATCAAAGATGTTCATGAAACAATTCATGCTAAATCCTCCTACATATGTATTTTTTCTATGTTTTCCTGAGGCTTATTAAAGAAAGAAAATGCGAATGCGCTAAAAATGAGAACGCGGAGTCAACCAAAAGTCTTGGCCGCGGATAGACATGTTCTTCACGCCGACTCGCTTGTTGCCTCAAAGTGAACCCTATTCAAGCTTAATAATGAACTAGGACACCGGTTCTTAAGCTTATGTTGACTGTGAACCCTCTCTTAAATATTTTTTCTCTATTTAAAAATACCCTGAACATTAAACTCATACAAATATTTCTTGGTCAAACATTGATCAAAATAGATCTTATGACAATGTTTTCTGTTCATGTTTTTTTACTTAATGGGATGGGTGCAATTAATTTCTTGAATCCAAAACTTGTTTTTTGTATTTTCGCGGACTTCCGGTAATGGCTTCGCGGACCCCAGTTTAAGAATCATCTAGGGCAAAGAGAGTGCCTTTTTATCTCCATCTCTATTTTTCTATTTGGCTTCAACAGGTCGATAGCGAATAGATCAACGTGCATGATCATACATCCTGAATAACAGGATTTTTAGACATAGTTAAAGCATTGGTCCTGGTACGATATCCAAGACTATCATGTAATTAAAAAAATATTTTTCTTATAATATTTCATTATAAAATCTTATTTAATGCACATTAAAAATTGCATTCAATCAAATTCTGTGCATCTCATAGCGTTATGTATCCAATATTATGTATTTGATATACGTCAAACTAACCTAAAACGTCAAGAATGAACCTTGCAACCCTCGCAGATAACACAACCGTAATGCCTCCTCATATAAAGCCTATTAAAGCATCTGATTATCTTCAAGATTGCCTAATTAATGTCAAAGAGTGACTCACAAAAGGGCGTACAAAGGCCAATAAAACCAAATATACGCATATGAAATCTACACTGAGAGGAGACTTCTGCTTATTGGTGATACCAAATGGGCAAAATATTAGGACTAATGATGTAATCATCCAGTCTTATCAATGAGCTTAATTCCAAATATTTAACTATTTCTTTCCCAATGTTGCGTTTACGCAACGCCAAGCATACCTTCACAAAACTCAATCAAAATGAATTTATTAAACAAAACTCATTACACATATGTTAAAAGGCATTCACAAGCTCTCTGCCAATGTGTTTATATTTCACAATTAATATATATGCTATATCTATATTTTTTGTTATATCATGTATAACCGGACGGATAGATGTGGATGGACGAGCGTCAGATAAAAAGACTCTCTTATCTAGGTAACTTTTTATTCAAGACGAAAAAAGAGAGAGAGGTCTGGCTGCGAGAAGGACGCCCTCCCGCAGTCAAGGCCAACCAACGACTCCCCTCAACTCCCGTCGGTCGATATCGTCTGATCGGTTGGTAATTGCAGGTACAATTGCATGGGGATCTTAAATCGCCCACAATACTTCAAATAAATTTTCTAAATTCATTATAATAAATGTATTATTTTTATTTGAGGTAGAAGCTATAGCGACATTTTTATTAATTAGTAATCTTTTTTGTTTTTTTTAATTTTAGATGACTAAAAAGGTTGAAATCGTGTTAATCAAGACACGCCCCTTTTTTTACCCTTAACACTTTACCAACCTATAAATTTATTGATTTATTTTTTTATTATTTTTTTTGTATATTTTTGAAATGACCATAAATATCTGATTATAAAATGAATATTAAAAATATTTTTTGTTTTTTTTATCGAATTTAACATGATACCCAAATTTTGTGACTAGGAAAGGCGTCTTTGGACATGCTCAAATAAGAAGTGTCTCGTCATCGGAGTCTCGCAGTTGAATGTCTCTATCCGTCAAAGATTGATATGAATGTATGTACTTTAAATTTGGTATGAATCTTTTTTATAAAATCATGTCAACTAGGATACCCCCTCAGAATACCCTTTTAAGACATTTATAAAATGTGAATATTCATTTTCGTACTCAAAATAAATACCGATTATTTTTACGTTATGTTGTATTTGAATGGCATTCTATATACAGAGTTTTTTTCGAGTTTTCCCAATTCCCTAAATCTCTTCAGGCGTAGTCACTTTTAAGGATGCGAAGCATGCATTTGATTTCCTCTCGAGAAAATTAGTCGACACTTCGACCGTAGTATAAAAACTTAAATTAGCAACAAATAATGGAGTGGAAAAGTAGCAGTGTTAGTCACAGTTCGGGTTCCAGTCTTAGCACGGCCGGACAAAGTTTATAATCCTCACCCGCTCGTTAACCAATTATATCCACCCTCGGCGAAGTTTGCGGCTTGTCGGGAAAAAATAGTGGGAGATACCCGCTGAAAAGGGAGGATTATCCCCCGGGAGGCTTCACGTGGTGAGGGACCATCAGTGTTTACGAGTGAGGCTCCGCTTTATTTAGCACTTAATAGTCCGCGAAAAACACGCGCCGAATAAAACGCAAGGGAAACCCCCGACTCAATATGGGGATTTAACGGCCGACTTTTCGCTACTCTCGACACTCAATTTTCATATTCAGCGTTTCATGTCCACATACAAGCTCGTCGTTAAAAATTAAACGCCTCCATCCGCTTCCAATCCGGCGTTCTAAATTAATATCTATTTAAAATAATATATTGAATTGATAGCAAATATTCGTCAATAAACTAAATTATCGTATCTGGGCTGATAAAAGTCCTCGTGCTATTCAGAAAAAATGTCTATATCAAAAAAAAAATACTCTTTGGTGTGCATTTTGGGCAAATGCTGAATGTATTTGCGTCGAATAGAAAGACTCTCTTCTCTAAAATTTAGAGAAGAGTCTAAATAACTATTTATTCCACACGAGAGAGAAAGAGAGAGAGAAAAAGATCTGGCTGCAGGAGGGACGATCTTCCGCTTCAAGGCTAACCGACGACTTTCCCGACTCCCGCCTCCTGCGCGTCACTACCCAATTGGAAGATGTCGCTGTTGATCTGGCGAATTAAATCTGTTCAGATTAACAACGCTACTACGTGGGGATGGTAAATCACCCATGCTACAATAACTAAAAAGAGATTGACTCTAGAGTATTAATCATATATTTGAGTTATATGTGAAATAGTGAACGGGTAGGTCACTAATTTGCTTATTTAGAAAGGTACTGAGCGAGGTGAGGCGGGGAAGGTTTAAAAACATCCATACGTGTCGAATTCGTTCCGAGTTTGTAGTCTGTGGGACTAATGATTAGTGATCTAGGTTTAAATATTAATTTTTATATAAAACTAGCGAATGCCCTGCATGCGTTGCAATACCACACTTAAAGATATAAAATGTATGTATGTTAATTCAGGTTTTTGGAATGAATTTTGATATTTTTAATTACACTGAAAAACAGGTATACGATCGCGCTTAGAAATTATTTGAGAGGTCGTTTTGGTGATGCCAGACAGAGTCGAATGCCTTTTCGATGTCGAGAAGTACCATGCCGGTACTTCTCTTCATGTTAAAGTTTCTAGTAATGTGTTCAGTCAGTCTGGTCAGCTGATGAGCCGTAGAGTGATTCCTACGAAAACCGAATTGCTCATTATTAATAACATTTATACTAAGTTCATCCAGTCTATTTAGAATAAGTTTTTCAAATATTTTGCTTAGTGCAGAAAGCAAACTGATCGGGCGATAATTTATAGGGTTGCTGGCATCTTTACCTGGTTTGGGCAGTGGAACATGTAACAACGTACCACATATTGAAAACCACCGTTTTGTTTAAATATATCGGTGCAGTAAGCTCTTTTGGAGGCAACACTAAAATTTCGTTTCAATCTATTAGCTGGTTTAAGAATTATATCAATTTTACGAAAGAATTAAAGTTTTATGAATTTTAGCGCGGAACACCCGAACTGTAAATTATTAAAGTTTTTTTTTAAATTTTGATGCTCGTTTTCGTCCTTAATATATTTTTGAGGCAATGATAACACCTCATATCGTATTGAATCTTGGAGTTTATTTCGCTATGAATTGATTTGTTATGTGTGAAGATGCATACAACTCGCTTTTAGAATACATGAATGAGTGATTTGTTTATTTATTGATTTGGATGTGGTTGCTTAGCAACACGCGCTTAGTTGGAAAGCTACGCGATGTATTGGTGTGGGAGTGAAAGGTTAGGATGCGTGCGCTCTCCCTCACTTCGTATAGCGACTGGCGAGCCGCCGAGCACCACGATGCACCAGCCGCCGAGCGCGGCCGAACGTGGCCGAGTGGACAGCGAACTTCGTGACAGCGGACGCGAGACATTGATTTTTATATATATAGATTCCAGCGACATCTCGTCGATTTATGACTCAATAAGAATAGGTTATCATTTTGTGATCCATTGTCTTTAATCTTATAGCCAAATCAATATTTATACGCAATGACCAGGTTCAATACAAGCTCATGCATATATTGCAATGAATTGCTGGTAATCAAATGCAATATTGAATTCCTGAGGGATATTGGTATGCATCTTAATCCAATTTTCATTATCCAAATGTGGCAGAATTACATCATCAAAGGACCTGCTTTGGGTCAATCTAAAAAGCTAATTCGATTCCGAGTGACTCTTACAAAACATGATATACAGATTTAAGTAGCTCAATGAAAGCACACAACATCCAATTTGATTCATACACACGGAGATTTTGCAAAAACAGGACGAACGACCGGACAAGTAAACAAATAAACTACTGAAAAAACATTACGATTTATCGTCGTCTAAGGGTGTCTTCGGTTTTTATCCGATTTTTGCTCCCTCTCGGGCTAAATTCGATGTTACGTCTGCACGTCGAAAAAAAGGGTACGTTTCGTGTATTCAATTTTCATAGCGATTTCGTTTCGAGGGTTAATACATATCCCGAAAAGTTTTATCGCCGAAATTTCGAACTTATAAACAACAATTCATAACCCGGGCATGTGACAAAATTGCCAACGTACGAATGTTTCGAAACGTGCGACAACTCGTAATAAATGACAAATTTTGCGGACACATGGATTCGAATAAATTATACGCTTTTTATTAATTCAATCTGCAAAATATTCTTGCTTTTTTGAGCTAAAAGCTATATGTTTTAAACGCAAGCACTCTGAACAAACCATAGCATCCGATAACATTAAAGGTACCATGTTGCTAGGGGAGAACGAGCTGACTTCCAACTTCTCCCATAGGATGTCCCTTTCGGTGTTCCATGCTGGGCAGACAAATATCATGTGTGCAGCATCATCATACATCGCTCCTTAGCGATGGCACTCTGGACCGGTCTCTTTGCCTATTTTGTGTAGGTAGCTACCAAAACAGCCGTGCCTGGTGAGGACCTGGGTCAAGTGGTAACACAGTTGACCGTGCTATCTAGCTAGCCAGGTTCTCAGGTTCGGCATTAGCTCATGCGTCCACCGACCTTTAACGGAGTTGTCCCATCGTGACTGTCATGTCCCCATGGGGCTTTGCTTAGCTTTATTCTTGTCCTTATATACACCTTTCTGTATTGTCTGTCTCTCGTAAGCGAGCAGGTTGATTGGCGGTATGGCAGTCAGTGCCAGGACGATATCTTCCAACACTGTGCGATATGCAGCAGCCACTCTGATTGCGCTCATTATCTGGACTCTGATCATGTTGAGCCTGGCCATTTCAATGTATAGTGCCTCAGCCCATATCGGTACGCCATACAACAGTACCAAGTGCACTACTTCATTTTAGAGTCACCTCCTGCTTGTTTTGGGCCACCAATGTTGGGCATCAACCTGGCCAGATTCTCCGCGATGCTGACCGTCTTCGCTACCACCTTCTCCGTGTGGGTGACAAATCGGAGCTTATCATCAATTTCCACCCCCAAATAGATCTTGAGTATTTAATCTCACAACCCACGATGCTCAGAGGTATGGGTGCAAGCTTCCTGCGTCTTTTTAAAATGAGGGCCTACATTTTTGAGCAAGCGAGCTCCAGACCAGCTCCTGTCAGCCACTTCTTGGTCTTTTTTAGCGCATCCTGGCTGGTCAATTTGACGGTGACTAAGATCTCAACGTCATCAGCGAAGGCGACAATTTTGGCTCTGTCCATTAGTGGCGTCTTCAACAGTCCGTTGTACATTACGTTCCACAGGGTGGGTCCAAAAGCTTCAATACGACTCGCGCTACATTGGTGTCAGAAGTGGGCATGTAGCGCCGTCCTGTTAAAATCACATGTTGTATATATCCATATCATATAGTATAAGCTACAAGAAGTTGACCGTTGTAACCTAATAAACTTTTAGCGTACCAGTTGAACAATTTTATTTTTATAATGGTTTTCACATGAATTATTATTTATTAAACATGACGAAACGTGAGTTAATCCCTAGTTAAATATTATTAACAAAATTGAATATACGTTTGGATAAAAGGCTCATTTTGTTTCATTTTTTAGCAAAAAGCAATGTACGCTTACCTCAAAACTATGTTATAAATTTGAAGAAAAAAAGATATTTTCTTAGACCTTATATAGTTTTTCCCCTTTTTAAGGATTGACTTGGAAGCATCAAGATCTGAAGTCGAGCTTTTGAAGCAAAATTTCAATGTATCTCAAAGGCAATAAATAATGAAATTTAAAAAGGGGCAGATTTTGCCTCTTGTATCTCAGAAAGTTTCCAACGCGGGATGATCATAAATCATAGATTAGCACGCAATTTTCATGGGTATTTTCTAAGTAAAACTACCATGGCGGCCATAAGTTTTTTCCTCATATAAAATACAAAGCCATATATTAAATTCGGGAGCACTGATGAATAATGTATTTTCATAGAAACCAATAAAGTAGTGAATCGAGCTTTACGACATGCTGAAGGCTTAAATTTTTTTTATTGCCGGAGCAAAAAAATAATTCACGTCGACTGAAGGAATTATATTTTACATCTTAATGTGTATTAACGACAGTTTTAAATGACAATAATCGGGCAAATATTTAAAAAAAATAGCAATACTATTGATTAATATGGGCTATTCCATTGAAATCTTTTATTGAGATTTTGTATTAGATAGTAACTGATTAATACACGCGAGAACTTTAAAATTCGCTCCCGCTTCGGCTCACCCAGATGATGCCAACAAGTCATTCATGTGCGCTAAACAATGATACGTAATTTACATCAAGAATCGTGTTTATATGTATTTATTTACGTTTAGTATTACATAGGGTGGGAATTCTAAGAAAGAAAAGCCTTCGCCCCACATCCCTTTCCGAAGAGCCCTGCGGGATGTATGATAGGCACATAAATTGGTATAAATATTTTTTGGTTACGAAAATTAAACAGCAGGATAAATGTAATCAAGTCTTGATAATTACCTTTATTTAATACAATGAGTGGTTACAGCCACGATACTACAAATGAGCCTGCGGGAATAATACTTCTTCCCGCAGTCAAGGTGCATGTTTCTTGTTTTCTGCGCATCCGTATTCGGTCGTGTCCTTTCGCAAATAAAACAATATGTTAAATTATAAAATATTATTGACCAGATTTTCTATTTCATCTACTTTCTGATTGAATCAAACAATCTTTGAATAGCATACTATTAATATTTATCAAAAATGTCTACGATATATTAATTTTATTTCTTAAATTCAACCTCTAATTACAGTTTCGAATCGATACTCTTGCCAGAAATTCGCAATTATACACTTGCTTAGTTCATTATAAAAATGTGATCTTAATACAGAGATTACTCCGGAGCAAATTTGATTGTCCTGTTTGTTGTTTATCGGCAGGAACGTGATTAATTTAATGTATAATTAATAATGAAACGTGAATTCGTACACGTGTGGTTTGGGGCTGGTACAAAAATCCGAAAACCACAAACAAAAACAACTAATCTGATTAAGAGTATTGGGGAGAGTTCGGCAAAATACAAAAAAATCGCAATAGCGTCGAACAACGGAAATAAACGGCCAAAGCCTTTGTTTGGGTCCAGGTCTTTGGAAACCTCTTACGAGGATCAAAGCGAACAACAATGGTCACCATAGGGAGTAAATTCCTCTCCCTTTTGAATAAAAGGAATTTTGTAATGTATAAGAAATACAGCCGACTTTGATGCCCATCATACATTGTTGCAGTGGCCGCAATTTCAATTAAGTCTCGCAAACTCCACATGTGTAATTTAGTGGAGATTGATTGGTATCGTGAATGGAATGGGATACAATCTTGGAAATAATCCCCCACCTCAAAACACCATTAAACCATTAGGCTCAGCCCGAAACTTTAATCGGACGTATAATTTCGCATAATTGGATGGATCACTCTTTGGGTGCTAAGACAATTTTCAAAACTCAACCATAATTACCAAATGACATATTTTCCTATTCCTTCCTTATTGCCTGGAATGTAGTAATTCCCGTTGAAATGAAGGGATCCCTCTAGCGATGAACCGGAAATTTCTTTGTTAACAATCAAAACTCCAGTTCTGCATTTCTAGCAATTCAAATCAAATTAATTTATTATTAGCATCCGGATTAAATATTTGAAATCATCGCTAAAAATATTTTAAATAAACAAAATTAAAAATTTACCAAGATATAAAAAAGTATTTGATTTGGAAATAAAATCTGCTAATAAATTGGAACAGCGAGTGATCATAAAAAGGCATGTATTTGCTCAGATCTTACACACCTAGCCAAATGCGGCCGTTTTTTTTAAATTTTATTACTCATAGATATCCAAGCATGGGATCTGGTCGTGAAGCGCTCATTCGTTGTGTCAGCGATCTGAAAAACGGACCGGTTGAGCACACATATTTTGTAGCCACTCACTCCTCTATTAGTGTGAATAATGCATACCAGAAAACTTTTATAAACTGTACTTTTATGATGGCCAACCATATGAGGTCACAAGCGAGACTAGATTTCTCCTCATCCATGATTATAAATCTACACAAAAATCGGTTTTATTGCTATAAAACATCGCAAAACACCCGACTGAAATGATGCTGTTTTTGTTATGCTGTGAGCAAATGCAGCACCCATATTGCGCACAGCTTTCTCATGTGCAAAATTTCAGGCGATGTGCGATGTATGGAATTTTCTTAAATACCTATCATGTTCGTTAGCTCACACGCTGTCAGTAGACGGTCATCCAATACCATTTTGTGGATCTTTTTCAATATCACTGGCGTGGTCACCTTATTTGGTCGACCACTCCGATGATAGTCTTGGCAGCTCGTACGACCTCGTTTAAACTTTGCCACCCAATATTTTACTATTGTAAACGAAGAGTTTACTTCCCCAGAGTAGAATTTAGCTTGGGGTGAATTGGTCGGGACGTCCAATCTTAAGTCAGGGGGAGTGTAACGTGACAGAATATCTTGGGAAAATTGCAAGCCTTTCAGATTCGGATTTTCTACATTCAAGAGATTTCTGCAAAGAAGTAGTGATACCTGGATGATTCTATTCCCGACCTCCTATGAAGTGTCATCACTTCAGCGGCGAATTATCAAAACTGCAGCCAACTGTCAAAATAGCGGCAGATTGTCAATCGGGTGGATCATCACCTGCTTGCTCCGTTTAACGCACGTTCGCTTGCTTGCCTCTGGTTCTCCTATTTGTATGGATTAATTGAATAAATAGGTTGTGCTGAATGTTCAACGTTTTATTGATCACTTGCAGTGTCTGCCTCATTTCGACCTCTATCAACGAGCTAATGAAAGCATAAACGTGTTCCGTCGTTCATCACAGCCGATTCGCGGACCGGGACCATTGTTACGGATTGCGCCGCGATCACGCACCGCGCTGAGATGCTCTCAACAGCGGGTTCGCAGGCGAATAATGCGACCATTCCAAAAGTCGCAGCGACGAAGATAGCCGATCTTTTGGCGTCAGAAGAGCGTGCAACGCTGCAGTTGCCAAACAAATACTAAGCAGCGTAGCGTATTCAAACTTAAGCTTTGTAAATTAAGTTCTTTCTAGCATAGTACCATAGTAGGAATATCATATAACCATATAAAAATAATATATAATTTACATAAACAACCCTTATATTAAAAGGACTAATATAGGAATCTTCAAAATTGAAATTTATCATGTAATCTCAGTGGCTGTATTTTAAATTTGTAAGCACATGGCGGTGTATTCAGAAGGGTCTCGCGTGCACATCGTTGATTAATTCCTGTAGAGATTCGCTCCCTTCGCCCAAGATGGTGGAGCAACCCTTAAGGGTATGGCTTTATTTAGCATCCCATTAGGGGTTATTTATTGGGTATCGTGTATTAGATATTTTGTGCATTATGAGTATCCGGCCTGTGCCCACACCTCGCATGCCTGCACGTTCCGTTTCCCTTTTGTGGCTTTGTTGCACTCCTCCTTGCCGATTTATATTCATGGCACACGAACAGGTAGGCTTTATTATTTCCCCGCCAGGGGGAATATTGTCATACGAAACAGTATGAAAAGTAATTTGCTCTACTAATCCACAAAATTGTTTGACGTGCACCGTGGCCTCGTTACTTTGCCGCCAGCCGAACTTTGCCAACTCTTGTTATTCCGGCTGCTCCCCGGCCGACCCAAAGAAAAACTTGTAACAAACAAAACTTTGATGACATGCACCCATAAAGCGCCGACGTTTATAATTCTATTAATCCATCATGAGTTCATAAAACCTTATGGCTACATAAAATTTCTTATGGCGATTTAACCGCACGGCTTCAAATTAAATGTAAACGTTACTTATCGTGACCTGAATACATATTTGAAAGGGAAATGGGTCAATGCTTTTATGATGTATCCGAAGAAATTGATTTTCTTCAACTCATAATATTATAAATTGATCCAAAATAACTGTCGCCTTTCATATGCATACTATTATACTTGGATATTGAACGGAATGGAACACTGTAATAGTATTCACTTCTATCCATATGTCCAATCTACGTTTTACGCTATAAAGGCTCCCACTTCGGCTCACCCAGATGATGCTCACCACTCTATAAGTTGCCTACATGCCAATGTATTTGTTTATTTGCTTTTAATTGAAAAGGCCTATATATAACTCAATGATTGGGAAATCAAATTTAGAATAAAATCTCCAAAAGATTTATTTCAGAAAAACATGTTATTTAATCAATCAATAACAATTTATTTTAGTTTTAAAGAGCGCTTGTCAAAAAATTGATTAAACCCAAAGCAATTAATATTCTTGTCATACGACGAGTCTAATTTATTGGTTCTCTTTTATTACTTAAAGCTGTGCGTATCGGAATTTATCTGGCCGATATGATTTGACACGTGTCATAAATCGAAAAAAAGATGCCACCAGCAAAATAATTAAACGTTAGCGTGGAGGATTTTAGCACGTTGGCGTGCAGCACTTCCAGGTTATGAGGGTATATTTTTTCGAGAAGCCATCCAGGTTCCCAATTACGTTCATAACAAGAGTCGCTTAATGACTTTATCCCGCATTTAGCTCCCGTATGTTTAGCCATGAATGAAATTACACGTGTTAGCGGATTCCCGTTAAAAATGGGATAGTTTTCCTGCAATGCAGCTTTCAGACGGGCACAATCCTGGCACGTCCCGTGGGAAATTTTCGACGAAAAGATTGACTATAAGACAACTGCCGGGATCCACGGGAATAAATCGCTACAATTGGCTACGCTCAGCTCATAAATGGTCAACATTATAAGATCTAACATTTTGTGCTCTGTGGAAAAGGGGCTCAATAGGAATTTATTTCCAATTCAAAATTAAATTGATCCGAATAATAAATCATACATCAATTGATCTTCGATCAATGTTCAATCATTGTTTCTGATTGTATACAAACAATTACAATAATTTAAAATCATTGGATGCAGTCATAAATACACGCCACGCAAATCGTGTATATTGGTGGGAATTGTATGAACGTGCGAGCATGGTGCGTGGGTTTCAGTTGTAATGTCCGACCCTGAGACATTATCTATTTGCGTTTGCATCAACATTGACCATTTTTTTTTTATCAGACGGATGATAATTAAATCCGAAAAGTCAAATAATCTTTCCAGAATTTATACATAAATATCTCTAGTTGAATTAATCAAAGAGAGAATTTTACACATTGTACCAAATAATCAACAAGCAAATGATATGCCTTTGCAAAATTAAAATATTCATTTGAATTAAATTATCGCAGTTTTGTGGCTTCACGTGCGGGTGAAGCGTCGTTTAAGTCTTTGCGGTCCTATGTCGAGCCTGGCTCGACATGTGATTTTATTTTGCGTATCGTGTTTAGGACAGTCATTTGAAGTTTCGCATTTTTTCCAGTTTAGAAAAAGTAAACAATACGAGAGAGCTAAATCTGGCGAATAGGGCGCATAAGGAAGCATTTCAAACCTTAACTCGTTGATTTTGATCACCGCGTTAACAGATGTGTGAACTGGCGAATTGTCTTAGTGAAACAACACTTTCGTTTTAATCAAATGCGACGAGGCAGCAGACGAGGTGCTCATTCGTCGTGTCAGCGGTCCAAAAAGCGGACCGATTGACTCCCTTCACTTCCAAACACTCCCGTTTTCTCTTTCCCACGGTATAAGTTTTCAATAATTTGGATAACTAATTTCTTCCCCCCCCGTTTAAAACGCAAATAACCGCCCAATTGGAAGTGAATGTGTATATTTGTTAAGCCATGTTTCATCCCCATGGCTATGAGTTGATGCAAAAACTTTTTTTTGAGGTCGTTTTTGTTTTATTATGAGCAAACGCGGCCCCCATCTTGCGCATAGCTTTGTCATGTCCAAATTTTCAGTCAGTGTACATTTTTAAATGCTTACTTTATCTGCCAGCTCACGCACTTGTTTGTCAAATAAATACTAAACAACGTAGCGTATTCAAACTTAAAACTTAAGCTTTGTAAAGTAGGTTATTTCAACCAAAGTATTTTTTTTTAAGCAACAACTGCCATGTATGTGTCAGATCGGATACTTCTGGAATTATCTTCGGACCTTCTCTATAGAAAAATATTATTTATTCATTCGCTGTGGGTTCGCGAAAAAAGTCAGAGAAGAAGATAATTTAGTTTTTATTATAGAGACGAGATAAAGAGCACAGTTACGAGCCGGTGAAAGAACGTGTCCTTCTGCGGCTAAGACTCTCGGACGACTCTTTGTTTTATTTTCTGCATTTTTACTCGCGCATACTTACGCACAAGGGACAAATATAATTTTATTATATAATAGTACTCTGCTATTTAAATTCATTGGTTGTTTTATGGAGCAAATTGACAACTTATTATCGGATAATTTTAGTTATAGATATTTTTTAATTAAAATATGGAATAAATAATCTTTCACTAGTCGCCATTTTCATATTTTATGATACATAAAATAATGCGAAGAGCATTTCCGAGAATGAGAACAGAAAACAAGGGAAGGATTATGTTGTTAGCTTTCCACAGTGGTCACAGTAATTACATCTTCTTTACAAGATATTAATACTGACATGAAAAAATATACCGCCTGCGAAAAATAAACATAATACCCCAATAATGGCTCTAAAAATAGTAGATAAAACGTCAAGTTCCGAAAAGATATTCGAGCGAAATGCTCGAAAAGAAGAGAAATAATTTCCCCACTTTTCTCTTCCATATATACATTTTGCTCCATTGGTCAGAGTATTATATTTATGCTGCCAAATCTGATTATCGCCGCGATGAAACTTTGATTCAATAAAGAAAAATGTAATTAATATTATTTCTTGTTGCCGCTAATTTCACTACAGGGAGAGAGGGCGCAAATGGAAAGGAGCAATTATCTGGATGCTGGGAGATCTATAATATTTTCCAACGTCAATCTATTCCAAGGATATATAAATGGCAATGGCTATAAGAAATAGTATTGATCGTATTTTTGTAGCATAATAATCCTTTGTCACTTTGTATCCTTATATTCTGCTCTCATCACAGGGAGTATATACTTGTTCGTATTATTTTCTGGAATAAATTACTTTTGCGTGGGTGTAATACGTGTCATTTTTTGGAAGCTTCTATTCATATTTTAGTGGCAAGAAATCTCATTTATTTATTTCAAAGACGACCCTAATTCCATCCTTAATCAGTGATTTTGGTATAGAAAATAAAATGTAGAACAAAGCCTGATTTTTTATAAAAATCAATACTTGCATCCTTTTAAAAAGCTTAAGCGCTTTGCAAATAGAAAAATAAATTTGGCTGCATTTTGTCCTGATGGCATTAATCCTTTGAACGTACGATTGAATTCCCTGAATCGGCATTCGATTTGCAAAATACCCAGAATTTAATATTTTATAAAATGTGTGTACTGAAAAAACGAATTTATTTAAGAGTAAGCCTTTCATATATTACAGGTTAAAAGCAACCCTTTTTTATTAAATTTTGTATTATAAATAATTTTCCATATTAATTCCGTTGGTGAGAAGCATTAGAACATAGATAGTGTCTGTAAAGGTACCCCTACACGTTTTCTTATAATCATCTGGTGGTCTTCTTATAAAACAATAAAAATTAGAAAGCACATAAATCAATTATATATATTCAATAAATGCATTATTTTATTACTAAAACATATGTATTGTTATGTTTACGCGAAGAAATATACGAATATCCTGTGCTATCAACGGTGTTTAGGTTCATTTATGATATACAAACTTGATTCACGCTACCTGATCCTGAGAGAAAAATGGATTTGTTTGGACGAAAATTAGGTGAACATACAAACATAGCATCTATGCATACCTTCAATTTAAAATTAAGCCAATAAACGAAAGGTTAAAAAAGAACATAGACAAAATATGAAATATGATAATAACAGCGATATCTTCCGTCTCTCTTCACGTGAAATGTGTTATTTACACAGCGCCATCTCTTGTGGCCCTGCGGAGACATTGCACCTGCATACCGACCGATCACTTCTTGTGCATACATCGTTGCCGGTTGGAAAGTGACGCGCAGGAGGTGGAAGTCGGGAGAGTCGTCGGTTAGCTTTGCTTACTTGAAATCGAAATTGTTGGATGTCGTTCGCTATGTTGACTTTGAGGGCGTCAATCGATTATGGTTTATAGGCAGAGATATCCCATTTAAATAACTTCAATGGAAAAAGTTTAAAGGTGTTAGATCTCACCAACCCACGCTACATTGGTGTCAGAAGTAGGCATGTAGCGCCGTCCTGTTGGAACTACATATGGTCGATTTTCCTATTATTCAGGATAATTTGCACACATTGTTCAACGCTATAATATTTGTTCCTATTGAATGACCCTGTATTTTTCTATATTTTTAAGGAATAGTTTCATCAAAATTAATATGGATTTACTTTTGTTTATATTTTCAGGGACGCCAAACTCCACTGAATATTTTTTCCTCGCATTACGACAAAATACATTTTATGGCCTTTAAGCACATTATATCATTTTAGGTTACTTTTACAACCCAAATGGAAAACAGCTTATGGTTCATTTTAATTATTAAAATATGTTTAATGCCTGCGGAGATTTTCCATAACGAAGAGTAATTGAGGGTGGCCGTCTTAATTACGGACTGTGGCATTATTTTTTTTACATTTGCCCAGACCCAAATTAATATCAATTCCAAAAAAATACACAGGACGTATTTGCAAGCGAAAGAAATTTAGGGGATGACAGAAAAATAATATATATAATACAGGGAGAGACTCATAATATTATTTCATTCCCTGAGAATTGCCACACTCTCAAATTTTAGGCACATTCAATCTCAAAAAGCTTGGATGGTTTTCATTGATCTGACTTATTTTCTTTGATTATTCTCCAATATTTATTATTCTAAACGTGTAAGCTGTTGCTTTCGATCCAGGCTTTATTTTGAAATCAGCAGGCCTTGGAGAATGAAAATTAACAAAAGCTTCCTTTATGCAACAAAGCTTTTGCAAGAAAGCTCTAGTTGCATTTTTTAAATTAACTTTTACACAAAAAAATAAAATACTTAATAATCGCCTTTAGCAAATATGTATTTTTATAAGCCACGATTGAAATTGGCAATTCCAAGTAAAATCCTTGGACCAAAAGCTCACGTATTAATCAATGTTATTTATATATTTGCCAAAAATGTGGAATTAACCGAATAAATAATTAGAGATAAATCAAACACAGTGCCGAAAATAATTTTCGAATTACTCTATTTACATTGTAATTACATTAATGCGTTTAGGGGATGGATTTAATTTTTGGGTTGATAAACGCAAAGCTCATTATGGCTTATTTTTTTAAACATCAGCTAACATGAACCTAATTTTACTAGAATAACTATGTAATTTTGAACACCAAATGTCTATATAAATAGAATAATCTATATACAGGGTGTTTTGCACATGGACCGAGAAAATTTGTTTGGGGATTAGGAGGGTCTTTTGCTACGTTTCACACATAGGCCAACGTCCCCAGACAAAGAAATCCAATGATATCAGGTGTGTGAACGTAGGAATCACGGAATAGGGCACTCCCCAGACAAAAAAATCCAGTGGTGTCAGGTCTGGTGATCGTGTGAGCCACATAATAAGGCTGCCCACAAAAGATACCTATTTGAAGGAAAAGGCACAAAAATACAAAAAAAAGGTGTTGTGCGTGCATATGAGGCAAAGGTAATCAATTTGAACATTTTTTTAAAAATAAATATAATTAAAAAAATATAAACATAAAAAATATTTTCTTAACCCTGACCCTGCCAAATTGGATATTTCATCAAATTTAACAACTTATAGCATAACATTAAAAAGGAATCTGGAGAATTTTTCAAAATATGTAAAATATCTCTCATTTTTTTGCACATTTTATGTGACTTAAGAAACTCAAAAGTATTTTTTTTAAATCAATTCCATAAAAAATGATTTATCTGTATGATGATGCAAAATACAAAAATATTTATTTCGTACAATTACAACGACGGATTAAAATGTTATGATGATTCAAAGGTGAAATTTTTTTTTAAAATATTAAAAAAAAATTGTAATTCGACAGCCCTAATACTTAGGACATAGGACCTTTGTGTTAAACGTAGCGCTAAATATCTCTTAATCTCTCAAAAAATTGTCGATTCATGTGCAAAACATCCTGTATATAAAAATGATGTCTGTCAAATGTATGTTTGTATTGTATACATTTATATATTATTCATCTGATAGCAATGAAAGTTTGAAGAGTTATTGGGTGCATATCCAAGTAAGTTTTTTGTGCAAAATTTATTTTGCAAAACATTTAGTGAAAGCACCATTTTAACGAGTATTGGTCTAGTTAAACTGCGTTTACTTTTTTAGTTATCTATAAAATAGAAAATAATATACTGTAACATTGATGGGAATAGACGGGCGTTGGATAGAAAGACTCTTCTGTAAATTACTATTTATTCCATACGAGAAAGACATCTGGCTGCAGGAGGGATGACCTCCCACAGCCAAGGCTAACCGACGACTCTCCCGACTCCCGCCTCCTGCGCGTCACTCCCCAACCGGCAACGGTGCACGCGCAAGAAGCGATCCATCGGTATGCAAGTGTATTGTCACCGCAGGGCCGCAAGAGATGGCGCTGTTAAAATAACACATTGCACCTGAAAAGAGATGGAAGATGTCGCTGTTAACGGCGCTACTACGTGGGGATGACAAATCGCCCATGCAAGTGTAAGATATTAATCAATTAAAGGCGCACAAAGACATCTCCATCGGAAGAATTTACTGTGACTGAAAAAAATGGCCGACAAACACAACATGTAAAGTGCTCATAGCATATTGCTAATGGAAGTATCCAAGACATGATTATTAATGATTTTATGGAGTTTCGCATTTACATTTCCAAGTTTTGCATACATTGAATGCTTCTAACGGCTTCTTATCATTTTTTCAAATGAGGTTTAATTTAAACCACCCGAAGAAGCCTTCGCTTGTCTATAAGCAAAAAACTGATTTTAATTTGTAATTTGCAACAGCGATTCGGACTTCAATAGACGGCAAGTTTTCCATGTTTTAACCATCGGCGAAGGAGTGTTCCGCATTTACAACTTCCTCTTTGGGTTACCGCAGCCCGATATAACAAAAGGTGGAGATAGCGTTTGTGCTAACCTGTCGAAGAACTAAATTTATTGCCACTATAGAACAACTTGAGCCAAGGAATAAAACGCTGCAACAATAATGATATTTAAAGTGAAACAACTTTAACTGCAACTCAATTGTGGAAAGCTACTTCTCCACTCCAATTAAGGCGGCCTGCTGGCTAGGAGAGAACTTTCCTAAAATATCCAAACGTCCAAAATAAAAATGGAAATGAGGAGGGCGAATCAAAATCCAAGGGGCTTAAATTCTGTCTCGTCTGCGAGACAACTTTCAGAGGCTTCAATAGTCTTAGGTTCCAAGCGAAGGGGATGCTTTCGTTTATTATGTCTCGACGATGAGGTTGATATGCGTAGTGGAAGCCTTAATTGTATATGTTAATAGTATCACATTTCGCTCGGCAACTTTAGCCCTTCTGAAGGATGAGGCTCTCGTCTATTTTGCGCCCCAACTCTCTAGAAATAACGCAGTCAGATCTCCTTACAGATATTAAGATAGTACAACCTGCTGCGCTACCTGCTTTAAATACCCACTTTTCTGCTTTCAGACATGAAATACCCCATTTAAACACGTTGTTTGTCGTTTAAATAATTATTTATTGCATATAAACTAAATTAAAGCTTCAAAAAAGCGCGTGACCATATGATAATATATAAAGAATCATTAACCCTACATATCAAGCTAACATATTAAAACCAAATCTGGAATTTTTGTAAAAAATTATGTAAGGTCGAAATGACATAGATCTCCGCCATTAACTCTTTTTGCAGCAGAAGGTGAGAATCACAAGAAGTCGTCGAATAGCCTTGACTGCGAAAATACGTTCTTCCTACGGCCAGATCTCTCTCTCTCTCGTCATTAAGAAAGAATTCAGACAAGAGTGTTTCTATTCGGCACCCATCCAGCTCCATCCTAAGGCATGGCTCCATAACAACCTGAGAGCAAAATGGAATCGCATGCGACAACACCTCGGCGAATACGTGGTAGCGGAGCGTGACCCGAGGACTGCCCTGCAAGCGTCCTCACTCTACTATGCAACAATGGTGTCAGAAGTAGAATTATGACGCTGTTAAATTGACACAGTGCATCTATATAGAGTCGGAAGATGTCGTTGTTAATGTAGCCCCTTAAAGAGATAAGACACAGTAATGTATCCGAATTCCAATGATTCAGAAAGCGCATTCCTACACGTTAATCTCGAATACAGACAGAGACGGAAAGTGTCTTTTACGTTAAGAGTTTGGAAAGACATGAAGACGGAAAAAATATCTTGCGTACATCGTACGATTCTATAGCTCGTTAACCCAAATTTATCGACCATTGATGATGTATGTAAAGATTATTATTTTACATTAGCTCACTATTCAAAGGGTTAACAATCCTATTGCATAGGGATGACCTTTGACTCATGCTACACCACCATAAACTTCTAGGATCTCTCCTACGCGCCTCGGTTAAGCAACATATGAGTAGTTACTGGGTCGTTCTAGAGCACTGGACGTTCCAATTCCTCACAGGACACAGGTGGTTTAGGGCCTTGTTGCTTAAGTTTGGGCTTTCGCCGACTTTGGAGTGTCAGCACTCTTTCGGTGCATCAGTGATCCGAAACTCGGACCGGTTGGACACGAAAAATTGATTATTCCCTTCCGGACTTTCTACGACTTCTATCGGTTTGTTGAGATACGTTGAGATCCCCCTCTCCTCCAAGCAGTCAATATTAAGCCCATTTTATAAATTTCCATCTTATTTAACCACTTCTTCTACAAATTTGAACCCAACATACTTGAGCCATCCAAGCGTTAAATTATGAGATAAAAATATCTATGTAGTTGTGCTTTATTAAAGCACACTGTCAATAGCAGACAATATTCGGTCATTGCGTAAAAAATACACTTGAAATCGAAATCATTATTAGTCGATAAATTTGGGCTAACGATCGATACAATCGTGCGATGTATGCGGGGAAGCTCTCCGTCTCTGTCTCCCGAACTGCGCTACGTTCTCTCTCTGTCTCTGTCTATCTCCGAGCACAATGTACAAGAGTGCTCTTTCTGAATAAGTGGAGGGGGATCACTGGGTGTCCGATAGTACTCCTTTTGGGATTAATATATAAAATATAATTCATTTCAAATCCGATATTTTACTTTTTATATTTTTTTAATTGGCTTTAAGATGATATGATCAATTTCTTTCAAACATCATATTTGATTCAACAATTTTTTTCATAAAAAATGGTGCAAACACAAATGTCATAAATCTTTGAATCTGGATGCATTTTTATTTCACTTTTCAGTCGTCGGTTCACGCCTTTTATCGCTGCTGCGTGAAATCGATTTCATATGTATGACTGCTTCTTTGGGTATGATACAGAGGACGATTCATATTTTCGAGTGAAGTTATTGGTGAGCAAATTCAGTTATTTTATAATGCATATATTGAGCTTCCAAATTTAAATATGTGAAAAAAATAATTTCGTGTTTATCAATTTTTATATTTTTAATAAACCTATATAGGTTTTTGTTGTTTTACCATTTTGATAGCCAATATAGTTCTTAATACGCAGCAATTTTTTTTTTCGATGCATCTTTAAAATTATAACTTCTAGCTAGTTTTAAGTAAATTCGTTTCCAGTCTGTAGTCTGTGAGACTAATGATTAGTGATCAAGGATTAAACGATGTAAGCTGATCATTTAATTTGAATAAATTCATAATATTTTAATACTAAAATATTATACATAATTATCATTTAAAACCCATTTTTATTTGAGACTCCCTCATTCGATGCAGATTTAAGTAAGTCGCTCCGTTTATTTGATCCTTAGTCCTGACGATTTAATATGAAGCAGATCTCCGACTGTGGATGCTGCACTGCGGATTATTTAATTTGAATAATTTTTTATCCGGGAAACGATAATTGGAGGAATACATAGCGACTTGGGGAAGAAAACCCTTAAGCGGATATAGTCGGATGATTGCCTTCTCTGTCTTTTAAAAACACAATGTGCCCTTATTTATCAGATTATTTAATTATTATAATGGTAGATTTATATTTTTAAAATAGTTTTATTATCAAAAACCCAGACACATGAACGTCAAAGGAATATAGTGCTTTAATTTAAAGCATCGTTCGTTTTTATGGGCCTACCTATTCTAGATTAAAACGCCCAAATTCAGAAAAATGAAGATGCTGTAGAGTTTTAAGGGAGCTTGAATAATAATTTGGAATTACAGTCGGCGCAAGTGCAAATAAGCCCTTGGCTCCGGAGGTAAGAATCCAATATTCGTATGTCTTAGGAATTCATAACTGCAAATTGTGGATAGCCTCGGAGACGTTCCCGAGAACGAGACCAAAGCTCCAGCTAATCCCGAAGATAAGAGATTGTTATACGGACGTGTCGCCATGCTCACAATATTGGATCGAACTTTGTCCAAGTTGTTAACTTACTACTTACTCTACGGTTTGTGGCTTCTGCATCAGATGTTAAGGCCGTTCCTCATTAACTTCCACCAATTTGATTAACTTTGCCTCTCGGAGTTTTGATTGAATCTTACGTTTCATCAATGCGAAGATCTACCCAATAACCATTTGCGAGGATTAACTTTTCTCCAATTTTCTGTTAAGTCCGCATAAAGGGACAAAGTACAATATGCTTGCAAAAGTTTAGTATATTGAACTAAAAATAATCAGCATCAATCCCAATCTGTCTTGATATAACACGCAACAACAATTACAGATACTTGCTTGAAGCACTCAAAAAAATATATGTGGGAGCTGGATGTTGTGTAATATATAATAAAATAGGCGCTCTACTGCTTTAGTGGTTAATTTACATACACACAACAAAGGCGAAGAGAACTACAAATAGTTCTTCTTCTCTTTCTGACCAACTGCCAGTTGGAATAAAAAAAAATAAACATCGTGCTGCGCATTCGCAAACGCATAGTTGATCATAGGAGACCTTTTTTTGTTTGTGGAAGGAAAAAATCTTCAAACCAGTATTGTGAGATTTTTAACCACTAAAACCCCCTCCTTTTCAGCTACCATCAGACTGTTAATTAAGTATTGTATTTGAGTGGTAGCCATGTGTGCTCCCTGGGCTTATCGCTATGTTGGCCTTCGTCGCATTGAAAGGACCATACTGTTAGACGAGAGCGTATTTACCAATGGCTCGTCGGGTAGAACATCCCTTCAGTGTTCCTTGCCAGGCAGTCAAACATCGTATGTGTGGCATCATTGGTTGGTTCAAAATTATAGCATTCCGGGCTTGTCTTCTTTTATGGAGATATTCTCCAAAACAACCATGTCTGGTAAGTATCTGGGTCAGATGGAAGCATAGTTGGCCATGCTTTCTGAGGCTCCATGTATCCACCGATCCTTTACAAGGCTGTCCCAACTCAACTCTTGATCCACATGTGGTTTTTTTGGCTCCGTTTTGCATTGATTATCTCTTTTCTGCGAGGAGGTCTATTGTCTTTCAATATCGTGTGGTAAGCAGTAGCTAATCTTAGTGCGCTTCTGAACTGTACCCTATCCATGTTGAACCTAGTCCTTTGAGTTTTGAAGACGTCCATCCATATAGGCTCTATACAGCAGCACTGAGTGGACAACCTCATTGTACAATTTCCTACTTATAGTTTTCGATCCTCCAATGTTAGGCATCAGTCTGAGCAGACCTTCAGCATCCGACCCGCCTTCGTTGTGGCCTTCATCAATCGTAGGGGAACGAGTTTCCTACTTCTTGTAAAAAAAAAAACAAATAGCTTCAGTTTTGTGAACTGAAATCTCCAGGCCAGCTTCTGTATCCCAGAGGTTTATCTGGCGATTTAATGGTAGCGAGAAGAGCTAGGTCAACAGCGAAGGCAACCATCTTGGGCCCTTAGGACAGGAGCAAGCAAATTAGACCATCGCACCTGTCTTTCCATAGTGTGAGTCCAAGCACGGTCCCCTGTGGAAAGCCGTGGTTGTCTGCTCTTGTCTCTTATCGTTGATGGGGTATATCAAAGTTCTCTATTTCAAGTAACTCTCCGCCGATTCGATAAGGTGTGGCAATTTTACCGAGTGCATCAAGGATCAGGTTCTATCATGCCGAGTTGAACGCGATCATCACTACGTATATGCTTGCTTTGACATTTCCTCGCCATTCCTGTTTAGCGGTGACGAGAACCTGTTGCATGGCATCGATGGTTGAGCACCCAGGGCGAAAGTCTGAAAACTGTTGGAAGAAGATTCTCTTTCCTCTGTCCTCCAAGTACTGTTAAAGTCTGCAGGACTGTCTGTCCTGTAGTAAAGGGCGGCTCCTCTCCCCCACGTGCTCATCGGGTCTGTTCCTCTATCGGGCCTTAATGTTGCTGGACAAATAGATGGGAATAGACAGGCGTTGAATAGAAAGACTCTTTTCTAAATGATTATTTATTCCACGCGAGAGAAAGAGAGAGAGAGAGAGGGAGATCTGGCTGCAGGAGGGATGACCTCCCGCAACCAAGACTAACCGACGACTCTCCCGACTCCCGCCTCCTGCGCGTCACTACCCAACCGGCAACCTTTTTTATTATCAATGATGACTTAAGTGTAATAACCAGTTTTATTTTCTTAAATGCTTAGAACTATTTTAATGTAATCATTTATTATTGCAAGTAAAAATTAATTTTGAAAATGATTCAGTATTTTACTTAGATATAGAAGAATATTTTTGGTGGTCTTTATATCTACTAAATTTATTTATAAGAAAATACTCTTAACCCTTTGAACACCAAATCTTTTTTTTTCATTACATGTAGAATAATTACTAATTTTTACTTATATTGTCATTTATTTTTTGGAATACGCACGCACACCACATGTGCGTGCGTATTCTCTCTACATGGCTTAAGTGCGCACACAGCATATGAGTACATACTCATAAAAGGATTGAAATATCAACCAGATATTATTTGTGTGTTACTATATAAATATTTGAAATAAAATAATACTTTAACGATAAAATATTATACAGATTGAGTGACAGTCGTATCCTGCATACGCTTGATGTCCTGAAAATCCTCAATATTCATATCTGCTATTTATAGAATTTTTCAGCAAACAGTACAAGCTCACCAAAATGTCAGCATGTTTCGTTTATTTTCAATTTCGGAGGCATATGTGTAATACGACTTTTTATATACTATGAAAATATTATTTCCGCATATAAATTGCTCAATTTTGTAAATTTTCCTTTGAATATACAAAGGAAATGTAAAATCGTTTGAGGCGTGCTGGTTTTTTTTTTCTTCTTACAACAATTCAAAAAAGAAATCCATTTTATTTTTCTTCCCTAATATGGCATTCACAATCGAACAAGTTCAATTTTGAAGCGAATTTAAATGCGAAAAAAGCATATTTTTTTAAAAATTGAGGATGATTTTTATGATAGGCCTTTTCAGCTTTTCAATCCAAAAACTATAATAATATATTCAAAATTGAAATGCATTATTAAAAAATATTGAAACGAATGTCTGTCGATTATTATTACCGCTACCATATGGTCACGCTCATGATATAATATTATAAGCTTTGATTATAATTACTCTTTTCTTAAAAATGAGAATTTCTTTCCTGGTTTACAAATACTTTATGAAGAATTCGTTTAAGTTAGAGTTGCTTGAAAGTAAAATATATTTCTAGTTTCTGAGTAACAACAGATATATAATACTTATAAAAGCTAAGCGTACAAATGGATAGGTACTTTAACAGCCATTTCATTTGCTGCAAATCGTTCTTCAGGAGCGTTGATGTCTTGATGCTTTCAGTCTTATATTCCCACTTTTTCCAGGGCTTTTCCACTCTTATCTTTCCCATTTTGCATCATATTTTATTCGGTGTGCGTCATAGTTTATATTTTAAATCTTGCCTTGGGACTCATCCTTGCCTTGGAGCAAAAAGATGAACAACCCGTTTAATGCGTCAGCATTATTTTTTATAAATAATAACTTTGTAAAAAAATATATAGGACTGCGTTAAGAGGGTACTCTGGTTTAGAATTTTGAAACAAATCTATTTTTTGTTTTTTTTGCATATTTTCAAAGTTTAGATTATTATAAATATTTCCTCCAAAGAAATTTCCCAAATCTTAACCATTTACGGAGTTTGGTATATTTGGTACAAATCTTTTCTATATTCTTCGCTATTTTTTATACCAGATTTACGACAAAAATTAATTTTTAACAATTTAAAAAAAAAATCTAAAAAAGTAAGACTAAAAAAATATTGAGAGTAGGAAATTTCGAGATAGAAACTATAGCGACATTTTTATTAATTAGTAGTCTTTTTATTTTTTTATTTTAAATGACTATAAGGGTTGAAATTGTATCAACCAAGATACGTCACTTTTTTTTACCCCCCTTTCACTTTACTAGCATATATCTTTTTTAATTTTACTTTTTTGTATATTTTTAAAATGTCAAAAAATATATGATAATAAAATGAATGTTAAAAATATTTAACATTAAAAACATTTATATTTATATATTTCTTATACACTTAAACCTTTTTTTTGTGCGGTAGATGCAATCAGTGGAAATTCGCATAAAAAGACGTCGCACAAAAAAAGCTATGATTTATAGAAAAAGTGAAGGTGTGTTCCATGGATTTTAAAAATCGCATAACTTTGAAACAGCTATATAAAATATATCCAAAATCGCATAAAAAAGTATCATAAATGTATGATAATTTTCGTTGCAATTTTCGATATGATTCAAAATCGCTCTCTTCTTCGAAAGAAATACTGTAGTATACTAAGTGTCAATGTCATCATTGTTTTGTGTAAATTTTCTCTTTTCAACAATATAATTCATAATCAATAAAATTGCTAATATAGTCTCTAACTCAAAAAAAAAACACAAAATGGCGACTGTAAAAAAAAATTCAGTAAGATCATTTTTTCGCCTTAATTTGTCATAGTTTTAATTTTTTTAGATATTTCGATACGAACTCTTTATAAAATTGAAAATTAATGAAAAATAATTGCATGAATAAAACCGCATAACTTCGAAATCGCACAAAAAAGTAGAAAAAGAAGTTTGAGTTATGTTTTACTCCAAAATGTCACTCATTATGTTTTGCTCAAAATTTACTTTATTTTAAATTTATTTTATTTCAAAATTTACTAATTATGTTTTACTCCAAAAAATGTCTATAGAGTATCTAAATCTAATATGGGATATATAATTTTATATGTGGCCCGCGGAGTTATGATGCATTGCCAAAGTGGCCAGCAAGATCATTTGGATTGGCCACCCCTGCTCTAGACTAAAATACCCCTTCAAAAAAAAACCAGTCTTGAAAATAAAAAAAATAGTTTGAGATTCATGGCAAGTCATGTTTCTTTTACCGTCTTTAACTAATCTTGAACATGCTCAAATGGGAAGTTTCTCATTATCGGAGTCTCGCAGTTGGATGTCTCTATCCGTCAAAGGTTGTAAATTTAAAATTTACATATTTTTTATATAAATGAAATATAAACTCCTCGTGAAATTATATTTCTAAATAAATATTTTTTTGTTCGAACGTAAATGGAATGAATGAAGCTGGTAGTTCCAGAAATACCCGACCTAATGTATAAATAGCTATTTCAGTTTTTAAAAAAATACTTTAGTGGGAAAAATACACTTTATAAAGCTTAAATTTCAAGTTTAGATTTAGGTTTGCTAACTATAAAGCAGTAAATTTTGAGAAGCTCAATGGCTCTCACTATAAACAGGGTATCGAAGCTATTGAACTGGGATTATTCTCGTATCCTTTTGCGGCCAAGGCTTTTGGTCGACTCTTTTTCTTTCATATAACTACAAAAAGGTTGGGGCTATTTATCTCAAATTATAAGTGAATTCACACACTTATTAATCCCGTGCTATAATAACGTCAAAGCACAGCAAAGCAAAAATCGTGATTTTTGAACTTTAAAAAGTTCAAATCGTCCCGTAAATTTAATCGATATGTGTGTTGAAATTTAAACAGTTTATTTGTGCATTAAAGTGATTTATTTTCAGCACCCCAAATATTTAAGTTCGATAAAACTCACATAGTAATCATTACAACCTTGGGTGAAATTTAGTTGAGTAACGTTAGCATAAGCATTATGCAATCTCCAAATAGTTTTAGACTCTGAAACAATATCAGGTTGGTGCCCTTCTATTGTGGAAACGGCCCACCATTATCGTCTCGCACAATGCGTTAAGGTTACCCGAAAGTGTTCAAGTAGTCCCCAGACTCCCAGGCTAGGGGTAATCTGGAAGGAGCGGGAATCCCACACAAAGATAATCTTTCTTGCGCCTTGGAAACCGATCCCAAACACCACGAAATCAGACCATTCGTATAATTCTCATACGTGATATTCCGCTAAGATCCAATGATAGCGCCGTTTAAGGAGAGCTCAGATCCTATCCAGCGGGGAAATAAAATTTGATAAGACTTATGAGCCTCAATGCCCCGCGAGCGTGATTCCCCTGAATTCCCACCCCTCCGGATGCCAGAAAAATGCCCGATTTTGCGACGAATCGTCCGTGAAAAATTAGCGCGGATTTTGCATATGGGTTTTTGTCGGCTGTCGTTTAAGCCGATGTGGGTTTCGGTCTGGAATTCAAATATTAATGAAATAAAACAGTTGTATAAACATAGAGCGCACGCAGTTCCCGCAGAGGCTTACGTTCCCAGATACAATTTAATTAACTCGCGGGACGTGTACTATCGAATCAATTCGTTACCGGGACTGAATTAAATCTGGATTTTTCCATACGTGTACGTATAAATTTCGTTAAAATCCTAGAAAATATATTTCAAGTACGAATCTCAAAGGTAAATCTTTAAAGTTTTGTGAAAGATGATCAATTTTTCTTTTATTTAAAATAATATTTTATGGCATTAAATATAAAACTACAATTTTATTCAAATACTTATGGGTGAGGGTGTAGTGTGGGCGATTTTCCATAATTTAGTGATGTTAATAGCAACAATGACGGTTGGGTAGTGACGCGCAGGAGGCGAGAGTCGTCGTTTAGCCTTGACTGTGGGAGGTCGTCCCTCTTGAAGCCAATTACTTAAAGAAAATAGTCTTTCTATTCAACACCCGTCTATTCCCATCCATTCGTCCAGCAAAATCACAGTCGGATAGAAGAACGGACCCATGCGCTAATAGCTCCAAGAAAGAAGTCTAAAGGCGTTAGATCTCACCGACCCACGCTACAGTGGTGTCAGAAGTGGGCATATAGCGCCTTCCTGTTGGAACCACATGTCGTCGATATCCCTATAATTCAGGTTAGGTTACAAAAAGGTAATTATTTGGGTGAAACGTAAATTGTGTAAAGTGATAAGTAAATTGTTTTGAAAAATTTAAAAAAAATCAAATTTTGAACCTGGATGAAATTATCAAATCTGCTGATGATATTTTATAAAACTAAAATATTCTAAATGGACAATTCATGAAACGACCCAATTGCAACCCAAAATATGACCAATACATTGCCTCAATTTTGATAGCCAATCGCTGTTTCAAATTGATAATAGATATATTAAAAATATTATAATACACATACGATATGTTTATCTCTTTCAACTATCAAGTATAATTGAAGGGACTAAAAATAAAACGTGCACTTAATATTACATCGGTCTGAATATTGTCGAGGATCCATCTTCAGGTAACCGACATAATAACATCGGGATTAAATCATTTCCACTTATCAATGGGGAGAACCTGGGTCGGATCTTCTCTTCGGGCAAATATCTTGTTAAGGAGAATGTCGGTTGAAGTGTTCAATCAAAAAAGTTGGCATCGGCTAAAGCGACGAGAAAAATCCTCCTATGATGAAAGCTTCAATCGATTCTGTCATTCTCAAAATGGGATATTATTTTTGAAATAAATTACTCTTTTTCAATAATATAAAACAAAGCTAAGAGTATTTTATATGTATAATACTGAAGTTTATTAGAATTAGGAAGCTTCTAAATCACTGAAAAAAAGAGATAAATAGCATCCTCCGTTGCGCAACGCGTAATTTTTTTATTTTTTTATTTAAGCAGCCGTAGTGTCATATAACAGCTAGCAGTAGTAGGCCGCATTCACCGTCTGTCGACGTAGCCATCACCAATTGCAAATACTATTTAATTAAGAATGAATTTATAAATTATTATAACGTGTGCGAAACAAGCTCCCGCTTTGGCTCACCCAGATGATGCTGAAGCGCCACTCATATTCTCGAACCAATAGCTCCCGATACGTTCGTCACAATCAGATGCGGTAACAATACAAATGGACACAATAAGAATTATAAATCGTAACAGTTCTTCGAAAGGCCGAAATGAAAATACATTAAAAGACGCCGTTTATGATTTTCTTTTTGTACATTCACACTTGGGTTTTACTTATTATAAAACCTAAACGAATAATTTCGCGTTGCGCAACAGAGGATGCTACTTTTCATCTTCTTTCTTCAGTTGCGGCATCAAGAAGCTTTCTATCTGGTGGAATAAATGTATTTCTAATGAAGATAACTATGTAAAAAAATAAGACTTTTATATGTCACTAATAAATTTGTACAACTAAAGTTCGGATTATATTTGAATCCCCCTTGTAGTTCTGAAAAGTTAAACATAAATTTAAGTTTTAGGTAAATATGACATGTATTTTACATATTTAAATAATATTATGACTTAAAATTAGAGGGAAGCTATTTTGTTCCATAATATTCTAAGGTCAACAAAGCCATTTAAGTATGTAAATTATTGTATAGATTTCGTCGCTGAATTTTTTTAAAAAAATTTAATTTAAAGTTTTTGTCATATAATTTGTAGAAAAGGTAAAATCTAAATATAAATTTGTAAAATTCTCAGTATTTTAATTATTATTGTCGATGTAAAAATGTATTTCATGCCAAAGCTTTGTTTATGTTGAGTCCTTTTCATTATTAAAACTTAATTATTATTCCAAAACTTATGAAAAAGTTGGACTTCCCCTGATTAAATTCTTCGGTAGGTTTCACGAAAAAAAATCTGTTATTTATATAAAGCAAAAATTTTCGAATTCATCAATTAAAATGATAATAAGCGCAAAAATCTCGGAAAGTAACTTATCGTAAGAAATGTTGTTTTTTCCATCAACCTTCGATGTCGATTTTCTTTTATGTTTTCCTTCGGCGGAAAAAGTTGAAAGAACTTAAAGAAAAGCGAGAAAAACATTTATAATGAAAATGCGCGGAAGCCAACTTTTTAAGTGCAACGATTTGAGAGAAGTGATGGTGAAACTTTTTTCGAAAAAAAAGCATCCTTCCGGCGAAAAAGGTTAAATAAATATATTTTTTGCCGCTCTCCCGCCGAAGAGGAAACCGGGAGGGAGAGGACGTACCGCAAAGTTGAAAATATGAAAAGCTCAAGAAGGAATAAAAAATAAAGCCGGAAGGATGGGAGCGAAAACACATCGCACGATGAAGTTTGATTTAATAATACCAACCACTTCCTGGACTGGATTAAAAAAATGCGTATCCCCCCTGAAATTACATTATTCCGCCTCTTGAATTTTTGATGCGTTTTTTAACTGCTGTTTTTTTTTGGCAAGCTGTTTAAATATCGACACACATACAAGTTAAAATACATATTTACGGAAAAATTAGCCCGTAAGTCTTTGGTGCTATTGCACTATGAGATTATTAGGATTTCTGCATGAGTCCACTTTGAATTTGAGGTAAATAACTTCATTTATACCCTTTTGTAGTTGTATGAAGAGAAAAGGGTCGACCAAACGCCTTGGCCGCGAGAAGATACGAAGGTAGTCCAAGGGAGATAACCTCGCCTTTCAGTCCATTGTTTTAACTGTTCTATTATTTTTAGGGCGGATGTTAGATTCCACGATGCCCGACCATAAAATCCCAGGGAGGGAGTCAACTCTACGCCCGATTGAACCCCTGGGGTAATGATGAAATGTAGAGGTGCGCGAAAGCAGCCTCGTCGGTTTACTCAACGAACGCAGCTAACGTGAGTTTTGTACGCAGGTCACCTTGTGCTGGGAACCCGTAAAAGAGTATATGGGACTCGTCTCCATGGCTAAGTATATTTTTCCTGTGGGAGGGCAATCTTGCATAAGACACTATGAGTTTGATCCCAGGGTAGTATCAGATTCTTACTGATTAAACTCTTCCCTTGTTCTTCTCTGCCCCCCTGCTATTGTTTTCCACATTGCTTCAGGATGGATATTCTGGCCTTAAGTAATTGGCCCTATTCTAGTGCTGGAGAGCCGCTCTGTGTCTCTTTCTCTCACTGTCGGCTCAGAAAACAGGTTTCAGCCATCCGTATCCAGTGAGCACCTGGGTCAAGCGGTAAATCGTTCATAAGTTGGTGGATCCATCTTCCCTTACTGGACTGACCCCATCTCTGCTGCTAGGCTTCGTTCAGTTTCTGATTATGCTCGTTGTGGTTTGTTATATCTTCGAAGTCCAAGACCCTCTTCTTTGCTTGGAAGTCCATAGTTATGAATCGATACAAAAATTTGTCTTTATTGCTGTGAAACATCGCCAAACATTCGATTAAAACATTATTATGATTCTGATTTTGTTCCGTTGTGAGCAAACGCGGCACCCATCTTGCGCACAGCTTTTTCATGTCCAAACTTTTAGTCAATGTGCGATTTACAGCACCTTTTGTAGCACAGCACCGTGTCTACTAGCTTGCACACTTCCAGTTGATGACCATCTCTTTACGAAACCACTTTTAATCTGAAATAAATTGTTCCAGCTCCTTTTTCGCAATCTTATGAAAAGAAAAGGGTCGACCAATAGCCTTGGCCGCGTATAACTATGTTATTTACGTTAGTATTCCGCGTAAGGATTTTCGGATGGATTTTGAAGCAAAATTCAACGCTAAGAATCTACAGACCTGTTTAATAATTTACCCAGTGATCCCTAGAGAATTTTTTTTTTGAAAAAAGAATTTCCTGCTAAAATTCACGCAAATCTAGGATTTACAGCGTTATTCATCGACGGGCATGACCTATTTGATGGTATCTAATGTTACATATATAAATGATATGTGAATTCGGGGTTCTTAAAGCGCTGGGTCGTAAAGTTTTAGTGTCGCACATTCGGGAACAATAATGTGATATGCATCTTTGCTTCGAGGGGATAATTGCATGTGTGTTGTTAAAATGTACTTTATAATGCCAAATAATAGTTTTGAATCCATTCATGCGGCATCATTTTAATGACCATATGCAAATATTACGCTTCATAAATCGAAGATATTCTGCATTTTATTCATGTATACAAATTATTTCAAATCATGTGTGGATAAATGCCTCTTAAGTGCGATGTTCGAATTTATCCCACATATTCTTTGTCATCGATGGACTTTAATCATCTACATTTATGTATATAATTAACATGTATCAGATCAACAATATACAATAACGGAGAACCTTGACTACGAGAAGAAGTATTATTCCCGCAGCGTCATTTGTAATCTCGTGGCTGTAACCTCTCTTTGCATTAAATAAAATTAATTATTTGTATCACGTACCTGACCATATTTATCCTAAATTATACTTAGTCTTGCTCTTTCAAATGAGCGCCACTCCACCCTACTCAGAATAACTGACTCTTCAGGGAGCGTGTTTTGAAAAAGGAAGTTTTGCTGCCGCACTCTGTATTATTATTAAATAATCATTCTTTTATACTAAATATTGACCCATTTAATGTATTCTATAAAGATAGATTAGTTGGCGTTTTACGCATAATTGTGTCGCCGGTTATTTACACGTTAAGCTCTTTAGACTTCGTTGCTGTATAACATATCGGCTTCTCAAAATGCTTATGAAAACACTTTTCGATTGAATAATTATTTGGCAATGGCAAAATATTATCCTTCCATCCCAATGCACATCCTTCCGTTGTTATTCTTAGATTTTATTTCCTTCCGAAGGCCCAATGTTCTTAAATATTCATCTGCGATTTTTAACCGGAGCGCAAGAGCAAAGTTTGGGTCTATAGAATTTCAACAAAATTAATACGGCGAAACATGTGGCTGCTCTGTGTAAAAATATAAAAGCACCCCGAAGAGAGGATGTGATGAAAAACAAAACATTAATAATATAATATACGAAATAATATCGTAGGGAACGGAGGGCGCAACAAGCCCGGCTCCTAAAATGGGTTTCCGCCGAAGTCTCCCGAAAAAAACCTCGGTCGGTTATTGAATTAAAAACTAATTAGTCCCTTTTCCTTTTTCGTGATTCGTATGGAATTGTTATTTATTTTGAGGCTTTGAAAACTCCCAAAAACTCCCCCCCCCCCTCTCCGCCCATTTCGCTTGCTTGCATTAAATACAATTATTTGTATCGAAATATTTCATTATTATTTGTATTTGTTGACAAATATTTCATATTTCACGCTACAAATACCAAATAGCAAACATGGATGCACAAACAATGCAATTAGCCTAAATTTATTGCATGGATTGAAAATGAATAAACAACCGATATTCCACTCAAGTGTCTCAATTTAAAAAAAAAAATATTCAATAAACATGTATTTAATTAAGTTTTAATTGATGATTAGACTGTGATAAAAATATATCTCTTTAGTACTTAAAAAAATGTAAATATGTATATATTAGGAGGACCCGAAAGTAATCGAAAATTTAGTAAAAACGTACTCTTTCAGGTTCTATTATCCGATTTAAATTTCTGGAACCAATATTTGCATCTGTGGATTGTTACCACTTCATCATAAACATTTTGCAGTATTTTACTGGCTTTTGTAGCATTCAAACCCAAATCAAATAAAAAAAAACCATACAATGCCAAATGTGGATTTCATTAGTTTCGGGTCTAGAAATTTTACCCTTAACATTAAAAATAATCTACAAATCACAAAGTAATGTTTCATAATACTTCTACAACATAAATATCTTACAAAGCTATTTTCGCCACTGTGTCTTGACACAAATTGAGTTCAAACATAAGATCTCAAATTGATCGAATACTTTCGGGTCCTCCTAATATAATGCAAGTATACTAGCTGGTACCCGGCGAACATTGATTTTCATATGAAAAATCTACTGTAAGTTAATTTTACTATACTTATATTATTTTAAAAAGTGCAAACAATAAGTTGGCTAAGTTGTATTGCAATTGAATGAACGGTATGGCAGCGCATTACATACGGACAAACAAACATTTTTTTTTATATATTAGACTATACCTATGTTACTCGCAAAACTTTTAGCAATAAGTGGACTAAATTTTATTGCAATCCGATAATCGGTATGGCAGCGCATTTCGAACGAACAAAGCCCAATTCATTTTTATATATTAGATCACATTTTACCTTTCGTCAATAATATGAACAAAAACAATATTTTACAAATAGGTCAATGTACATGTCGAAATCATTTTTTTAAATTACAACATGCACTAACGAAAAAAATATATATTAGGTTATCCCGAAAGAAATCCATTATTTTTTTACAATTTTAAACATTATTTTTTCAATATTCTTACGCGAATCAACACAAAATATAATCGCCTACGTTATTAACAACTAATTTCCTCTTATTTATGCAATTGTTAGAAACTGGATGATTACGATTGAATATACAAATCCAAATACTATTTTACTATCATCCGTTTTTTGACTTTGATGAAATGGGTTAGTTTGTTTAGTGAAAGCCGTACTGATACGGATACGACGAGGCAAGGAGTTGAAGACCATCAGTCATTTCAGACGAATTTGTGCCAAAAATTGAAAAACAAGTTCAAAATGATCACTGTGTGACGCTTGAAGACCTTCACAAAGAATTTACTGAGATTTCTGGAAGTGTAATTGGTGTTATTGGGTCGAAAAAACTTGATTACAAGAAGCTAGTGTGCAAGATAGGGTGTCCAGAATAAATTTTTGGATCTGTTTTGTACTAGGAGGATGAAGCTTTTTTGAACTATATTGTAACAGGAGATAAGACTTGGGTTTGCTACTATACCCCAGAATCCAAAATACAGTCTAAAAAGAAGTGGCGAAAGCGCGTGACAACCTCTCCATCGTTAGAATTTACTGTGACCGAACAAAATGGCCGACAAACACGCGTGACTAAACAAGCTGGCCGTTAGAATCTCCTATATACATCAGGTGTGCCATTTTCGAAACATTTTTTTTTTACCCCTTGCTGTTGAAAATGTACACTCAGCCTCCACACTCGTTGGAGGTATCGTCATATTTAAATGCTAGTTCGAGTTGATGACAGCGTGAGCCTCCATTTTCGTATAACACCATCAATGTGACTGATAAAATTCCTTTCTGCTGAGACACGGACCAAAACTCGCAAAATTCCCGATTTCCCGACAAATTATTTATTTCCGTCGCTGCAGATGTTTACTTATATGCTATAATACTTTGATGTGATTTGTAATTATATTACGGAGGAATAGAAAAAATCTGAACCCCGTATCTATTATATTTCATATCAATATTTCCATTATTAGAGTCGAGGTGTAGTAAATACATCACCGGTAGAGAAAGGTAAATATAACAATTTGAAAAACATATATGTACTGTATACATAAATTAAACAGTTATTGCCCTTAGGCGTTGCTTTAGCTCGCCAATTAGTAGTTACACCATTGTTTTCAAGCGTCCAGATTTCGGCGGGAATATCTCGATTTGGTGGCCTTTATTGTGCTGATGAGGTGTACGATTTCTACTAAAACAAAATGGCTTGTGCATTTGAAAAATCTTCACGTGTAAATATTATACAGTACTGACACCTAGGCGTTGCATTTGGATGATTCTTTAGAAGTCTAATGCTTTCCAGAGCAAATACACCAATTAAGTGCATCTGAGTATTAAGACGTTAACCACTCGACGCCGGATTCGAGCGAGAAGGTAAAATAAGACATCCCTTGGAAGTTAAACAACAAAGAGAATAGTTAATAAAGGAAGACCGGCGGCGCTAGGATTGTGCCCACGTGTGTCATGTACACGGAGGCACGTGCTGATGTCATAGCTTTGTTCACTATAATTATTTGATGTTTGCATAGAGAAACCATTTGTTATGGTTGAAAATTGCTTTCTCATATTCTTCCTCACGCTCTGGTTACCCAGCACAAACATTCCCGCGCCTACCCTCAGGATCCAGTTTTATTTTTTGAGCCCTCCATGCGTAAACACACAGTCTTGTGTTCTCAGAGTAAACAGGAACCGCAAGTCTTTCGAAAACTGTATACGTCTAAAATGAGGCTGACATTGCCGTAAAGATTGCGTCAAGCCCTTTACTTGCGATCATCTTTTGCATGGATGTCCTAGAAAAATTCCCATACGCCCTAGGAATGAGGGAATCACGCATATAGAGCGTGTTCTTAGCGAGGACTCACTATTTTTTACGTCAAAATAATATCCTTCAAATTACTCGACAATTTTATTTTTTTAATAATTGTCTCTGAAGATGAATTTACAATAATAAAACATTTTTAAAAATATTTTCTGAAATGAGAAAAGCAACAGTAAAAGACAGACGACGTTATTCCTTCCTTCGAACCAAATAATTGAGACGTCTATTATTGCATTTGGATAAATATTAGGGTATCGAAAAGTATTCGCATATTTTGAGACTTTATGTTTTGTGCCAAAACACACTGACGGAAACATCTTTATAAGTTTTTTTATTTGTAGAACTATCGTATAACTTTCATGAATAATTGTGGCTGTATCGAGTCTTCAATATTTTGTTCCTGCTTTGAATATCGCCCGTGAAGTGATCCCGATATTGCTGTTTTAGCTCCACGGGGCAAGTACAAATTTACGTCTGGCTGAATCACGGTGGCGTCCACCGGGCGTCCGTTCGGTGAGCTCCGTTCGCTTCTATAACCCGCGTATCTAAGGATTTCTGGATCGAATGCGTTAGCGCTGACCGATTTATGCCGCGCGCGAATATATGAAAACTTAATGAACCGACCCAAACACATCGTAATCTTGGGAGCTCAATCCAACTCCGATCATAAGCCTCTACTTCTACTCCACAAAATTATCCATCATTTTTATCCACGCATAACTTTTTGGGTATCATTAAAGCATCCTGTACCACGCACAATAGGCCGAACATATACACGCACTACCCAAGCTAAATATGTCCCGAAAAACCAAAGATCGTACTTCTGGAACCCACAAAATCCCGAATAAATAGCGGTTTTAGATGTTGTTCAGTTTTCAGGTCATTGCTTTTATCCGTTGATTTTATTTCCAGACAATCCGAAGTTCAACCCCATAACGCGTTTATCGCCGACGGGTTAAAATTTCATATTAAAATTGCACGTCAGTCAGTGCCAGCTAGTGTCTTTCATTAGATGCCTGAATTTTTAATTACAATCTTCAAGTTTTAATTTCTCCACGCCGTCATGATCGTTTTATGCCCCGTCCCGGCGCATGAAAATGTAAATATGGAAAATCATAGACAGGCCAAAATGCAACTATTCTTCCGCTCATAATTTAATTAGAAACTCGAGTAACGTCTTTTAATCTGGAGATTTAATTTCATTCAGAATCCGGAGTCTTTGTCCGAGGAGTCTGCTTCAAATGTTAAACTTATTTCGCCTGCGCCATGGGCTTTGTACCAAGATTAAAGATCTTGGGTCTCCTGGAAGGCGACCAAGGCAATAAACCGAAGGCTTTGGGATTACGCCCGGAGACGGAGCCAGACGTTGCGATATCACAAAGATATATCTTCTGCCCTATTCTCCTGTATAAAGATTTTCCGAGAGCATAAAGATTACTCCGGCGGTCATCTCTGAGGATTTGATTAGGTTTCGTCATATCAACGGGATTCTTTGTATGATAATTTATAAGTGTAACGTAAGCATCGGATCAAAGAATATCGATAAGTAGGGCCTTATGGCTATTTTTCCACTATTTTTCCAACTGATGTAATGAAAAACAAATTTTCTTCGAATGGAAAATTTACAATAAATAATAATCCTTTATGGGGCATTTCTATTTAAATTGACTTTTTTTATTTCAAAAATGTTTTTATAATGCTCAAAAACAGTTCTCTGGTCTATATTTTAAATTACGCGCTACAAAATCTACATTATAAGCTATTGCGTACTGACAGTACGCAATAGCTTATATGTATTGCGTACTGACGTATAGAGAACAGTCCCCTTGAACGATTTTTCAGAAAATACTAAATATTTCCTAAAACAAAGGAAAAATTCTTAATTCATCCGTGGTTTTTTTATTAACCGAGTAGATATCTATTAATTGAATAAAAATGTGGTCAATATATAATATAAGTAAAACGGTTTAAAATGAATACATTCATAGGCATCTACCTAAAATTCATATTCAAATAACCCTATCCTATTTTAATATATATTTTATCGCAATTATGAACGTCTTTATATTAAAAAATATTCAGGAATTAAATTAGGATTTTTATCTAGTCTTTTGTACCCAGTCGATAAGGTACCTTTTTTCCTCTTTCTCATCTAGACTTGGAACATTTTCTACCTTCATGTTTTACGACTGTAAGCTTCGTTATTAAATTTAGAACAATGCTTTGACTTGGAAAATAGTAATTCTTTTTTTGATAAGCGGAAAATGGAGACAGTGGAAGAATAGTTCTGTTTTGAAAATTATTTTAATTTCGAATGCAAATTTGTGGGTTTCAAGTTCTTTGATTGTTTATAATAATAAACTGATTGGTTTTTAAGTCTTACAATAAAATTATGAGCGGCAATAATAACTACAAACATATTTATCATAAAATTGACCACGAAAAAGCCTTTTACTAAGTATATCATCATGTACTAAAAAAATACATTATATCTATTTATATAAACAGATCCTTTTTTACGCGAGTTTTTTTACGCGGTTTTAAAATAACACGGCATCCAGACGTCCCCGAGTGGCTCCTCTCCCCCACGTGCTCGTTGAAATGACCGCACTAGCGCACGTGTCTGTTCTTCTATCGGGCCGTGATGTTGCTGGACGAATGGATGGGAATAGACGGGCGTTGAATAGAATGACTATCTTCTCTAAATTACTATTTATTCCACATGAGAGAGAGAGAGAGATCTAGCTGCAGGAGGGACGACCTTCCGCAGCCAAGGCTAACCGACGACTCTCGCAACTCCCGCCTCCTGCGCGTCACTACCCAACCGGCAACGGTGCACACACAGGAATATCTTCCACCGCTTTTGATCCCCCTAAATTACAAGTAGAAATTCCAGGTCCAATTTTAAACTACATGCACTCGATGATGCGTTGGAGGAGGGAGGAAGAGGTTACGCTAAAACGCAAAAGAACTACTATGCAACTACAAGTCCAATCTCAGTTTGAAGGGGTTTACGAAGGGGGATGCGTACGTCATATTCAGTATACGAGTATAGTATATCATCAAGATTGAAAAATTCAGTTCCCGAGATGAACCATTCTTACATTTAACGTACACAACACTGCAATCGGACATATCCGTCGTTTTCCATTGAGGTTTGCTTAACTTTTACAATGCGAATATATCCGTCATACCCGCTTTTCATAGACTTTGGTCTTGACGGATATATACGTCATATCCAATTAAGGCGTTAAACTTCTTCTTAACTTCAAATTCAAAGATTTGAATTTAAAGACGTAAAATACCTAGGTCTAAGATGAGATCCGCAAAAAAAATTACAAAAAGGGGTCGGCAAAAAAACCTTGTTCTAGAGGAGGTTCGTTGCTAAATTGAGACAAAATGGAGATCTAATTTTAGTTTGTCGTGACTATAATGTTAGAATGATGATATGGTGGGGTGCAGCCTAATTAAGTCTGTAAGGGTTGAAAGTCGGATAATATGCCACACGCCATTATCGTTGCTCGATCGTTTTTTGAGTTCCGTCTTCGGATTAAATCTGTCAAAGGCTTCCGCTACAATACCATTGCGGTTACCCATTTAGTTAAACAAACCCCCCATGCGAATACAAAACAGCGGACGGACAGAACTACGTGACAAAGTGCTTAACCGAAAATGTCTCAGCGAAATTAGGGACGAGTGTTGTAATTTTAAAACAAGGGGGCGCCCCCTTTTATCTCTGTACCTCTACTTGTAATTACTCAATTCGCCCGAGGTTGCTATTTATGTAAAATACTCCGGGCTTCCACCCCGAAATGATGTTTGCTTAGGCGTCGAGGGTTTGATTGAATCCACTTAGGGGTTAAAAATTAGCGTAGCATAAATTTTGCTCTACATATTTGGTAGGTGCGCACGTACTGCTCGCCTAATTTTATTATTTTCGTTGGGGATTTGCTTACTCGTCAATTATTGTTATCCTTGACTTTTGAACGCGTCCGAATCATTTTAACCCTTTCGATGCCCTTAAGTTTTATGCACACGAAGGCAGCGATCAACTCTTACATTTTCCAGCTCACAAATCATTCGCGTAAAAGCAGAATAAATTGCGTTTAGAACAACGACATATATCTCTTTTTGCACATGCACTGCTTTTCGTCCGTACAGGAGATGAAAATCGTCGGTTAGCCTTGATTTCGGAAAGACGTCCTTCCCACAGACTGAAAGCTATAATCTCTCCCTCTCTCCATAAATAATAGAAATTAATTAATATGACATTAATATGACCATCACTACGGCCCGAAAGTAAAATGAACCCGCGTGCGAGCGTGTTATATTTTTAATAATCGTAATATTTGTTTGAATTTAATGATAATTGGCCAATTATTTAAATTTTTAAAATTACAATACAAGAAGGGTTTAATCAAGGAGGCTTAACGAAAGAAATTTTACTGTCATATTTCGTAGACCGTTTAAGGGGCTGTTTTTATTTGAGAGACAAATGTTTATGATTTTTTTTCATAGTTAGTATCTTTTAACTTTTTTTACAGAATATTTGTATCTTAAAAATGAGACTGTGTAAGTCTGTAATTTGGTAAATGAATTTTTTCATAACCAGAAAGATTATCGTTTCGCTCCAAGTTATTCCAAAATTAAAATAATGTTTGCTAAATTTTACTCAATTTTGCTAAACATAACATAAACAAATATATTAAAAATATGTAAAATTATAAATTGAGATATGTTCATTGCCTTTGTTAAAAACAAAAGGATCTCAAAATAAATTTAGACCTTATAAGAGAAAAATATGAAAATTGAAAATCTTAAATAATTAGGGCTATTCGATTGAATATCTATCAAAAAAAAATTTTTTTAATTATAAATGGTTTATAAATTGTAAATTATTACACAAAATAATATTTATATAATTATTTTTTATATTACCATACAATGATACCATACTAAATAAAAGGCTTTTTCATGGTCTATGAATCCTTCGCACAATCAAAATGACTCTTTATTTATTAAATCATTTCAGAAATAATAAATGCAGAATCAGTTTAACAATCCAGTCCTTGTGACGCTGTTTTTGTTCCATTGTGAGCAAAAGCGGCACTCATCTTGCGCACAGCTTTCTCATGTCAAATTTTTTTGTTGATATGCGATGCAGCATATTTCTAAATGCATATTATATCAGATAATTCGCACATTTTCAGTCGATGTGCATCCAAAATCGTTTTATGGTTTTTCTGTATAATTTCTGACGTGGTCACTTCATTTAGTCGATTGTTGCGATGTTAGTCTCGGCATCTCGTACGGCCTCGTTTAAACTCTGTCATCCAATCCGCTTTTATAATTATATCACAAGCACATAGCGTTAATTAAATTTTGAACTTGATATCTTTAGGAAGACGTAAGTCATGAACAAGTGGTTCGTCAATAAAGTCTCGCAGTTGAGCTTATGTCTATTTCGTCTATTTATCTATTAGTCAATAAATATAAGTTAAAGTAACTGTTTTTTTTAAGTACCTTCTTAAATATTGCAATTGTTTCTTCTTGATTTTATAAACGAATGAAACAAACAGATTAAACCGATAAACAAATTACACAAAAAATATTTTAAAAATATCTGGTCGGATACTTCTGGGACTACTCTCATATATCAGCTCAATTAATCAATCAATCAAAAAATCCTAATATTTCTAAAAATATTTCTGTATAATTCATAGAATTGCAGAGTAATTTTTTTTTGAACCATTTTGATTATTAAAAGAATAAAAATAATATAATAATTATAATATACACATTGGTGTATATTTAGTGTGTCTTAATATCCAACCGTCAGTATTTAATCATTTGTAAAACATTTATTAATTCAATCAATAATTCTTAATATATTGATGAATATTTAGGATTTGCAATATTCGGGTCAAATCATATATTTTGGAGGATTATTAATTTAAAATAAAAACTATAAAGCTAAAATATAGCCCACATATGTAATATTTACAACCTTTGACGGATAGAGACATTCAACTGCGAGACTCCGATGACGAGGCGCAGACTCCCCCAGAATTTCATATTAGTTGAACTGAGACCTTTTAAATGAATTAAACTGGAATTTTTCCATGCATATATATAAGAATTTAATACATCATCCATTTCCATGTCGGTAAAGCCTTCTTGCACCATTTAACTTTGGGTGGAATGTTCCTGTATACAGTAAAGTTTTATAGTAAGTCTTTGTAAAGATGACCAAAGCTTACCGTACTTCTTACGAAAGTTATATAAGACTATAACAAGTTCAAGTCTTTGCACAAACATGCTCCCTGGGGTAACGATCGTACAAGAAATGCATAAAAGCAGATAAAACTGCCATTTTACCTATTTTATTTTATTTGCTTCACTTCCTTGGCATATGCTCAGGTTAAACTGAATAAAGTTTAGGACCAAAAGCACTCTTAAACTCCATGTTTGGTTGAACTTTCTATATTAACTCGTTTGATATAATTTCAAAACTACTTGTGTTTATATCTCAATTTATTATTTTATTTAGAGCAAATCAAAAGATTAAATAAATATTTTCAAATGACATTGTAAATGAAAATTCTAGTCTAGAGGCACAAATTTTGGATATTTTTTCAAGTTCGATAAAAAAAAACTAAAAACATTTTTAAGATAAATTTTTTATCAGAAAGAAAAAACACAAAAAATTAAAAAAGTTAGAGGCTGCATAGCCTAGTTGACACAATTTTAACTCTTTTTGTCATCTAAAATAAAAATTTTAAAACATAAAGATACTGCTATAGTTCCTACTTTAAAAAAAAAGAATATGATTTAATATTCATAAAATGTCGATCGTTTAAAAAAAATGTCATTTTTTGACCTTATTATTTTACACTTTTAATTTTTTTTAAATAGTTAAAAATATTTTTTTTACAAATCTGGTAAAAAAATTATAAAAAAGTTTTGTACAAAATTTGAAGTAAATAAATTAATTAAAACTTGAGATGTCATGTCAATCGAGTTAAAAAAAAGTAGTTTCGAAAAAAACGCATTTTAAGATTTTATTCGTAAATAATTGTAATTTTGGAAATTTCTTTGAATAATATTTATTTAAAAGTCTAAACTTTGAAAATATGTAAAAAAAAAATTAAAATCGATTTTTTTTTTAAATTCTAGACTACAATATCCTCTTAATGTGTATATTTTTGCGCGATTTTCTGCCGCGAAGTTGATCTACCGCGCAAATTAAGACATGGTGGATTGCGCGTCAAAATTAATCATTCTAATACGTTATTTCATAATTTTATAAAGCTTTCATAGTAATCCACATGGATTACGATATAAACGATCCACATATAGCGACGACACGTTAAATCCATTTGGGCTAACTCACCTTTGTTTTGACAAATCTACCTTTCATCGCAAAATCACATAAATTATCTGCATGTTTCTTTCGCCGACGTCGAAAAAATATTTTTGTGCAAAATTCTGGAGGGCCTCCCTGCCATTTAATTCAACTAATTCGTCTACAATAGCGTCAAATGTGGCATCATTAATACACTTCAAAAAATAAAAGCAGATCCTTGTCGTTGCTAATATTCCTTAATGAAAAGTTTACACGCACCCAAATGATACAACAGGGAATCAAATGACGTATTTAATCTAAAAAATAATTATTCTTAACGCATGTAATATTTATCCCATATATGCCCGATCACCTTTTTATTATATAAGACACAATTTAAATTTATTTGAAAATATCCCTTTTAGTAACTGAACCTTGTTATTCAGTCGTTATTGCCGGTTTGGATTACCGGGTGATGTATTTAATTGAGATTGATACCCGGCAAAAATAACAGGCAAATGATTGTAGCGAATCGGAACTCGCTTAAAATGAAATACTGGATGGATTGGATATTTTGACATGTGATTATTTTTGAATAAAATACAGTCTATCGGTGTTTGGTTTCAAATTGTTGAAAGCTTTGTCTGATTTGGCTAGAATCGAAGAAGAATAGAAAGAAAAGAGAGAGAGAGAGATCTGGCTGCAGGGGGGACGACCTCCCGCAACCAAGGCTAACCGACGACTCTGCCTCCTGCGCGTCACTACCCAACCGGCAACGGTGCACGCGCAAGAAGCGATCGGTTGGTAAGCAGGTGCAATGTCTTCGCAGGGCCACAAGAGATGGCGCTGTTAAAATAATACATTGCACCTGAAGAGAGACGGAAGATGTCGCTGTTAATCTGGCGCGGTTAACAGCGCTATTGTGTGGGGATGTTAAATCACCCAAGCTACAGAGCGTAGTAATACACCCACATCTTATCCTCCATCACGATAGAGAAAAAAGTACTTCAGTGTGAGTATTCTGGGCACCCATCTCGCTCACAACTTCTTGTAACCAAGTTTTTCCGACACAGTATCACCAAAGACACTTCGAAAAACACCAAGAAACTCTTCCTCTCGACTCGTGACGACCTCTCCATCGGAAGAATTTACTATGACTGAACAAAATGACTAAAAAATACGCGGGACCAAATAAACTGACCCTGTAACCTAACTTTCTAAATAACCCTCGTAATAGTTTTTACGTCGATATATTGGTTCTTGTGGCTTCCTATTTATATATCCAGCACATCTAAGTTATACATCAAATCAAATAAAGCTATTAATAAAGCAAACGACAATAGACTATTTAATCAAGCATTGGATAAAGACGATGAAGAATCACCTCAGGAGAAATGAATAGCTACCAAATACGGAACGCGATTTGAAGATCCATTGTTGTATTGAAATCTTTGAAATGTCCCTTATTAAAAAAATACTTTTTAATCATATAAATATATCATATTTTGTCCTTAATTATATAAGTGTGGGTCGTTGAGGGACAAGTGTTATTAATTAAAGAATGCTCCTCGTCCTACATGAATGCAGACATCATTAAAACATTGCGTGCCTACAACGTATTTTCTACAGAATGAAAACCACTTAAATCTCTTTGAGGATGATTAATTTTATAACTGCTAAAAACATCTTAATTTTAGCATAAAATGAAACATCAGTGATTTTCGACCACAATTTTTTTTTAATTACTTATATATCAGCAGTGCCAAAAATACGTGTACGTAAAAGTTAAGCTGCCATTGTAGGTGCCAATTTGTGGATGATAATGTGATCCCTGCCGAAAGCTTCATTGAAAATAAAGCACTATGGAATACTACACACCACATATGCGTGCATACTCTCTATCTGGATCGCTCGAGTGATTACTTGCCCATTTTTTTATAACACTCTCTTAAATATTTTATAAGCCTCAATATATTCTGCATACATACGGCGTTAACTCATTGATGAGTATCAACGCCACTGTGGTGGACCCACTCGAATGATCAAGAGAGAGTATGCCCGCATATGTTGCGTACAGAGCTAAATTGCGTCTCATTTTTAATGTCGTGCTTCTATTTGTGACACAATATTATTATTTATCCATTTTATAACATCAAACATTAAATTTACCATCTGAAAACACAAAAAATCATTTATATTTCAAAACATAAATATAATGTTTGGGTATTTTGAAGTGGTAGCTATTTTATATGCATGGTAAATATCAGTGTGGGCGACGGCTAATTTACATTTTACAAATATTCATATTTCGCAAAAATAAAACTTATTTGGGATGTTTTTATATGTTCACATTATCGAATCAAAAAGCTCTTAAATTATTATTTTTAGGGATGAAGCTTTGCCAGTATGAAGACTTTGAATTAGTTGCCTTTCAACTGCCGCTTAAATATTTGATTAAAACATGTAGTATGCATTAGGATCACTGTAGTCCATCTTTTCTACATTAAAGGCTGAGGAGCTTTCATGTGTATATATATTTAGATAGTATTTTTTTGGGTCGCTTGTGGGTTGAATGCAATAAGAGCGAGTAAAAAACGTATGCATGATGTGTTTTAGTACGTCAAACGATTTTTATTATTCACAGGATCATAAAAGCTCAGAGAAACGAACGACACACTTTGGAAAAAGCTTTCCCGCGTGCAAGCTTTTGCTTGTAAATGATTATAAGCATCACACGTAAAAGCTTATAAGCATCGCGCGTTATGGTTTGTCCCTACTCGGAGTAATAGAATCGAGAAATTTTCCCAAAGCCCACCGAACTGGGGGAATTCCGACGAAAGAAAATCCTTCGCACCTGTTTCGGTGACCTGAGCTTTTGAATATATATTGAGAAAACGGGCGGAGCTTTATGTCCGTATGTATAATAGAATATGTGTAATGCAACGCTCGTGTAAGTTTCTGTTTACGATGGCAGCATAAAGTCTTTCAACTATGTAATTGACGTTGAGGAGGACAGGACTTCGAAAACTAGGAGGAGATGCACTCTAAAGGTGGAGATTCTGAATTAATCGATGACTATATAAAGCATCGATAAACAATATAATTTAGTTAGGGGAAACTTCCAAATTTACGTGAAAGCTTCCCCATAGAAAATTTATAGACTGTGCTCAGATGTACTTTAGCTTATTTCTATCTATCTAAGGTCTTCATCTAAATTGTAATTTAAATTCCACTAAAAAATATAGGATATGTATTAAAAAGATGCATAAATTTATATCATGCCTGAAATTGAAAAATAATGACCCCAAATAGAAAAAGGTTTAAGATGCCAAAATTCCTACGAATTTATTGAGTGGTTTGTTAAAATAGGCACACTTTAAGGTTGTTTTTTTTTCAGCCCACAAATAATGATTGTGCTAATTTAAAAACCTTTATGGATATACGCCCAATATCTCACCAAAGTTTCATCGTAATCGGATGAATAATAAAGGAATGTATACCCCGCAAACAAATTAATAAATTAACTTATAAACAAACATTCAATTTATACATAAAGATATAGATAAGCAAGTTGTTTGAAAAAAAACAATAAAACTCTTAATAAATAATGATTAAATATCTATGTTGCTATTCATTAAAAACAAAATTCAAATGCATTTTTCAGGCATTCGTCAAACCTAAAAAAAAGTGAGTTTTTTTTCTATGGCAACAGAACTTTTTAAAAGTTGTGTTCAATTGGCGGGAAAAATAGTGAACATAATTCTTTTTTTAAATGTAAAAATCAAAATTATTTTTAATTAACATATATATTTATATTATTGATGAACCAAAAAAAATCAAAACCATGATAAAATATTATTAATTTTCGAACTGAAAACTTACTTCTAAATTTTTTGTTCAATTCGAAAATTGAACAAAAAATTGACGATTTTTACGTTTTTTTTCTTTATTTATACAATAAAAATGGTATAAAATGAATTTAAAAAATATATATTTTAGGTTAGTTTAAGATATTTATTAATATTCTAGAGCAGCGGTTCTTAAATTGGGGTCCGCGAAGTCATTGCTAAGGGTCCACGAAAATATATCTATAATAGAACACGATATTTTCGTGGAATTATCGTGGAAAAAATGCTTGTTTGCTTGAAAAAAGTCTTAAGAACGATGCAAAATATCGGGATACCGTAAAGGTTTTTGTTAAGGTCTGCAAAAAAAATTTGGTCAAAAAGGGATTCGCGAAAAAATGTTTGTTTAAGAACCACTGTTCTAGAGAATAAACCTTAGTTTGAGTCAATGGATTAAATAGTTATTTTGCTATCACCCTATTCGGTTTTTAAAAAAAATCACAAAAACGAAGAAAACAAAACAAACAAAAAAATCAAGAAAACGCGCTTAATAGTTCTCAGTGTGCCCAAACGACTGCCTTAAGTTTTATAAAAAATATTTATATTTTTATTCCTATTTTACCCGTCAAAATGACGATCAGGTCGCCATGAAAATTTAGTCCTCATGCGTTGTTAATCTGAGTAGATTTAATTCTCCAGATTAACAGTTACATCTTCCGTCCCTTTTTAGGTGCAGTGTGCTATTTTAACAGTGCCATCTCTTGTGGCCCCGCGGAGACATTGCTCCTACAATTTCCGACCGATCCGGTTGCCGGTTGGGTGGTGACGCGCAGGAGGCAGGAATCAAAAAGAGACGGCTGTTGGCCTTGACTGAGGGAAGGCGTCCTTTTCACAGCCAAATCCCTGTCGTACTGAATAAAAATTTAGATAAAGAAGAGAGTCTTTTTTGTATAACGTTGAAATATCGAGATTGTTGTAAACGCGTTTAATTTTCTAATTATCTTCTGAAAAAAAATATTTTTTCTTAAACTTTGACTGAACTTGGCTACCTATGGACACCTCACGCATGCCTCCGACCGGATGATGATTCTCGAAGAATCGAAAAATCCTGTAGTAGATGCGATGGCAGAAACAACATTCTTCAGAGCGATACGAAAATCGCTACAGATGGAAAGCTTCGAAAAGCATCCAAAATTCGGCCAAGGGTCTACGTTGAATTGGTGTCAGAAGAGGGATATAAACAATATTGTAAATATCTGGTCAGTGGAATGATGCAAGGTCAGATGCAATTTCCAACAAATTTATTCCAATAGTTTCAAATCTCTTCTATGGATTCAGTAGACTTGATCTTTTGGTCTTTATATATTTGATAGATTCGTGGTCCAGACTGGTGATAGACTTATCGTGCATTTATTCAAATTCAAGATGATTTGAACATTGGAATTCATATCGACGTGTTCATAGTCAATTAAGCCTAATTTTATTGTTCAAGAAACTCAATTTTCGTACTGAAAACAAATTTTAAAGTTATCATTAAGGTTCAAAAATGGCTTAAGCCATTATAGCCGTGCTTATAGAAAGATGTTCAATTCAAAAACTCATTTTGGACGATTCAAACGATCGTTCTTGAAAGTAATTTAACCAGGGACTATATAGTCCTCTTTTTTCTGTAATTCAGAGTATGATGCCATTACGGCGTATAGAGAACATTGCAAGAGCAAAAAAGCTTGCAGCAAAGTCATTAACGGTTTTGTGGACAACTTCTGTTGGAACAAAAACTGTCCACTAATTGATAATTGATTATTCAAATAAGGCTTAGTTCCCTGTCGCCTACCAACCGAAATGTTGCTGTTCTGCTCAAATTTAATTACACCCCTATACATGTTTCCATTTAATATGGACTGACAAAGCTCTCTATATGTCTGATACAATTGCAATATTGTTGCTTACAGCTTGCCATAATTCTAGGATTGAATAAAGAAAACCCCAACCCTTATTCACCTAATTATTTCGACGAAAATAGACTCATGAAAAAACAATATCTCCCAAAAGAATCACACTAGTCATTTGATTGATTGACGTTACAAGTCGCCTATTTGGTATATACAAACATCCCCTGGGCGATAAAAAACCTTTTCTAACGCCCCTCTGTCAAACAAGTTTGACCTCTTAAACGGAAAATTCTGATTAAAATTTAAGTCTACCCTCGTCCTGGTTGCTTTTAACCAACAACGGAAATTGCCAATTGAAAACATGGTAAACGAATCTCGAATAAATATTTTTATTTCCACCCCGAAACATAACGCAATGAATAAAGCCACAGAAAAGCGCTCAAACTTTAAGGGTTGATTATTTTTTTCCCCCTCTCGAATGCTCTAATCAAAGTCTGCCACTATAAATTCATCATAATTATGGAGCAAAGCTTGGCTGTTTGCATTGCAGTCCAAACACAAAAGCTTTCATTGTGCGCACTTATTAACATGACAGGACAAAATTAGGTCCTACAAAGGTGGATTTGAGGCACGAGCTAACCATCCAGGACGAACAAGATTAACGCAGATAAATTAAGTTACACACATCTGACACCAATGAAATATTTTCTACATAATAAATAGACTGAAGTGGCGTTGGATTCATAACTCAGAAGCTATCATTTCAAAATTATCATATTTAAATATATTTAAAAATGGATGTCTGTGGTTTGTGGTTCGTTTGTCTCGTATACTTTCCTATACTATTCATCCAATTGCGATGAAACTTTGGGGAGTTATTAAGCGTATACCCATAAACGTTATAGAATTAATACGGATGCACCATCATTGAGTATTTTTTTTTTTTTTTAGTATATAGGTTGACTGAAATATCATCAGTGGTCTAATTTTTTGCTTTTAATTCGGGGAACGTTGCTTAAATATTTTTTTTATTTATAAGGATATTCCATTTTTGCCTCGGGGCAATTTTAAGACGGGGAAGTTTCCCCTAATAGATTCTTGATTTACTCCGGAGTAGGAAGTAAAGTTGCCGAAAAAGGGTTGAGGAAATTTCATCACGGTCGATTTTCCGCGTTCGGAACCTCGGCCGAATTTGGAAAGTATCCTCGCATGACGATCATAAAACTGCTGGAACTCGGATAGGGATAATCTAAAATGGTTTTTAATTATCCTTCTCTTCATTTTTCCACTTTTTCAATCAAAAGTTTTTTGCCGGTGTCATCTTTCATTGAATCCAAACTTTTCCCATTATTCTCCATTATGTAAAATAAAAGCAATTGAAACTTTCAAGTTAAGGAGATAAAAAACGCTACGTAAACTTTATTTATGACGTTGTTGAAGATTTATTTGCGGCGATATTTTAATACAAATATTCAACTTTGGAGGAGTTTTGTTCTGCGATTTAGATTTCGGACGTTTAAGGACTATTAAAGATTTCATGGCGCTGAAAAAAAATTATTGCAGGAGACAAAAAGATACAGAGAGTCCCATAAATACACATTTAAAATGTGATTCATCATTCATTTTCAAAAAAATACAGCCAACCCTTCTATAGCGTCAAGATAGGGACCACACTATAGAAATAAGACGCTATATAAAATTATTCCAAGTCTATTTCAAATTATTTCCACAAAAAAAATTAAATTAAATCAAATTATTTTATTATTTATGAGGGTCATCTAAAAAATAAGGTTACAAGAGCTCCTTAGACCAGAAGTTTTTTTTTGTTTTAAAAACAGCGCACCTGACATGTAAGTGAGATCCTAACGATCAGTTTATTTAGTCCCGTGTGTTTGTCGGCCATTTTGTTGAGTCACAGTAAATTCTCCGATGGAGTGGTCGTCGCGCGCTACTGCCACCTCCCATCCCTGCGAGATCTACGCGATTATCCATTTTTTAACTTTGCAGAACAATATCATCGCCATTATTTATCGGAATCTCGTTGAAATTTATGTTAGTGATGTGATGAGTCAATAACATGTCATGAAGTGGGTTTGGTTGTTCTTTTGTTTGGCTTTTGATGGCCTTCAGAAAGAATTTCCTAAGATTTCTGGAAGTCTCCTCAGTGATATTGTGTCGGAAAAACTTGATTATGAGAAGTTGTGTACGAGATGAGTGCCCAGAATGCTCATTCATGACTTTTTGTACTCTATCATGACGGGGAATGAGATGTAGATATGTCACTATATCACAAAATCCAAAAAAATATTCCAAAACAAAGTGGGAGGAGCGCACGACTACTACTCCATCGGAAGAATGTACAATGAACAAAATGGTCTACAAACACGTTGGACCAAACAAACTGACCATTAGGATCCATCAAATATGTCAAGTTCTCCAACTTCAAAACAAAAAAAAGTCCCCGACTTCAGGATTCTAGATGATTCTAGTAAAAGCGCCCCAATGGAAACATAATATAGATAGACTTTCAACAACAATATTTAAGAAGTATTTATTTAAGCATTTTTTAAAAATATAATTAAATTAAATTTAAAACAACGGAGAGAAAAGGGAAATGAGTACTATTTTATTAAGTCAACATAATGAGATGGTGGCATAATAGCGACATTTTTAAAATCAAGTCCGATGAGGATGATTGTTGACAAGGACTTGCCCAAATAATTTGATTTTTTCCCCAATAATTTGACTATACTACAAAAAGTGGTTCGTCCTTAAAGTCTCGCAGTTGGGTATCTCTTCTTGAAGATATTCAATTAAGCATCCTAAATTTAAGCAGATATCTTTAGTTTTTCAGATTTACAGTTTCATAATTGAACCAAAGCGTTAATAGGCTGGATTGCATTGCTTTTAAATGCATTTTGTCTAAATTTACCACAAGCAAATAATTATTGTGATCGAGAAATTTCAAAAATTTTATCCGGACGATTTGAAACATTTCGATGTAACGATGCGAAACTAATTAAAAGTTATAGAACTCTAATATAGTCCATGCTCATTCGACGGACGTGATCTGTGTCTGGGAACATGAGAAAATATGAAAATGTATTTAAAGTGGATCGTAATAAATCTTATGAAAAAAGTTTTTCCATTTCTTTAGAGAAGTTTTTAACGTTGTGACCATTTAATTTGCGTTCATTTGAGACCCTTAACTCGGAGACAAGACAATTAAAAAAGTATAATGAAGAAAGAACAGAGAAAGGGGAGGCTTCCGTTAATCCGAAAGTAAATTAAAAAAATGGAGTCAGTTATGGAGATGTCTGAACTTTTCAATAAGTCCCCTCGGTAATGTGAACTTATACTTTTCAGCTGAGACTTCTTCGCACTGCGAAGAATTGATGCTCTGAAAACCAATCAAATTTATGCCCACATATATCACACATTTTTAAACAAAATTTTTGTAATTTGTATTGCTATTAAATTGATAAATTGGAATAAAAAAAAACATGAACAGATGTTTTTTCATAGCAAATGCTTTTCAGATTGGTCGATATATTTTTTCAGCACTACTGTTTGTTTTTCCTTTTTTTGTTCGTTTTTTTGCCTTGCCAACCCATATAAAAACCGCACTTTTCCCCATGCGTTTTATTGGATGAGTTAAATTTTACGCAAAAGCACTTTAATGTTTTATCAATCGACTTTATTATCCTATCGCAACACTTTGTTGGGCCGGCCTGGATTGTTCGGGAACCTTTGCTTGCCGAAAAAAGCCTTCCTTTCCTCCGCAGGGGGATATTATGTTTTTTCAATGAAGCGTTTCCCAGATCGGACAATGGGGGGTGGAAAGCTTTCGGAAAAGCCGTCTGTAAATAACGCGACCGCGATGATACGAGCACACCAGCCCTGTGCGCTAAACCACCCTCAATAATATATAAGGAGCGAGAGGTCACTCCACTATTTCCCCACAAAGCTCTCCCGTAATTTAGATATGGATATCGAATTGCTGCGACAAACGCGGATCTTCCCTTTTAACAACTATGCCGTGGAATTGAATATCCCGCCTTTCAAGAGAAACTCCCGTGCTGCTTCTTGAAATTTCATATTGTCTGGATGCACTGGAGGGGTTTCCATTTATGCCAAAATCTCTTCATATACGATACTAAGAATGAAGACCCATAACTCGACTACCAACAAATATTCACCGTCTCAAAAATTAATATTGACGAGGACTATTAATGAAAATTTTATAAAATATCTTCAAATATAAATATACCATCAAATATTTATACCATCAGATTTTTGTAAATTTCTTAGATTTGTTGTCATCATTAACATTTTTGCATGCATACAAATTTTAATTATTAAATAACAAAACAGTCAACTTAATTTCATTTCTTAGTGTGAGGGGGGACGCTTTGTTCGTTTTTCAAGACGGCAACGCTCGCACGCGGGTTTATTCTGCCATCGGGCCGCCGTAATGCCAAGCGATGAGTTAGAGGAGGTCATCTGCTAATATAAATACTTTTGTCTTAACTTATTTACTCTTATTCTCTCTAAATTAAACTCTTATTTATCGAAAGAGAAGTTACAGCTATCGACCTGTGGGAATGACATCTTCCCGCAGCCAAGGCTAATCGACTACTCCCACTTGCTATGCAAACAAAAGAAGCGATGAATATCGTTATTCTATTCTTCCATATATCGCTTCCATCTTGCATATATGAGGGTCAACCAGAATGTAAGGTTACAACATAGCAGGGTTGAAAAATATTTGTATTTAATTTAAATTCACAGGAAACTTCAAAAATATATTAAACTATAACATAAGATTCTAGGGTAACACCCACGTCTCATGTCCCAACACGATTGAGTCCAAAAAAACTTTTCTTTTGTTGTGAAAGATCGGGCTGCAAGAGGGACGTCCTCCCGCAGCCGAGACTAACCGATGATTCTTTCTACTCTCGCCTCCTGCGCGTCAATACCCAACCGGCAATGTTGCACGTGCAAGAAGCTGTTAAAATAACACATTGCACCTGAAAAGAGACGGAAGATGCCAACAGATTTAATTAGCCAGATTAACAGCGCTACTTCGTGGGGATAATAAATCACACACGCTACACTAGTGTCATAGACCTCCGCCACTAGATCTTTTTGAATGGTTTTTTGGATTCTGGAATTTAATGACACACTCACATTTCATCTCCGTCACGAATCCAGAAAAGCTTGATGATGCTTCAGTGTAACCATTCTGAGCTCTCATCTCGCACACAACTTCTTTTTCACAAAATTTTCGGACACAATGTCATCAAAGAGGCTTCCAGAAATGTCAGGAAATTCTTCGTGAAGGTCGTCAAGTGTCACCCAGCGGTCATTTCGCATTTGTTCTTCAATTTTTTGCACAAGTTCATCAGAAATGACTGATGGTCTCCCACTTCTTATCTCGTCGTTATTATCAATACGGCCTTCTCCAAACAACCTAACCCACTTCGTGACATGATGTCAACTCATCACATCACCAATAAAACTTCCACGAGTTTCCGACGAATATTCCCGGCTATATTGTTCTGTAAAGTCATAAAAACGGGCGACCTTGCACGAACAAAAAATGGCTTGGGAGCGCGACGATCTCTCCGTTGGAAGAATTTACTATGACTAAACAAAATGGCCGACAAACACACGGGATCAATGAACTTCCCCTGGCCCTCGTAATACTAAATTCTAATCATTTATCATTAATGTATACAAATTTATTTTTATATTTCTTTATAAGTTTATAACCAAACAAAAAAAAGGAAATTAGTAGAAAATTTCATAAATTTATATCAATGCCATAACTTTTTGCTATACAAAGAACTATATTATGCAAAGAAAAGTATATTAATAATCTATTACTTTTAGTATATGCAATTGTAAAATCTAATGGTATACGCCAGTCATGCAAGTGCTGGACCCAATAATTTAGACTTCGAGGTTTTTAAAATATTCAAGCCGAATTCATCAGAGAAAATATTTGACCGTTTTCGAAAGCATTTTGCTGCCTGTCGCCAATTTACCACCCGACTGAATTGGCCACCCTTAGGCATCGCCAGGCTCGCCACCCCCATGGGACTGTACTGAACACGTATCATCACAATCTCACTGTACAGATATACCTTAAATTGGTACAGTTTTTAACTTCAGCGAACTTTCAACAAACGTGTTTTCAGTCAGATGCTGCATATAATCGGAGTTATACATTTTTCGTAATTGACCTACAGGTCTTTCAATAAGAACGCTCCATTTTCGAATGTAAATAAAACAAGTTATGTGTAATATATTTACTCTATATTATTTTTGTTTGAAAAAAGGTCCAATTTTCAATGACTTTGTCGCATAAATCTAGCCGAATGTACTAGATGGTGATTTTGAGGGCATCAATTATTTGCTGCTTATATGCATAGATCTATGATTTAATATAGTTCCAAATGAAGAAGGCTAAAGGCGTTAGATCTTACCGATCTACGCAACATTGGTGTCAGAAGTGGGCACGTAGCACCGTCCTGTTTGAATCACATGCCGTCGGTATTTATGTAATCCAGTTTAGACCACAAAAGGATACTTTTAGTATTTGGCTTTTAAATATTTTATAATAAATTTAATACAAGTTTTTTAACAATCCTAAAAATACCCTAACAGAAAAAATGATTTGCAAAGTGACCGAGAGCTCTATGAAGCATTAAATTATAGAATTTTATGAAATTAAATGCAAATTAAATGATGTGATGTTGAGCGGTAGGATGAATATGGTAGAGTACTCATATATATATTGTCGTCTTAACTAAATCCTTTTATTGAAAGAGTGAGAGAAAGTTTACAGCTATAAGTCTACGAGAAGGATATCTTCCCGCATTCAAGGCTAACCGACAAATCTCAGACGATAAAATTGCTTACGGATGAGAACATATGTATGGCACTACAGCTCAATGGTAGACCGTGATAAAGCCTTCTATTAAGTACGCTAGTACGCCAAGATTAAAATATTGATGTCGAACATTTATCACATAAAATGCCTCATTTTATTACATGTTTTAAACATTTCAATTTAAAATTACATACATTCATAATACACCCAGGCAGTATTTTCTAGAAAATTGAATTTTAATAAGCGTACGTCGGCCTTTTATTACGTTGTAAAGTGGCACCTCTCAAACTTTACGTCGCCATATTTACATAACTGACTATGTTTATGTATTATATTTTTATTATGCAATACATGGGTGATTCCATGGAAGGCTAGTTTATACCGTGCAAAATTAGTTGAATATTTCACAATAAAAAAATCATGTAAATATAATATTTATACGATTGCTTGTATCCCGTGAAGGGACAATAAATTAGTCTTGCACGCAAATTTTGACGGCTGATAAGTAATGTGAGTTTGCTATGATATTCTCGTGTATAATAAAGTATAAAGGCCGATCACAAAGTCGATCTGAGATTTGAAATTATGATAAGAAATGTAAAACGAGTTTTTTCTTCCATTATTTTGATATGGAAAATATATGAAAACTCATTTCTGCGATATAATTGATTCGTCTTTTTGCTTTTGAGCTTTCTTCTCAAAAATATACGCACAAACACACATTGAAAGTAAACTGTTTGGCACTAAGGTAAAAGCAGTATAGGAGCATAAAGAAACCCTCAGTGCATAATACATAACGTAAAAGCAGACAACACTACCCGGATGGTCTCTAATAAAATAGTTGATGTGTAGACGACTGGCTTTATATAGCTCTCCATACCCTAAGAGTCCCTCCTTGGCTATCTGGCAACAAATATCGCTGACCATATTAAAAATTAAATATTTCACAATCCATAAAACAAGGTGGGACAATTTCAGCCCAATTCAATATCGGTTTATTAACATTAATGCACAAGCTTTTTTCTTCATTTTTTTAACATTGTATATCTTCAATAATATGCGCTGTAGTGCAAATCACGCTTAGTAATTATTTAAAATGAAACGCAGTTGTACAGTTACGTGATTTATTGCTTCAGAACACGTGTAGCGCGGGCAATAAACCGTCCTCTCAATGTAATCCGCGGTCCCCGCTTCACTCCACTGAACCAATGGGTGCAACATCTATAATATATATGTACAATAATATTATTATCCCATTTTTGAAAAAATCTTTTATTTTAATTTTTTTCATATTTTTAATTTTTTGGGTTTTGAGAATATATTCTGTAGCGTGGGATTAATTTGTGATTATTTTTGAGTAATTGTATTGATATAAAAGTAATTAAATAAATTAAAATTATAATTTCGACGTTAATTATTGATTTTTTTGCAGGACGAGCAAACTCACATTTCACGAACAAATTTACTAAAAGTTCATCATGTTTAAATTTTTTCCCTCTTTTTGAGGATTCCTCCTTTTTGGTGTCGTCGAATGACCGGTCGGTGATAAAGAGTCGCCCACTCTGCGGAGGTTAAATACGAATTTCAGTCGCATATGCTGCGAGTTCGTGTCGGGGCTGCGGAGCCCCATCGCCACCGAGGGCGCTTCTCCTCGAGGCCCTTCACGCCAAGATGAGAGGCACGTCTGGCCTCCGAAGCGCTCCGCGATTTGAGATGCCCCTCGTGGTGGGTTGCGTGTGGTACACGCGGGTCCCTGGAGACATCGAAGGGTTGAAACGCAATAATTCTCAAAATAAATTTTCAAAATTAAAATTATTTGCGAAGTTATAGCTATTTTAATGATGCGGCAACTAAGCCGATCTTACCAGAATGAAATCATTAAACGCGTTTTTCTTGAAATTACTTTTTTCAACATGGTTGACATAATATTCAAGTTTTAAATAATAGATTTACTTATTTTTTGGAATAAATATTTTTTATATAATTTTCGATCGTTTTTACCAGGTTTTTGTCAAAATTTTATTTTTAACTATTTTATTACTATTTTAATTTAGAATTGAAAAAATAACAATAAATAATTTAAAAAATATATTTTTTTAAACAGTCTTTATTTGGGTTTTTTTCATTTTCTGAGCCACTCATTCATTCGTTTATCTATAGCCACATTTTGATTAATTAAGGTTTTTTTAATTTTTTTATTTCAGATTACTAAAAGAGTTGAAATCGTGTCAGCCAAGAAACATTCTTTTTTAATCTTTTACACTTAACCAGCCTTTATATTTTTTTCTTTTCTTTAAAAATTTTAAAAATATCTGGTATCAAAATGTGTACCAAAAATGTATTTTGTTTCTTTTTTATCGAGCTTGAAAAAATGTCCAAAATATATGCCTCTATACTAAAATACCCCCTTAAAACTGTAATCTGATTTATTTATTTTTTTGTATTAATTTACTACTAAGTTTACTTTCTCGTTTTACAATTCTTTTTGAATATTTTTAAAAAAAATAAATTATAAAAAAACCTGAACAAGCCAGCTGCTTTTAGTTTTATTTCTGAACCTCGTCCACCTTGCGGCGACTCTTCTCAAATCCGTTAAATAATGAATTACGATGATTATTTTAATCAAAAGGCGACTATTGTCCTTATTAATCGGTTTTCTTTAAGGTTCTCTAACCGCCGTTACATCAAGAATAAGAAATCATCTATAATCCAGTTATCCATGTGAACGCTGCATTAATATATTCCGATAAAATCATGTTAAATGTGAATATAAGATGATATTTGTGGTTGAATAACATAGATAATATTTATAACTATTTTATTTGAGTGTGCGCATTTAAATGTGATTCCCGTTTTTTATCTCAATGATGGTATTCTATGACTAAAATATGATGTTTCCAAGTTTTTTAAGCCCGGAAGCCTTTTCAACATCAATGGAGACATTTTGTTATATGAATGGAAAGTTAGCGAAGAATGGGGACGTCGATAAAAGTTGACAAAGCACAATAAAAGTCGCAAGGTGTCTGGACGGCTTGTAGTGCCACTTGAAACGGTATTTCAGGTGGCACCCCAACGGCACCAAGAAGCACCACCAAAGGGTATATGACAGAATTGAGACAGTTTCAAAATGCAGCCAAGTAAAGTTTCTGGTGGATCGAGTTTCGAACACCAGCTCAGAACCCATTCGCCAAATTGAATAGGAAAAATGTCATCTGACAACAGCTCTTTGCAGCGCGCAAAAATGTATTTCCCATCGAGAAATATTTGATACCCTTTGTGCTTTTTGTTAAGCAACGCTGGAATTACGTCGAAGCTGCAAATTGAATTTCGGAACAAAAACCAATGGAAATGATAAAACAGACTTTGGATTTTCATACATTATTACCTCCATCGAATTATTCAAACCTGTTCGCCCAAGCGACGGTCCAATGCGCTGGGTATGAAATTAAGCTGCGCGCGCACGCGCGTATGTTCAGGAATAACATCGAGCATTGATCCAAGCTATAAGCCGATATATAGAATGGCAAAATCAAAATAATTTCATGATACTTTAATACTGTTCATAATTTATTCGCCCTAATTTACACCACAATTTTGAATTATGAAATCTATATTTCAAAAAAAAACCATCTCAAATAATTGTACTCAGCGTAAACGAGATCTTCCGACGAGTCTACTGCCACTCGGTCCCATATCTAATATGTGAGTCGGCATCCGTGATTCCACCGCATAGAGACGGCGATAAAGAATGAATCTGGTAATTGACGCTTCGCCATGTATGTCCATGATCTTTAGATTGAACCTCATGGCTTCAGAACCTGAGGTGTCGTTCCGGATAAAACTGAAAATCTTTCTCAAAAATGCATTAACGTGTTAAGCGAGGAATTTTCTTTTCAATGACGCAACATAAAGTAGGCGCGCATATTTTCGTGAGACGTATATATACGTCTCGCCCACCTGGCGTGAGTTCAATTCTTTTTTATCCTTCCATTTTAAAACTATAATTTTTTCTTTGAGTCTTACTTTATGCTACTAGTCACTGTTTACTAATTACATGTCCACTCCAACAAAATAGCGAAATGCAATCAATTTGTTACCTATCTTAAATTCATGTCAAAACATGTATCGACAACTCACATATTCGTTAAACAAAAAAAAAATCCCACCTGCTTTAGGACTCAATATGTATTTTGAGGACGTATATATACGTCATAATAAATTTCAATGCAATTTACATTGGACGAATATATACGTCTCGCCCACTTAACAGTTTAATATCATGCCACATTTAATTATTCATAATTTTTGCTTGAAATAATTATTATAAGCAGGATAATATGCTATGAAATATGTTGCAGATACGAGACACATCCCGAAAATAAGTGTACTGTAACAATAGCAGGCTGTGGTTTTTTTTGTTTTTTAAGGGTTGTCTATTCTGAATAGTAAAAGGCGATCTTCTAACAAAGCGAGCATGGCAGGATTCACGTTGTAGTGTCTAGTATAATAGCGCCCGCGAGATTCTTGAGCGACTTGAATTGGAAGGTGAGGATTTTCTGAGCTCTATTGTGACTGATGATAAAAATTTGGTGACTCATTACACAAGCGAATCAAAAAGATAATCGTCACAGTGGTGTCACACCAATTCACCATCTGCCAAACAATTCTAAAGCACAATTTCGGACAAAAAAATCATGACCTCTGTGTTTTGGGACCGAAAAGCTCAAAGAAACATTCAGAACAAAAGGAGGGATATGCTGACGAGAGGAGTGTGCTTGTTGCATAACTCCCGTGCTCACACAGTCTTAAACACCAAGATGCTCTTGGACTTATTTGGTTGGGACGTTTTAAACTACCCCCATATTCTCCTGACTTGGCGCCTTCAGATTATCATTTTTTTCCATCTTCAAATACAGAAAGAGGCTCTGAAGTGGGACAAGGACTTGGAAAAGGTCATAAAGGAGCTTGTACCACTTGTACCACTTGTAGTTAAAAGGTGTATCAACAATATTCTATTTGTTTTTGAATACGATTTTTCTAAAAAAATATAAAAAAGTTAGTACACTTACTTTCGGGATATGACTAACTCGTGTTTTAAAACTATCAATTGTTCAATTTTTTTATTTTTTTACTCAAAGCAGTCAATTCGTTATCATGTTGTTATCCTCGGCATTTGTAATATATTTTGGGCGGCCCGGTCTTTTTCTGTCCTTCAAAGTCCAAGTCTTCTAGCATCTTTGAAAGATATTTGATTGAAAACTATATTTTTTAAGCAATAACTATGATTCAAAAGACTTTACAGACTGAGACATCGTTTATGCTTCCGTGATAACACACGGATAACGCACTTAGACTTTACATAATCGAAACAATTAAACGCAAATACGTTGCATGTATTGTTAAGTTATGCGTGCATGATTTATGATTTGATTATTAGCGCATGCGCACATTGTTTTTCAAAAGCATGCAAACATCACAGCTCAAAAGCACGCATCACAAGGCTCGTTAATTATGTTCACGTAAAATATTTTAAATGTTACTAAATATGAATTTATTTTGATTTAATACATTTGTAGGTCGATTTTAAAAATGAATTAATCCCATCGATGGTTGAAGGGATCGGTGTTTTAATTGTGCATGTAGTACAGGGTGCTTGACACGTGTAAAATCACAGGACGCGTCACTCGAGCCAGTGGGTTAAGATGGTGGAAGGGCAGGGCAGGGCAGCACTCGAAGTTTGATGAAGAGTTTGGAGTGCAGAACATGCGAGACGTCAATCAGGGCCCAGGTGGTGTGGAGGCCCGCACGGTCGCAGGAAACGTCCCTTTGATTGATTACGTGACTCGATTGTACCGCACTTCCATTAGCCTAAGTGAATTCTTTTTCACCTCCACGCGAATAATTGTTCCCTGCTTTGTTTCTACCTCTTCACTGGAAGCGACCACAAATTCAATTTCGGCCATAATTTGAAGTCTTTGGACGTGGATAATCATCATTTATAATCTCATTACGAGCGATATAAAATTTAATGGAAATTTCTGAATTGATTGATCAAAGCCGAGAGACAGGGATGCACTATAATTTACACCAACTCCAACTTATGAAAAATATAATGTCTAAAGAAATTATCAGCTTCATATCTTCTATATAATTTTTCTCATCAAACGTTAGATATACATTGGGGCATATACATGAAGAGTCGGAATTTCTGGTAATCAAAGATCAACCATGATTGAGAAGGATTCTGTGGAATAATTTAGAAGCTTGTAATGACATCTATCTCTTCTTGCACGTGCACCGCTGTTGGTTCGATGGTGATGCGCATGAGATATAAAATTATCAGATAGCCTTGACTTCGGGAAAGTGTCCTTCCCGCAGTCAGATCTATCTTTTTCATCGTAAACAAAGAAAGGAGATAAGAAGGCGAGTATTTCAATCAGTACCCGTCCACCACCATCCCACCAAACAACTTCAAGAATTGATAGCAAAATGAACCTGCATGCAAGCACAACCGTCTTGGGGAACCTTGGGAGCAAAAAGTAAACCAGGAGCTCTGTTTCGAGAGCGTTTCTAATACACGTTACACTGGTGTCAGAAGTATTAAAATATAACTAACAATTTTAAACGCATTATTGTTTATGATGTAAAATTAATTGTATGCGATTTTGCCAGAAGCAGAATGCTAATGAATATCCAGAACACTTGCCTATGTTTTTAATACACAAAAAAATATCATGGTTTGGTGACCAAATTTTACATTTCAATTGTCATAGCTGCTTTTGTATTTTGCAATGTATTCTTCATCTAAATAAATCATTATTTTATACAAATAGCTTAAAGAAAATATTAAATAGAAAATAAATTATTAAATGTGCAAACGAATGAGAAATATCAACTTTTAAATTCTTTAAACAAAAAAAAACTAAAAACTATTTTGAACTTAATTTAGTTTTAAAAAGTTCTAAAGAATATACTTTTTTCAACTATTTACTACATGTTATACAAAGCGTTTAATGAGCTTGAGTTTACGGGTGGCTCCCCGCCCCCACATGCTTTCCGGGATGGCCGCGCTACCGCACGGGTTCGTTCTTCTATCGGGCCGTGATGCTACTGGATGAATGGATGGGAATGGACGGGCATCGAATAGAAAGACTCTCTTCTCTAAATAACTATTTATTCCACACGAGAGAGAGCGAGAGATCTGGCTGCGGGAAGGACGACCTCCCGCTTCAAGGCTAACCGACGACTCTCCCGCCTCGATGGCAATGATGCACACGCAATAAACGATCGGTCGGAGTGCAGGTGCAATGTCTCCGTAGTACCACAAGAAATGGCGCTGTAAAAATAACACATTGCACCTGAAAAGAGACGGAAGATATCACTGTTAATCTGGCGAATTAAATCTGCTCAGCCTAAAAAAATCAACACTTGGCTTATATTATGATCATTACAGAAATATATATGTATAAACTATATTGATTAAAATTATGAAAATGATTCGTCATTAAAGTCTCGCAGTTGGATGTCTCTTCATTCTGAACCAATCCAAATTTTTTTTAAATTTTGTGATCATCATCCACCGCTATTAAATAGTAAACCGACAGCTTTATTCATTTAATATTGCCATAACCGATAGCCATTCTGTTATTTTTGAGCTAATGGACTACATTTTGTCTCTGCAATATATGGATTGTCTGGCGAAGTGCCTGAAGCACGAGAGCGCCCAGTCTGAATTTGCTGAAAACTTTTTGTCGACTATCAAAAAAATCCACTTTCTTGCTCCATATTTATGACGTCGGATCAATCATCATAATAAATTCCGAAAGTATATTACGTTCCTACGAACAAATACATTTTTACGCCTATTTAGAAGCTTTCTAAGATCCTCAGATTTATCGCGGATCATTTTTCGTGGCGCACACTTCCATTCCCAAAAATACTTTTACCCCTTTGCTAATTCTTCACCCCTTTATCAATGTTTATAATACATCAAGTGCTAAATTCTGTATACTTAAGTCATAAAATTTTAATGGAACCTTTTTAATGCGGTGTGCTCGAATTTTTATTTTAATATCGCCGAACACAATGTCTGCGAGGCATAAAATATGGCGGTCGAATTTATTTTTTGTTGTTCGAAGCGTAACGTCGCTATGGACGTAATGTAGAGCCTCGCTCTTTAGATTTCGATCCGTTTTAAATATACATGTTTTCCACAGTATAGACGAGATAAACGTACTTTTCGACTGTAATTATTGCAGAGCACGCCATGCCAGGGTGAATCAATATGCTCCCAGAAAAATACTTCAATAGGGGCTAATTTAAAACGGCAAGATCCTCCGTATTAATGGAAAGCAAAGATGGAAATATTTTGAAGATCTTCGAGCGGAGTAAAGATTGCAGTCCGATTTAATGCTTGTAAAGATCGACGAGGATCATTACAAGCGTTAGTCACACTTAAATGACTCGACGTATCCTGAGGGATCGCTTTGCTCCGAACTTTGCTCAATATGTGCTAAAAGCATTGCTCTCCAAAGCAAAGCCCAAAGGACAGAGTATCCAGTCGATAGATAGTTAAAGTAATGTCCTACACGAGATCAGGGATTTTAAAAGAATTTATATGTCTCCAGCTTTTGAAATATGGGCTAATAGACAATATAGAGATAGAAATTTAATAACAAATCTATTTTATATTAAAACTTAATGAATATATTGATTTAAAAATTTCTAATGAGATTATTTATTTAGAAGTTGGTGAATTTCGCGTGTGTGAGAGATTCTTACGGTCAATTTGTTTGATTACGCATGTTTGCCAGCCATTTATTCAGTCACAGTAAATTCTTCCGTTGAAAAGATCGTCACACACTCCCGCCACTTCTAGTCCATCTGAGATGTGAGAGACTCATTTTTGCTTTACTATGCTACATTGGTGTCAGAAGTGGGATCCCTTCATAGGCCACCACAATGTATAATGGTGAAGGATCTCACTTCCAAAAAAAACCGGTGGCGAAGGTTTATGACACTGAAATACAAAAACTGGTGCCCCGACTGTAAAAATGTCTCGATCTCGACAGTAATTACGTTAAAAAATAGTTTATTTTTTGTGAAGCATCCTGTGAATTTCAATAAATTACAAGCATGTATTTTTTCCTATACAAATATGTATTATAATCCTATTAACTATGCAATTACAAATCTATTATAATTTTTAAAGTTTACGATTATATAAAATCATATATTTTCAGTAGCCATCGTCGAAAATAGTTACATTTGTTTTTTTTATAGAATAAAAATTAACACAGACAAGAATCATCGGATAGCCTTGACTGTGAGACGACGTCCTTCGCGCAGCCAGATCTCTCTTTCGTGATTAATAAAGGAGTTATCTAAGATGAGAGACTTTCTATTCGACACCCTTCTACTTCCATATTATCCACTCGGCTATATAACGGCTCAAAAACAGAACCCGCATACGAGCGCAGTCATCTCGGCAAGCACGTAGAAGCGGAATGCAGCCTGGGAACACTATACCGAGAGCACCCCCGCTCCTACGCTACAATGGTGTCAGAAGTGGGATCCCAAAGAAGCGATACCTATTATTATGCGTACACAGATCCGGTGGCCACTCCCTTCTCGTTCAGGGTTTTTAGGGTGTTTTGTAACATTTTTGGGCAAAAATGCGATCTTGGGGGCTACTATGATCTTATCGATCACGGTAACATCCCCAGCGGCGAGCTCAATAAGCTCAAATCAGTCATATGCACTGGGGAAACCAGGCAAAAAGCTAGGCAGTCCACCGTGGTGGAATGGCAGTCCCGATGGGACAGCTCCGCCAAAGGTCGATGGACCCTCATTCCGGACCTAAAGTCCTGGACAGCCAGGAAACACGGTCAGCTGTGCTACCACCTTGCCCAGGCACTCACTAGGCACGGCTGCTTTTGTAGTTACCTGCACAAGATTCAAAAGGAGGTCGGTCCGGAATGTCACCTTTGTGGAGCGGAGCTGGACGATGCCGTGCACACGCTATTCGATTGCCCGGCTTAGAGCATTGAGAGGGACACACTGCGGGAGGAGCTTGAAGTCAATTCACTCACATTTAGCAACATGATCCCTACGATGCTAACTAATGCCTGTTGTATTTTGGTTAAAAGTACAAAAAAAAACGGCACGTGTAGATTAGACCATTGCTATTTTTACTATGCTACTCATTTAAAAAATTATAAATATACAGAATAAGACATTTCAATCTATGTCAAGATATTTAAATTTTTAAATGTAAATAAAACAAGTTGTGTTTAAATGTCTTTTTTTAATTTTGAGGGCATCAATTATGTAACCTAAACCATGCCCTCAAATCGCTCATGCAGGGTGTCCATCATGAGGTGCACCATTTGGCATGTAGCACCGACCTGTTGGAGCCACATGTCGTCGGTAACCATATCCATTCACCAGGTTAAAATCACAGAGAGTTATTTCTTGTGAACGATGAGAAATTGACTGCCTCGGGTTATCCCGTACACACTCACGCACTGCGGCGATGTTTTCAACATACCTTGCAATCTTTATTAAAAATAATTTTGATATATGTTGCTTTAACAACATGGCCGCTATAACCTTATAAATTTTGATCGCCCCTATTGAAAGTTCTTGTACTTTCCTTCCTTTAGAAATATTATATGGCAAATTTTCTTCATTCAACTAAGATTTTAAATCGATCTACTTCTACCCCAGAATACGCTTTGATCCACCCTTTTCTTTGCTGGATCTTGATGGAGACATAAATATCTAAGCTTGGCATTTAGAGGGGGCGAGAAATTTACGTCATTATTTCACCCCGTCCCTGCATCAGGGGTGTGTTTTCATCGAATGTGCGCCATAAAAAAGGTCATAATTAGATGGAGCATGACTGTGGATTTTTTCGTAATTGGGACCCAGGTGGAAAACTATGAACCATCAGCTTTTCTCTGCCAAACATTCATTATTGAAATAATGTTACTTTTACATGTTGTGGGAAATTTCCTCTTTTCGCTAACAAGGAGCTGGCATCCCACGCTTACAATTTCCAATTATAATTTTCCGGGGAAAACAATGAACTGCGGAAGGCGGAAGGAAGGCGAAAGAACATTCATCCAGTACCGCGAGACTCTAATTTACACAGGAAACCATATATTTTTTTAATACAGCGGTTAATGCTAACGCGCGAAAGCCTCCGAAGATAATTTTGGCGCCCGATGAGTTTCATGCCGCCGGGCAATCGACAGGACCGGAACCCCCGTGATTTACATTTTGTACGATTTTTTTTTTCAACATTTACCCATGTTTCCGGCCGTCGAGGAATTTTCCGACATTCGGGATTGCTGGTCGATGAAAAATTCACAAATTAAACCGAGAAGTTTGCCATTCGAAATTGACCTGCAACGTCATATTTAACATTTATTACACCCTTTTTCGCTCTTGCAGCACTTTTATTGTGATGTCTGAAAAAATTATCCGAAATAAATCCGCTTAGTTGACAATCGGTGGAAAAATCATCCAGCCTATGAAAAGTGCTGAAAATCTTTTTTCCGCCTGATCCCAATGAAACCGAGATTTAATTTTCAATCCCATGTTTTTGATTATATATACCTATAATTTAGTAGTAACAGCTTCTTTGAATTAATTAGATACATACAAGATTTCCCTTCCAACAGTATATGCAATTGCCTCAAGACTACATCTATGTTTATTTTAACTAATTGGGGTACACTGTATTGAAACAAAGATATTCACTTCCATTTGCGACATTCATAGACAACCCTTGATTTTAAATTCATACAGGATCCACAAAACTATATTTAAATTATCATAATGTGATTAACATGTACATTAATGCAATTAATTAATGCTAAAAATAAACTATTAATTTAGAGCAACGAGTGACTATGAAAATGCAAGCACATATGCAGGTCATGATTTAAGACGCAGCAATTATGCAGGGTTTTTATGATCAAATTTTTGGGTACAGGGTTTAAACAAGGTTGTTGCCAAGGCGAACATTGCAATGGTCGACCAAATGAGAAAAATGGTAAATAAATGGCAGATATGGTCGGCATTTTAAAAAGTGCTGTATTACGCATATTAGCTAAAAATTTGCACATGAGAGAGCTGTGCGCAAGATGGGTAACGTGTTTGCTCACAATTGATCAAAAACAGCGTTGATTCATACTCATGAATGAAACACGAATCCATCATTTCACACCTTAGATAAACAGACAGTGACTAACTGGATTGGAGGGTCTTTGAATACGACCCTATTTACTACACTGCTGTGGGTTACCCCGGACTAAGCAAACAGAGTATGTCATCCACTGATCTTTTAGCCCCACGGGAAACGCAACGCGCAGAGCATCCAGGCGCCCACCCTTTTTTCTCCGCGCCTACCAGGGGAGGTTTCCGCAGGAAAACCAGCTTCACACTGCAGGGACTACCTCCTCGACATGGTACTCGTATCGGTTCGGTCATTTATAGTATCTAGCCACGGAGACGAGTCGCCGTTCATACAGTCTGTTACAGGCTGTTTAGGATAGTAGTGAAGCCTTTGACATAGTCTCCACCAACTACTGTAATCGGCTGTTCTACGTACCCCTTTATGGGTACACAGCACGGGGTGGCCTGCGCACCCAACTCATGTTAGCTGGGTTAACACAGTAGCGTTTGATAAGCAAACCGACGATGTTACTCCACATCATTACCCCAGGGGTTCAACCGTTGCCCCCAAGCGTAGGGTTGGCTTCCCCCCCTGGGTTTTTATGAGTGGGCATTGTGAAATCTAACATCCACCCAGAGATAAAGATACAATCAAAATAATGGAGTAAATAGGAGAATCGGCTCCAAAGAAAGCGAAAACTAACTTGAAAAAATGATTCACTATGAAAAGGGTATTTAAACTATTGTCCATCGCGGGGAAAAATGTATCGAGCTGAAAGATGACTAAGAGGGAGTAATAAATATACTTTTCAAATTTTTATGTGTGTTTTTTTTATTTGGTCGGGTGATTCTGAGATTGCCTTCGTATCTTCTTGCGATCAAGACTTTTGGTCGACTCTTTTCCTATCATACAACTTCAAGAGGCTGTTGGTGGGGTTATTTATTTCATATTAAGAGTGGATTCACGCAGAGATTCACGCAGTTCGTAGTACCTAACCACTGAGACGAGTCGCCGTTGAAGATGGTGCTGTCGCCTTTTGCACAGAATCCTCCTACTCCTGTTTCTTAATCGACAATTCCACATTCCACTTTGCGGATGCACAGCGTAAGTCGCGCACCCAGCTCGTGTTAGCTGGACTACCCCAGTAGCGTTTGATGAGCAAGACTGATCAGATAGAAAAAGACGCCACACGTCTGAGCCTGCGCAATTGAAAGGAGGAGCCCCAGAAAGGACGAATCCTGGGGTTTTGTGGGTGGACATTATAAAGTGAAACATTCACCCGATATGTGGAGGGTCTTTTTTAGATTATTTTTTGGAAACAAAACATGAAAATTAATACGAAAATATGATATATGTTTGAAGCCAGTTTAGGTACAAATAGTCTAGTAACTCTTAACTAAATTCCCTCTAATATATGCCTTTAAAAAATATTTCAATGACATTGATGCTTTGATGGACACGTCTGCAAAATGCATCAAATTTTCATATCAAAAATAACGCATAATGCAGACGTGTCCGTCAAAGTTTTAATTGATATTTTATGCAGAACTTAACATTTTAAATTTTAATTTATCACAAGTCCCAAAATATGAAATTCTATTGATGATCCTTATTTGGAGATAATCAAAATTAAGCCTGCTATGATCCTTGATTGGGACTTGGCTGGTTTAATTTACATGTTAATTATGGATTTGAATATTACATATTAGCATTAAATATCTAACAAGACATATTTATTCAACATAATAATCGAGAGCCTATGATTATATTGTTTTAACAAATAACGAATCCGACATCCGTTTAAATCATTCATTCACAAAGGGTTGCCCATCCCTGATTGAGGGGGTTAAATTCGCTTTATATGATGAACGAATGTAATTGTACAGCGTGTATTTAAATTTCATTATTTAATGTAAGCACTCAGTGGCGTCATTTGAAGTATTTCTTAAGATTGAAAAATACCAATAATGCAATATTAATTGCAATAATTATGACGGTTCTTATGTTAGCATTGAATACCTCCCTGTACAAATACCTGGAATCTGTTATATACTAGTAGAAATTTCCTGATAGAAACCTTGTTCTTTGATATACCATTGCTATTATTATTTTTCCTTGAAACAACATGCTTACAAGAACATTTTCAATTAAAAATTCTATTATTTTAACATAAAATATCATATTAAAGCCGAGCTATATTCTATTCTGGGATACTCTGTTTCTTCATTTATAAAAGTAAAATATTGGGTGGCAGAATTTCAACGAAGCCGTACGAGCTGCCAAGACAAAAGGATGAAAACAATAGGTGTAAGAATTTTAGATAAGCCAAAAGAAGTTCAATATATTATAATTAAGTATAATTAATTATTGACATGAATGTGAAGATATTAAAAATCCATAAACAAATAGTGATTAATTAAAATTAAAAAATACTCCCAATCCTTTGAATCAGTGAGTTGTCACTGAAAAGTGCGGATAAGCTCTGGTCTTTGTATTTAGGTGCAATGTGCTATTTTAACAGCGCCATCTTTGATGGGACATTGCACCTGTGGTTGGATTATAACGCGCAGAAGGCGGGAATCATGAAAAGTTGGCAGTTGGCCTTGGCTGCGGGAGGACGTCCTCCTTGCAGCCAATTATCTCTCTTTCTGGTGTTGAATAAAAAGTTATCTAGAAAAGTGAGTCTTTTTGTTCGACGCCCATCCACCCCTATCTATCTGTCTGTAATATTGTAATAATGTAATATTGTTAAAATAGTCAAACAATTTTATTGATTCTTAAAGTTATTGTTTCAATTAATTTAATCTATAGTTGATATCATAACTCAGTCATTCTTAGATGGCCCTGCCTTACTTTGTTAGTCATTTAAACTTTATTATAAAAAATAATTCTAGTATTGTACATAGGCTGAAATTTAAACCCGCAATCTGAATCTGATCCAGAACCTTTATACAAAGAATGATTTAATCCGGAATATTTAGTCGTTTCTGTACCAGGGCGAAATTAATGCATAAATATAGCGTCAAATGATGCTCTTAAAACGAGTATGAAAGCAATTTGATTGTAGCTCTTGGGCGTTCTTTTTAGTCTTATGAGAGTGCAGATTATCTCAAGAAGAAAATGTACGACATTTTGACGAAAAAATGGCCTTCATTTATAAAAATGTTCTTTTTAAATATTTTAAAAGCCTTAACATTTGAGTCAAATATCATTGTATCAAACAATAAGTTTAAATATATAAAATAATAATCATTCGATGCATTGCTTCATAGTTTATAAGAAGTTGTAATTTGGTAACACTTGGTCTGGCGATTTTATGTAAAAATGTTGTCGATTTATTTAATTTTTTGTATGAAAACGATTCATAATTCCAATTCTGAATTGTGAGTAATATAAATTGTTAAAGATGTTGCATAATGAACACTCATTATTCGGGCTTTTGATGATGTTGCACTCGTTGAGTCGCATTTCGTGACTAAACAACAACCTTTTCCCGGTTGAAAATGCACTCCGGGTGAAAAGGAACAAAGCCCCTCTGCGCTTAAAGCCTTCTTCCTGGAACCACACAAAAGATGAATAATTACCGAGAATCGGGCTGATAAAGTGTCGTCGGCTAATGAGGCCTGCACGATGCTCCTTCCGTTATTTGCAACCCCATCGCTAAAATAAATTTACGTTCCGCCCCCAGATAAAAGTAAATATTTCTCCAAAGAATACACTCCCATTCCGTTCCCGGCGTAAACTTTTATTTTTACAAGATAAAAAAGCGAAACAGACACGACCCTTTTCTTCGCTTGTACGATATGGTTATATCGGATATAAACCTTTTTCAATAGCACTTAAAGGCTAATATAAGTTTTCTTATTTGTTTCGTGCTTTTGTTGCCGCAGACGGGCTTCAAATCCATGGACCAGGAATACAAAAGCTTCCCATAACCACGAACTCGTTCCACGTGCTAATATGCTAATGGGAAATAAACCGTTCAATTTCAACCCACTTTCGAGCCTGAGTTTCAAATTTCGTGCCAAAAAATGATAATTGCATCCGGAATACGTTTGACCCTTTTTTGGATTCATTTCCACGCCACCAATAGAAGCCAATTACAACAATAATAGCTTTACGAAGCTATAGTGTTGGACGTCTTCGACGTAAGAGAGTGATGATCCCAAGGTCAAGCTTACTAAAGGAAGAGGCGCATGGTCGCTGATGTCTCGCAGCTGTGTATCTCTGTCTTAAAGACTGGTTAATAAAACAACATACCGCATGACTGTGAGGCAATTTATCGTAGCCTAAATATGCTAAACATCCTTTGAGATATCTTAGTATGTTTTTGTGAACAAAAATATTAAGTAAAATATTGATAATTATAATAAAATATGTGTTTCATTTTTGATTCAAAGTCAACATAACAAACGCCATTCAACAAATTCAGTCAGATTTATGCGACAAAGTCATCGAAAATTGGAATCCCGAATACACGCCACCAAAAAAGAAAAAAATAAGAACCATGCCAACATGATACAAAAAGGTCACACAAGCAACACGATGCGAAATATTTTTATTTTGACAGGATGTTGGGGTTGTTACCATACAAAAAATATCTTCATACATATTTCGCTTTGAAAGTTTCATCACGGCAACGACACCAGTGAATAAACTGCGAGAGTTTTTAACCTCTATCACCGAGCAAATGAATTCCTAAACGTGTTCCGTCGTTCATCGCAGCCGGCTCATTGGTCGGGACCATCGTCTTCCACTAATCTTTTAGCCCCACGAGAAACGTAACGCATGGAGCGTTCAGGGTCTCGCCCTTTTTACTCCACGCCCTCCAAAAAAGGCGATGTTTCCACGGGAAAGACCAGCTTTAGACCATGTGCACTCAACGGTGCGATGGATGGGGAAGGACTAAAGTTAAGCTAAACTTCAAGGGAATACTACCGCGGATTCACTGCCACCACGAGTCCAACTTCGGTTTGAAGGGCGGCTACTGCAGTAGATGACGGACTGCAGATCAGACGCCCTTCCTCATGGTTCTCGTATTGGCTCGGTAATTCTTAGCACCTAGCCACGGTGATGAGTCGCCGTTTAAACAGCCTAAAACTGTTCTCCCCTATTTGCCTAGGCTGTTGAGGATAGTAGTGAGCCTTTGATACAATCTCCACCAACTACTGTAATCGGCTGTTTCACACACCCCTTTATGCCGACTGCCCAGCCTGGAGCACAGAGAGGGACGCTCTGCGGGAGGAGCTTGAAGTCTATTCGCTCACTCCCAGCAACATGGTCCCTACGATGCTAACCAATTTCAGGGCATGGAACGCGCTGTGTGTATACGTAACGAGCGTTTTGCTGCAGAAGGAGGATGCTGAACGACTGAGACGTCGGTTACGCACTAAATCATCTTCCTCCCCCTTAACCCATGAGCGATAAAATCCAGAGGGGCACACGAGGGGTTCCGAGGAAGAATAAGATAGGATAAACACACGCAGTGCTGAAAGCGCTTCGCAACAATATGAAACCCAAGAGGGATACATCGCCGCTACCCATGAGCAAGACTTAACGGTAGCCGGGTGGCGGTGGAACCGAAGGAGGGGTTTAGTGAGTAAAAATCTTACACTACCACCCGCAAGGGGGTGTCTTACAAAGATTCCCCTTCTTCAAAAACAAAAAACAAAAAAAAAAACTACAGGGTGACCTGCGCACCCAACTCATGTTAGCTGGGCTACCCCAGTAGTTTTTGATGAGTAAAACGATGAGGCTACTTTTGCACACCTCTACTCCACGTCATTGCCCCAATGGTTCAACTGTTTGTTTATTGATGGTGAAGAAGACAACGTTATCGGAAAATAGTGCTGTGGTGTTAAACTAAAAACTACATACATTGTCATGCTATTGAGAATCAATCTGAGCCATCTTCGACCTGAATGATAGCATTTGGTGTGGTAATGAACGTATCGCATGCATTATCCAGGGAATGTCCCAACACGCTAATGCTTTTATATTGGAAACTAAACTGATAATAAATATTTTCTCGTTCAAGAATGTATTGTTCTGACACCATTTGGGAGTAAAATGTTTGTCTTAATTTCGACTGATTCATCATATTGTTGCATTTATTAACATTGCATATCGTACTTTAATCGACAATAAAACACAAGTGGCGATCATTTTTATTTAACCCCTTCGCTGCTATGGTTTGCTTTTCGATGAACCAAAGTACTTAGCACTGTAAAAGCTAAATTATGACCTTAGAAGATCTTCAATTATACAAGACCACTCGGCGCTCTAAAATATTTACAACATCTATATTTAGAATTTATAATAATTTACAAATGAGCCTTTTAATGGTGTATGCTGACTATTCGACCATTTCTTTTTCGCCTTTGTGCTGCAATTTATTTTGCATCATAATTGAAATCCTATCCGAATGGAGGGTATTGTTTGTGCGCATCTATTGTATTAATCCATTCAAAGTCCTTCCAAGATATGATATTTCATCATTAAAATTCGAATCGAATACTTATTACGGAAATATCATCCGCTGCTTGCAAAATAAAGAAATGCGAATAGTGCATTTGTGAAATGGAGCGACATGGCTTCATCCGCTTATGTATTATTTTGAAATAAGCTTTCATAGCACAGACCGGAAAATCGCAGCAGGGATTCTTCCAGCAGATGAAACAACGCGAATATTTTATTAAATTTGCGAAAAAATACGGGAATATATAATTCGTCAGTTTAATGCTCATTCTCCCCACTTGTAAATATTCACCATCGCTCCGTGCACCCCCCTCGAGTTTGTTAAATTTGAAGGAGTTTGTTGAGCGGCGTTGAAAATGTAATTTTCGGCATTGCATGCCCCTCGAAATTTTCGAGGTGAAATTTCTCAAGAAATTTAAGGCAAGAAGAGTTTCTTTTTTTCGGTAATTATTTTCGGCGGGCGTGAAGGAGTTTGATGGTAAACAATGGTTGGTTCCCCCGTAGTAAAAAGGTCGAGGGGCTGCCCGAACAACCTCTGCTAAATAATACACCGCTTACTGACAAGTGAGTGGCAGCCTGCCAGAAGTGGCAGTTACTTACGAGTGCCAGTTGTAAAAACCGACTCGACTCTACCTGATAACAATGCACCTACTGTTGACCCATCTAAATACACCATCAATGTACCGTGACATCGAGTGGGGGTGGCTTTGCCTCCCGCCGCCTCCCATAATACTGCACTCCTTAAAGCCCAGTTATAAAAACAGCTTTATAGATCTATTCCATTGCATACCAATATCATTTAAAAATATCATCATTAAACGAGGAATTAATTGACATCTGACACCAATGAAAAAATTGATTGCATGTACTCTTGAAAGTTGATTCCAATAAAATCAATATGGACGTCTCAACAAGCTTTTGATAGCTTCATCCAAGACCCGCCATTTCTTCTGGGTAGTCCGTATAGCTGAATGCTATTACAAGTAGTTCATCATCTAATTTTAGTCAGATTTACCAAAAGATGACATAAATACCTAAGTAGACGCTTTAAATAGCGGAATGCAATGTTGGTGACTAGGGTTCTTTTATAGTAATATTAAAACTAAAGCTAATGATACGAACTGTGTATCATAGTCCAGGCAGCCATTATTATTCAAGTCAGTATGTGTTCCATGCATGCATCATTGATTATGGTCTGAAGATACATACCCTGTACCACGTTTTTTATCAACCGTTAATGGGTTTGTCATATCTAAATTTAGCTCAAATATTAGGTTTAAATATATAGGGGAAATATTAAGGTGGTTGGTAGTTGTCCCATAAAAAGGAAGCAAAATCCAATTAAAAAAGGGGTCTAATCCCCTATTTCGAAAAAATAAATATAATAATTTCAATTGGCGCATGTCTGACTTTCTTCATCCTGTATGCCATTTGGGGGTTTTTCGCATGACGAAGGCGATCTAATTTTCCGATAGGAGCGAATAAAGCCTTTCCCATCCGATATGAACTGTACAATTATCATTTATTTACTGCAAATTGTGTTGATAATCAAATGCAGCCCCGAAATCTCAGCCGCAATAAAAGACCAAGCGATGAAGTAATTTCCCGTAATTTTCTCCAAACTCAGAATAAAAATCAAAATTATGCCATTCCGCCGACATAAGCTGCGATTTCACCCCCATCTTGTGGAAGATACTCAAATTTATGGCTCGATTTTTTTATTATCATCCGAAAGTTACGACCCCGCATACATTCCCGTAACCACATTCCCAGCGTGTACCCTAGCCAGGGGAGTCGGTAAACGGCCCATACCGCCGTGTAACATTCCTCAAAAAGGGTTTCAATAATTTTTTACAGTGCTTTGCATACCCAATTCCTTCATTGTGCTACATGCGTACGTGTAAGTGTTTCGTTTTAAATATTAACATACGTGGGATGCTCTGAAAATTCCGAGACCCGAATGGAAAGTATCCAAAAAATGATTATGGAGACGAACAATAACGATAATTTATTTAAATAAATAAGCATTTTTGTTTATCGACTTGCTTGAATTAAGTTGCTCAAACACCCCCTATTAGATATCAGTACATAACAACACATTCCGCCATTGACCCCTAAAAGAGTACTGTGCCAGGGCCTGGTATCCCCTCTCCATTTTTCAGAAAGAGCACTCTTGTGCATTGGGCTCGACACTCCACCAATCATGTCTAAGCCTTCCTAATTTGACGTCATGACTCATAAATTTGTACAATTCGCACAGCACGTTCCTATACAAAAAATCCAATGGTGTCAGGTCTGGATACCGTGTAAGCTACGGAACAGGGTACGTCCCCAGACAAAGAAATCCAGTGGTGTCAGATATGAAGACTGTGTGAGCCACGGAATAGGGCAAAAAAATTGTCGGTCCATGTACCAAGCATCCTGTATATTCCCGTGGAAACACAACCCTCATCGTTGAATAAAATACATACGGCATTTGAATGAATTTCACTTTTATCTGAATTCATAAATTACAGCGCAAGAATTCTCCCTCGCATCCACCCCATTACTTGCCGATATTCGATAATATCTACAAAGACGCGTGCGAGATGTTTGAAAATGAACCCAACAAAAACTTTTCAAACGCATCAGCATCAAATGTGTGCGTGTATGTTATTTGACTCCCCGACTAACATATGTATAATATCCCGCTTTAAATGCCTCTCGTACATATCGGGAAGTTCGCTGAAAGTTTTACGACGTTATATGCTGAAAATTGTGTCCTAAAAGTACTCTTTACTTACTTTAATATTTACAAAGCTAGCGACTAATTCGAATTTGAAAAGGAGGCCATGTGGAATAAAGTTTTTTAATCGCAACATCAGCATAATCGAGACGAGATAGCTTTGTAAAGGCCGGTTGTTTTGGTGCTAGGGTCGACGAATAATTATTTGAAAAAAAACGTAGTACAGTTACGTGGTTTATTGCAAGGATTTAATAACATTGGATCCAAAATTCGCGCGTCCCATGTTTCACTTCACCAGACCAATATGCGCCAACATGGTGCATTCGTTAAACGTCTCGTAAAACGGATGAATGGTATAAGAATGTATATGGGACAAACAAACTACAGACCACAGACATAAATTTTTATTAATACTCTTTAGATATAACTCTCTAGTTTGTTGTTTTTATATATTTTTAAATGTATAACTTGAACTATTTCAGCTCGACTGGTAGTCTTCAAAATAAATGCTTCGTGCATTATTCCACACCGCTGAAAATCAGAATGGGCTCGAATTAACCGGATGGTCTGAGTGGCCCACGGGCCGCTAATTGTAGGGGCACGTTATGATTTTTTTTTTCACGATCTAGATTCAAATATCGCATCACCCGAAGACTGAAAAAGAAGGTGATGACGTAATTAAGAGGCAGGATGAAGGCTTCCTGGGTCGGAATCGCCTCTCTTCCGTCGGGTTGTTTATTTTTCACATTGAACAATTACCATTTATCATTGTCATTAAACGAAACGATCACGAGACGCTATCTCGCCTTGTTAACATCGGCCGTTCCCGAAACAAGATCGTACTTCTTATCTTAATCGCCAGGGAGGGATATTTCTATCATGTATGATCACGCGAGCCGGTGATTAGACAAGAAAACAATTAAATGGCTGTGCTTATCAGGCGATATAAATCAGCAGCACTTGATGATGCATTAGCACCAGGGATATAAACACAAATCGACTGCCATAAATAAAAATTTACGAAAAAAATCTGCGATGGAGCATAGAAACCCTGGACTAAACATTCAATTTAATCCTTTCAATGCGCAGCTTATAGGGAATCCAATTCCGGGATCCCGGACAGTTTTAGGTTCTCATGAATCCCGGGATTAGTAAACGTAATCCCGAAAAATTCAGAATTGAAATTTTTATCTAACAGAAATCATACACTTCGTCGAAATCTGTACGCTTGAAAACAGTGGCGTAACTACTAATTGGCGACGCCTAGTGGCAGTAACTATCTAATCTATGTATGCATATATACAGTACATATCAAATTGTTATATTAACCATTCCCTACCGATGATGTATTTACTACACATCGACTCTAACAATGGGAATATCGATATGAAATATAATAGATACGGGCTTCAGAATTTTTCTATTCCTCCGTAATATAATTGCGAATCACATCAAAGTATCATAGTACATAAGTAGTCATCTGCAGCAACGGAAATAAATATTTCGTCGGAAAATCGGGAATTTTGCGAGTTTTAGTCCGTGTCTCAGCAGAAAGGAATTTTATCAGACACATTGATGGTGTTATACGAAAATGGGGGCTCACGCGGTCATCAACTCGAACTAGCATTTAAATATCTGATGAAGATACCTCCAACGAGTATGGAGGCTGTGCGTACGTATTCAGCAGCAAATTTCCTGGCTTCGATTCTTTCCAATTTGTTAAATATGTATAAAAAATATTTGAATGCTTTACCAATTTCATTTTCGTTATTCGAATAATTGATTTTACGAATAGGTGCGGGTCCTGACCAGGAAATCGTTCAGGCTTGGCGCATTGTCTTGATAAATTTTCCATGCGTCTTTGTGTTAAAATCTTCGGTTACAATGCGATAAACGGTTGTTTGCATCACTTTTTTAACGCAGCCTTTAAGTGGCGTCCTGCAGCGAGCATCAAAGTTAACAACATTAAAGCCGTGAGTAGACCTGTGGAAGGCAATCGACGCATTACGTTAGTCGAGATTACGTTAGTGGTGAATATTAGTGGAAGTGTCCATAGCATCGTATCCGAACATCTTGGAAACAGAAAAATATCAGCAAGGTGGGTTTTACATCTGCTTTACAAGATACAAAATACCCACTATACCCCAGCAAACAAGAAATCGAATATGAAGTGGAAGAAACCTGAAGAGGCGCCTAGAAGGCCTAATTCGGTGAGGGTATGCGGTACCCATCCTACCCCATGACACTCATCCTATTCGTTTTTCTGATGAGTTTTAAATGTGTTTGCACAGTGATCATTGTGGTCACAGTGGGCACATAGCTTCTATTATCCGATTTAAATTTCTGGAACCAATGTTAGATTCTGCGAACTGTTTATCTCAAATCAAAAAAAAAACAGCATACAATTTTGGATGTGTTAACTTCACAATAAAATAATTAAAAAATCTGTTGCTCAAAAATAATAGTTAATAAAATTTTATAAAAAAATAACTAGTAAAGATGTTTTCGTCACTGTGTGCATATATAAGGTCTCAAAATGTACGAATACTTTCGGGCCCCCCTAATATTTTTACATTAACTATTTTTATATTTATAAGTCCAGAATTAAATTACAAATGAATAAACAGACAGACATACAACAAATCTTTTAAGATTTTATAATTATTTAAAATTATGATCTAAATAGTTTAGAGTAATTTAGTTTAGTATTAAGAGTGTAGCGTGCTATTTAACATCTCCACGCAATAGCGCTGTTAGTCTGAGCAGATTTAATTCTCCAGAGTAACAGCGACATCCTCCGTCTCTCTTCAGGTGCAATGTGTTATTTTAACAGCGCCATCTCTTATTGTCATGCGGGGACATTGCACCTGCATATCGACAGATCGCTTCTTACGCGTACACTATTGCTGGTTAGGGTGTGAGAAGAGTTGTCGGTTAGCCTTGGCCGCGGGAAGTCGTCCCTCCTACAGCCAGATCTCTTTCTTTCTCTCTCGTGTAGCGCCCACGCCACAACGTTACAAGATCATTAAAAATATCAGGGTATTCTTATACATATCATATTGAAAATCATTATATTTGAAAATAATTTATTTTAGTAAAAGTCTATTATTAACAATTTTTTCAGGTTAAATAATAAAAATTGGTAGCTTTTTAAATATCACATGCAATAGGAAGAATTGTTCCGGATGGTTTTTACATAGATTTTCCCGATGCGGAATCTTAATGGGAAAAATTTACCCCGATTTAAAATAATGAATGATCAGATTGTGAAATCTGCCTTTTGATTCTTAAGCCACAATAAATCCGGGGCATAATCTTGTCAATGGAATCAGAAAAGTTTTACAAATTCGTTCCGCGATAGTAATCCTCCAGCGGACCTTTTTGTGCGAGGGAAGCGATCCCTTATGGTAACTCGATGGCTCCAGATTTCTTCTTTTCAGTAAATCATTTAAGTTAAGCCAAGAAAATCGGTCGCGTCACACTGGGAAACGTCATAAAAATGAAATGGAGGATTATGCCTGAAGTCCCTGTTTATTCCGCGGAATATGAATGCCTCTCGCCCCCTGGGGACATCGTCAAAACTTATTCGGGTCGTTGTTGTTGCCCAAGGACATGACTTTCAAAGTGCTCTCGAATAATGCTTGCAACAATAAAAAATAAACTCTCGAGTGGAAAACTTGATAACTTGACGTGTCAGTATTTTTCTCATTCGTAAAACAAATAATTCCCGAACAGTCGAATATATAATGTTGAGAATTATTTGTGAAGCATTGCTATTCTAAGCATATTTTTGGCATGCACGGCTTTCAGACCTAATACCACAGGTACCTCGGGTATTCCGTGGATCGCACGGTCTCCAGACCTGACACCACCGGATTTCTTTGTCTGGGGATGTCCCTATTCCGTGGCTCGCTCGGTCTCCAGATATGGTACTACTGGATTATTTTGTTTAGGAAAGTGCCCATCTTCAGACCTGACACCACTGGATTTTTTTTACTATAAAAGTGCTATATAATTATTTGATACGACAAAGGTGCCTACAAAAGAAATCCTAATTGAAAGAATAATCGCCGCCTTTACAAAAATAAAAGAGGAAATACTACTTCAGATAAATACAGTTAAAAAACATTAATCTTAAAGATTGTTTCTATCCAATATAAATTGGACAAAGTCATCATATTTTATCTCGTAAGAATTAACGTAAGCCTGTGCTTTTTTCAGCAGTGTGAAAGAAATATAGATAAGGGTTTAGGGTCGAAAGATCTATTTTGGGTCCAACTCGAGCAGAAAAAAAACCAAAACCTAAGAGCTCTTTAAAAATTTACATTGGTCAATCCAATGCAAAAATATAATGCATTTTTAATGGGACATTTATCGTTGCTTTTTAGAAACATTCCTTGCTGAATATTTAAAAGTAACTTAAAAGAATGGCGAACAATGCAAAATATTGATCGAATTTTGCACACATTAAACAATATTAATATGCAAAAAACTGAGAAATATTGGTGAGCATAATGCAAATTTTCTTTGTGCACATAGAAAATATTTTAGAGTCCCGAGGAAAATTTTCTAAGCGCTAAATCCTCCTAACTTGATGCGCAAAATTAAAGTTCGTTTAATACTTTGAATCGTTATTACTGAGAATTTAAATATTCGGTACGGTAATTTCGAACTAAATGCTTTAAAAGTTTGTGTGAAATCGCATGATTATACCAAAACTGCTTTAATCGCCCATCAAAAACCATATAGCATCATGAAATATTTGTCTAGGATCGTTTTACAGTGCGTTTTACAAATGTATATGCATCTCAAGTGCGACGTTCAGATTAATCCCGCTATCTCTTCGATGAGGAATCCCTCATATGCTGCGAATTGACTCAAGTGATAAATATTGATGGCTCATTGATGGCAAGGGCGTGCTGTAAAGGTACCAATACACGTCTAAATATTCTCAAATATTGCGATTCCTAGCACTTCATCATAGCAATCCAACAATATTTACGTTCATTTGTTGATAAACAAGCTTGATTTACACTGTGTGATCCTGGGAGAAATTCGATTTATTTGAACGATAAATGATGAACACACGAATATAGCATCTATGTACCAAAAAGAAAAATTGCAGAAAATTTGATTAATTTTAATTAATTGTTAATAATGAATTTGATTATATTTGCTATGGATTTGCGTAAAAATATATGATGGAAAAATATTTTTATTTATTTTTTATATTTATTTAATGGACCCATGTATTGTCCATGGCTACAAATCGAAGCAAAAACTTGTCTTTATTGCTGTTAAACATAGCCAAACACGCAATTAAAACATCCTCATGACGCTGTTTTTTTGTGAGCAAACACGGTACCCTTCTTGCGCACAGCTTTCTCATGTACAAATTTTCAGTCAATATCCAATATACAAATTTTTTTGAAATGTCCACCATAATTGCTAGCTTGTCTACTATCAGTAAATGATCATCCATTTTCATTTTGTAGATTTTCTTGACAATTTATGACGTAGTCACCACTGCGATGTTCGTCTTGGCAGCTCGTACGGTCTCGTTTAAATTCTGCCATTTAATATTTTAATTAATGTTTTTTTATGCTTAAAAGAGGAATGGTTTCTTCGTCTTCATCATAATTGAAATGTATGCTTCTGTATAAGATAAATTGTCACATTAGAGCAGTAATATAGATAATTGTACATACGAAACGAAGATGTCTTCCGGTGGGAAATGCTTGATAAAATACTTGGGGGATAGATTGGGATGAAAGCTGACCTTGACGTCAAGCATTCGGTTCTTTGGTGAATTTTAGATGACACGCGCGTAGGTAAGATATTAGATTGAAGGAGATATAGAGTGTTCCCGCTAATGGAGCTGAATAAATTTGGCATCGAGGAAGTGTTGGCTCCTGGCGGCAATGTGTCATATTCGCACACGGGTTGTTCACAAGTTCGCCTTGTCACAGGGAACTATGGGCTCCCATACCAAGTATGTTTTTGTCACATTACTTGCTCCACGGGACTGAATAAATCATGCTTAAAGTTAAACAACATGTACGGCCCGCTAATGTTTGCGTGACAACGCTGCAAACACCCGAATTCGTCTTCATATACGCCGAGGGCGGATTGCGCCCCGCTATTTTTATAATTACGCCCCGCATTAGGCTCTACTTCCACCCTCAAAGTGCTCCCGAATGGTTCTGTAATTTTGGACTGTTTTCCTTTCAAGAAATCCATCCTTGTATAACGCCTACGTCCCCTTTGGTCCTAAGTGGACATATACATTTTTAAATGGACGCTCTTGGTTTTTTAAGTTCAATAAAAAAGAAACCAAAAACATTTTTGATGAACATTTTTTTACCAGATATTTATTGATATTTTCAAAATATAAAAAAAATAAAAAAGTAAGCAAAAATTAAAATTAAAAAAGTTATTACCTGGTAAAAAAGGGCGTATTCTAGTTGACACAATTTCAACCCTTTTAAGCATCTAAAATAAATTTTCATAAAAAGATTCTTAACAAGTAAAAATGTCGCTATCGTTTCTACCTTAAACAAAATAAATGTTTTTGTTTTCACAAAGTGGCGACTGTTTAAAAATAAGTCATTTTTCGGCTTTATTTTTTAACAGTTTTAATTTTTTTTTTTAAACAGTAAAAAATAAAATTTTGAAATAAATCTGATAAAAACAATAGAATAATATATAAAAAAAATTGTACCAAATTTAAAGTAAAACATTTAATTAAAACTTGAGATATGATGTCAACTGTGTTAAAAAAAAGTAGGAGCGCCTTAGTTGCCGCATCACTTAAAAGGCTATAACTCCATAAAAAAATATTATTTTGAAAATTTCTCTGGAAAATATATTCTTTAAAGTCTAAACTATGAAAAAATGCAACAAAAAAACAAAATTTATATTTTCAAAATTTTAGACTACAATAACATGTGTCAGTAACAACAAATGTCAGTAATCCATTTATTTGGATATATTCTAATGAGTTTGAACAGTTTTTATATTGTAATCGTTCCCATATAAACGTAAACGATAGAAGACCGTCATTAAAATAAAAAAGTCATTAAATATGATTAAGTATTAGGTGTATCGAAAAGTATTCGCGTATTTTAAGACACTATGTTTGAGCTCAGTTTGTGTCCGGGCGGAGTGATGGAAAACTCTTTGTAAGTTATCTTATTGATAGAATTTTATTTGAATGCAACAAATTTATTTTATTATTAATGATGAAATGTCCAGACCCGAAACTGAAGAAGTCATCTAGAAGTTTTGCTACTAAATACTTTTCGATATCCCTAATATTTAACATGAATAGCATGGATGGGAATAGACGGGCGTCGAATAGAAAGACTCTCTTCTCTAAATAACTATTTATTCACACGAGAGAGAGAGATCTGGCTGCAGGAGGGACGACTTCCCGCAGCCAAGACTAACCGACGACTCTTCCCACTCTCTAACCGGTAACGGTGTACGCGTAAGAAGCAATCAGTCGGTATGCAGATGCAATGTCTCCACAGGGCTACAAGAGATGGCGCTGTTAAAATAATACATTGCATCTGAAAAGAGACGGAAGATGTCGCTGTTAATCTGGCGAATTAAATCTGCTCAGATAAAAAATAATAATAAAGTAATGTTTATGATATTTATGACACAAAAAATAAAGCTCATGAATCATACAAAAAGATAAAATATGTTAAAGATGTGTCCTTCGCCGTATTTGGACACAAACTAAGCGCAAAACGAAAGCATGTAAAAATAATGGATTTCTTTTGGGAGGACCTAATGTATAAATATATTCTTTTGAAATTGGTCACAAAAATACTATTATCGAGTATTCCCAGATAGAAATGATAATTTTTTATATGAGATAGCACTCTTGACCGATTCAGGTGAAAAGCAATAATGGAAGCCGTTAATAGGGTTAACAGCACTAATCAATATACTCCGAGGGAAGTTATTACTCCGTTAATGGTCTAGTGGAATAAATAATTTCTCTCGGAGGTCTTATGAGAGAGGATGTATTTTTTTATATTACTTTTCGAGGCTTTGAGATTGAGAGATGAGATTACAGGTGGATAATATAGATGAAATTAAGGCATAACAGACAGACAGACGCGTCGTAATCAACTCGCGCGATGGGCCAAAGCCGCTATCTTCTTTCAGGGAGGCGAAGGCGCTCGCTAAGATGTTATATAACGTGGAATTTTCCTATTAACTTTGCCCACTTCTTGTATGGAAGGTGGGCGGAGAAGGATGTACGACAATAATCTGCTCTCCGAGTGCTGAATTTGTTTATGTCTCGACTGCTTTATGATTTTCAACGTGATCGTCTTTCAAATCATATCATCTCTGAATGGCGATACATCGTGTGCGAGCTTATTCCATCGTATTATCGAAAAATCGCCAATCCAAAGCCAAATCCTGAATAAGGATACCAAATCCGTCTCGATGGGTTTTTATTAAAGTAAGTAACTATTCAATGGCAGATCATGTCGCAAAACTATCTCCAGACGAATCTTCTTTTATCCCTTCTCTGGACATCGATAATAACACGAGAAGACGACTAAAATTTCAGATCAAAAAGAAGCTCCTTAATCCTAGACTATGTAGTGACTATTGAAATATTATTCGTTCAATAAAATTTAAAAAAAGGTTTTATGCATTGCGCTGTGTGATATGCAATATATAATAAAATAATATTAATGTACGGGTTGCTTTATACCACGTATAGACACCCACTTAGTAAAGGCAGTGTGGCGCATGCGCGTAATGTCTGTATAATGCATACGGTGGACACGTACACACTGCAAACGATTGTTCCTCTCTTTCTTTTCACTTAAAAAACATGAAAAATTAATATATAATATGTACCAGATCTGTCCCATAAGTCATGAAATATATTTTTGTTATTGATTTATTGACAACACTAGTAAAAGTTGTTAATATTCTTCAAAGTACTCCCCACGAGCATCTACATATTTTATTCCATCGACTCCTATGGTTGGTATACCCGGTCATGGCAGTTTAGATAGCGTCAATGCCGTCAAAGATTTTTTTTCTTCGTTGAAAAGAGTCGAAGAATAGATAAAAATGGCGCCCTGTAGTCTTCTTCTTCTTCTTGTGGTGGTGCCTAAAGCCCTATGAGAGATCCCCGGCCACCGACAACGTTTGTCCTTCAATTGCCGTGCAGACGTGCGGCATCTTTTTCTACCTGACTAACCCAGCGTAGCCGAGGTCTTCCGACAGGCGTTATGTTTCGCCAAGAGCTTACTGACGTGCAAAGACGTGTAGCTGAGCCCATAGTAATAATGCAGCAACCAGATAATCCTTTTTCCTCAATATTCCTAGAATATCCACTTAGTAGGTAGCGTTGGCGGTTTATCCTTGAGGTACAAACTCTTTATGGATCAAACCTTTGGTGTCAAAAAACGCAATTATCATAGTTATTGCCTTCTTTAGTTTCGGCAATCTGGCGTTTCGTAGGCTTGCTTGAAGAATTCGTGAGTTTCACCAGCTCTTTTGTCGATTTTTGTGCAATATTTGACCATCCAACATTGTTCGGAAGTATCCATCATCGTGCGTCGTGACGTGGTCTCGAAACAAGGATGCACTAAATCAGCTATCCTGATTCTAAAGATGCTCACATAAGACTAAACTTTGATGTTTTGTAAAGATAAGAATCTCCCACACCTCACCCAATCAGTTTGGACACGCTATGACAAATAGGAGTGTGGTAAAAAAAATATTTCATGACTTTTGGGACATACCCTTTATTCTTTCAATTCGGTCGTAAATCGGATTTAGCCCACGTTCTGCAAATAAATACGAATACTTTTTAATGAATCTCCCGACAACATCTGGCATCAATTCTCAGTTAAAATGTTATCATAATATTTTTACAACTTCTTTGTTATGATATTGTTCGACATAAAAATGATATTTTTTGAAGAAATTTTGAGCGCCAACTTTTTTTCAACTCACTATCATAACATTTTAGCTATTTGAGTAAAATATTAATTATTAAAATATTCCATATTTCAGAATTTATTTAAAATATTCTGAATAACTTTAAATTTTACAGTTGACAGAATCGATTAAATAGCTTATTTTAACTACGAGGATTATCCAGAAAGAAAAGCTACAACATTTTTATTCCGCAAAGTAAAAAAAACGGATAACCGGGCGGCTGGAGCGCGCGACGACGTCTACGTGGGAAGAATTTACTGTGACTGAACAAAATGGCTGATACGCGGGACCAAACAAACTGGCCGTTAAAATCTCTCCTATATACCAGGTATGCCTTAGAAGCCCTTGTAACTTTACAATCAATCCATTTATAAATTAAATCACTAACAAAAATTAAAGAGTTTGACTAGTTTGATTGGATTGATAAGAGCGATTATGAAAATAAAAATTACATGGGATGAATATAAAAAATCTTGGCTCTTGACTCTTAGAACGGCCCTCCGAGACATAGCAAAGACTATTATCGTTTTATTACCGTCCAACATGAACACTAATGGTGGGTTTTTTTACTTCTTATTATTTCAAAGAACCAACAAAATACTATTATGAAAAACTTTCAAATTTAATGTCTTATCGCATTTTTTTCGCTGCAACGCTTAGAGAAAATTTAAATATTTTTTTCCGTCATATAAATTTCTCCAATCATGCACCCCTCGCGATATACCCGACAGCCCTACACGGTTTCTAGAAATTATAAATCATTTTGATTACGATCTATTTGCTCGTTAAGGTGTCTAGAATTTTAAAGTGATTTTATTGACCTCGATTTGACCTGTTTTAGACTGCTCGCTGGGGAGTTGTAACAAATTCCACGCGAAAATTCTGCCTCTTATTGCTTCAATGAAAATTTAAGCTCGAATATTGAAGAACATGTTTGTGAAAAAACCGTGTTTATATAAATAAATGGTGATAACTGATATGTAGCGTGGGCGAAATGGCATCCCATGGCAATGTAGCGTGTTCCCACTTCTGACACCAGTGTAACGTGAAGCGGGGATGCTCTCAGGGCAGAGTTACCGGGATACTCCCCGCTCTCGTGTATTTGCCGACATTTGCCGGGTTTGCAATCACAATAATAATATAAACGAATACATTTTAACACCCAATAAATATCAGAGCTTGTTCTGTAAGCTTTAAATAATAAATAGAAAATAAAAAATTTCTAAATAATAAAAAAACCTTAAATTTCAACAATAACTTGTTAGCATCAGATTCATGCAAAATTAACACAGAAACTTGGAATTTCTGGAAGATTTATTAACTTAGTAAACTGCATGGGTGACACCACATGAATTATCAACATCCAACGAAGAACAGCAGATGAATACTTGTAATCTCTCATTAGAAACACAAAGTATTCATCCATTTATTTAAGGGATAATAATTTGAAGTGACATGGGGATAGTTTATGATAATTTTATATAAAAAACGCTGATCATCCTTCAACCCTTATGGCTAAACCATAATAAATGTATATGCTTGATAAGATATTGCAAAAAGATATGATGTCATATCGGGAAGTCATGGACATGTACATAAATCATTAGCTTAGCTGGTAAATTTTAAAAATGATGCTCAAGATAGATGTAAATGGTTTGATGTGATGTTGGATGCACAAGATTTCTTATATGAACTTAGGACTTACACAAGAAAAAAAAAATATTGGGATTTTTTCACATCTTCCCTATTCACTTAATATGAATTTAGAAAAATATGTGTAATATGAATAAAAGGATACAAATAGGACCACAGATGAATAGGACACGGATATTTCCAGTCAGAGCTGCATTGCCGGATGCATTTCAATGCGCTAATGAACTCCTCCAGGCAACTCCATGGATAAAAAGTTGATGGATTTCACGTTGTCCGTTGAACAATTTAGACCACATCGTAAAACGCGCAACCCTACCATAAAATGACCAAACCTCCCCCCAAATAGTTCCCAGAAACTAGCCGGAATTGAACCCCCAACAGAGCGCACCAGTTAAAAAACAATGCAGGCGGTTAAAACCAAATAATCAACCCGGCCGGGCGTATTTCATCAAAATTCCATCCAACAAGTATATAATCATCTACTATCGGCTATATAAGCCGGCTTAAAACTTGCTTTTTAAATCCAGCGATAAATATTTTCAACCATAGTACATTATTAAAGAATTCAGTTAAAATCTGATAGGCAAACTTTCGAAAGTTATCCTGTCAGTTTGGCTAATTCTTCTGCTTTGTAAAAAGCAAACAAAACAGCGGGGGCTCGAGAACAAAGACTATCCTATTTTGGGAGAATTGAATGCTGAATTTTTAATATTCATATTATGCCTGCAATGCAATTATATCTTGAAAATGTAAAATTAACCACAGATGAAATTTTAATCGTTTTTCAAAGTTCATCATGTGAAACCATAACCGCAAATCACCCCCAACATTTAGCTCATAGAAGGGAGACGAGGGAATCAAATATGACTTCTTGATGCACGTCTTTATTCATACGAAAAGATAAACATCATAGTTACAGGATCAAATATTCCGGTGGGAAGGTTATGTCTTTTCGCGGCCAAGAAGATCGGTAACACTCCAAGGTTCCTATATGCGGACAATGTGGTAATCTTGGTAAACACATGGGGATGAAAAGCGTCTCGGAAACTCTATCCCGAGAGTATTCCGCTACATATTACACTGGTGTCAGAAGTGACGAGTCATTAAGATGCTGCGCCAGTCTAAGTGGGAGGTAGGCATTATTTAGTGCGCTGAAAACACTCGTCACTGAAGACTTAAGTTGGCTTGAGGTTTCTTTATATTTTTCTTTTATTTTTGAAATGCCATTTATAGTAAAAAAAAAAAATCTCGTATACGTTCCTATATCATTCATCCGATTGCAATGAAACTTTGGTGAGTTATTAAGCGTATATCCAAAAGAGTTTATAAATTAGCAGATGCAGTATAGCAATTTTTTTAGCCTGGCAAAAATAGTTGATTGAGATATTCCACAAATATGGTTTAATTTGACACGATGAGGCTCAGTTTTAGAGCGTCGTGGCTTTGTTGTAGTAAATTGCATCATGGATAATTAAATCGGATTAATAATAATTTAAGGTTAGCCTCTCTCCTCTCTAAGACAGCGTGATTAATCAAAGCTAAAGCTATGAATAGCATATGCAGAGCTGATGGGATGGTCTGGTGAGTGTTTCTTCCCACGGGAAGACATTGAGATTCCCTTAAACTAATCAGTTCTGTTAAGTTATCCGCCAGGCAACTTTATAATACATGATCACGTGTACCAACTAATGACATCCTTAATTACCATCCTGCGGTCTTATTTCAACTTTATGCTCCACGTAAACTATAATGACGAATTGATGAATAATTTAAATTTTGACATGGCAGCGCTCGCAGAGCCTGCATTTTATTGAGCACCGCTAATAAAATAATGATGAGACAAGGGGTAACTATATGTAACTATCGCCATGATAAATATTATTATTAATATAATTTTTGTATCTCGATATGATAAAATTGGATAGATAGCTATGACTACTATATTTGAATGGACTCCCTGCTTATGGCGATAACACAAGCTATACTCAGTTGACTCAAACATCCGGAGCTCGTGATGGTACGCATTATAAAAATATTTGTTTTAATATTGTATTCCAATATTTGTTACAAATAATTAGTAAGTAATAAGTAACAATTACGTGATCTTTATCATATCCACAAACAAATTGCCGAGTCGACTATTCGACATTTGGTGGCCAAATTCAAATCAGGTCCAACAGCCGTACGTCACCGAAACGCAAGGTGGAAATATCACTACTGTGCATGAGAGTGTACGGGCAAACCCGAGACAGTAAATTCCTCGTCGTTCACAAGACTCGGATCTGCACTCTTATAAAATTCAATAGTTGCAAGAACTTAAGGTAAATGGCGTTGGTTGCTCTACAATGATGGCATTCTGGGCTTGTCTCCTTGGCTATTGTATAGAGATAAGCAGCCATGCCCGGTAAGGGCTTGGGTCAGGTGGTAACAGAGCGGACTATATTTCCTACTGCTCTACTGAGGTTTGTGATTAGTCCTGTATGTCCATCGACCTTATATAAAGCTGACCCATCGGGACTGCCACACCGCCATGGTGGTTTCTCTGGACCCTTTCTCCGTTTCTCTTTTTCGGACACCCTGTCTCACTTGGGTGAGCAAATCAATTGGCGGTATGGTAGTCAGTGCCAAGATAGCGCCTTCTGCGGTATGCAACAGTGACCATGCTTCTTCTATGGACTCTGACCGTGTTGATTCTGGCCTGCACTGCTTCGACCCATATTGGGGCACCGTCCAACAGCACCAAGTACGCTACTTCGTTGTAGAGTTTTCTTCTACCCCCCAAGTATCGAAAAAAAGCATGTGTAGAACAACCGATTACAGTAGTTAGTGGAGACGGCTCACCACTATCCTTAAAATAACAGTTTTAGGCTTTTCGAACGATGACTTGTCTCCATGGCTAGGTACTAAAAATGACCGAACCGATACGAATACCATGGGGAAGGGGTAGCTCCTGTAGTCCATCATCTACTGCAGCCCCCTTCAAACTAAGGTTAGATTCGTGGTGGCAGTGAACCCGCGGAAGTTAATCCCTTGAATTTAGCATAACTTTAATCTTTCCTCCTCCATTGCACCTTCAGGTGCACATGATCTGAAGCTGGTCTTTTCCGCGGAAACCTCGCCTCCTCTGGAGGGCGTGGGACAAAAGGAGTGGGTACCTGAACGTTCCACGCGTAGCATTTTTCAGTGGAACAGACCATACAGCAGCGCAGTAAATGGGTTAGCCATATAATGAACCCCCAATCCAGTCAGTTGCTGTCTGATATCTGTCATCTTACTCCTTTTTAATTCGCTGCGAAGGTGCCAATTACATCATCTCTCTCGAATTTACCGTTATTCTGACACCAATGTAGTGTGAGTCAATGGAGGATTTTATTAACCCCATACGCTATCTTCATCGGGTTGGAATCTAACCACACGAGAAGATTTCCATCTTTTCACAAATCCCCAGGCAGTTGTAAATACCGAAAATATCTTGACTTCTTGCTTTATTCAATTGATGATATTAGTTAAAATCATTCTAATGACTTAAACAACGGCACTCAATAGGACGAAAGAATGAATAGTAATTTGTCATCGCGTGCACGACGATATATCGGTGTTGGTTTCGCAAATGATATATCGACATCCGGCACTAAAAGGGTTAAAACACAATGCTGAGTCTTTTTCGCACTATAAATCCATATATTTTGATATAAAAAAGTAACCTTTCATTGGCCTTGATTCTTCTTGAAGTCATGCGAGAATTAAATCATTCAACAATCAGATATCCCTTATCCAATAATGACATCTCCGTCGCGTAATAATGCAATCAAATTGTTTCGGGCAATTTATTATGACTATTATGTATGAAACGCAAACCACCCCCGTCGGGGGCAACTTAGGGGGGAGCACCGCAGAAAAAAATAGGGGGGGTCGCGTTTCTCGGCGAAAATGAATAAAACGTGCAAATATTCGCCGGCCGCGGCGCAAAAGAAACGGATAATGGAACATAAATATTATTTTTTCATCATGATCTCTGTTTTAATGACTTTTGTTCTGGGCACTTTATCCGTCGAGTTTTTATTGCGTTTATTTTTTATTATTATTTTTTACTTTTAATTGCGTTTCTTAAATTCTCCGGCGCCCGCCCGCGCGAAAATTAACTTTGATGCCTCAATTGTTATTCTTCTACATTTTTTAATTTTGCCCGCCGAAAAATGAAGATGTACAAAGAAAACAAAAATGTGAGGGCCCTGGGCGGGAGCCGCCGTGCGAATTTGCATCGTATTTAGGGCGCGGGGAAGCACCGCTTATCATATATCAAATATTGCTCTCAGCAAATTTATACAATTCGGTTCTTGCTTCTGACAATGTGCTGAGCGCTGAACTTGATTTTTTCCTACGGGGAACCCAATTTTTTCGTTAAATTCAAATCCAGAAAATATTCGCGTAAACGCGGATGAAACAAATCGTTGTTTGCCTTATTTTTGGGTGCGATTTTTTGAAACCCTAGCAAAATAAATGAACGGAACACGTGCGACCTTGCCTTTTGACGTCATAAGTCTCATACGAGTATCCACAGAATGTCCCCACTAACAGTTGTAATCTCCACATCAAAGAGCCCTTCTCTGATGGCCAAGTGTATTGCTCCTTGCTCGAAGCACTTTGGTGGTCATCCATAGCTTGATTGACGCATATTAAGTAAAGGTAAAGATAGAATCACGCAACTTGACGTGGTTGAAATTAGTGTACAGTCCCATACAAAAATATACTTATTTATTTTTAGCACAATGAGATTGTTGTATCATTATTACATTCCCAATTTAGTTGATAAGTTTCGGGGGAAAAAACCTAAAATTAAATTAAAAATCAATTGTCAACTTCTGACACCATTGTTAACGTTACGCAAGCCATATAGCGCGAATGCCAGTATATAAAGTCCACCAACCCATCTAAGATTTGAAATTGATTGGCAGCCCTGTAGAATATATCATATTCTACAATGGTAAAATTAATAAGAGTAGACGTTGTTGGCAGTCGTAACTCTCTTTTGATGCTGTGTATGCCACTTAAAAATATAATTATTTCGTGTCCAATTAATTCCTCAAGCATAACAGCAAAAAATATATATACTGCCGTGTACATATAGGGTTTTTTATTTACCAGATATATTCCCATCTTGCATAGGGCTAAATTTTGATATCTCCAAAAACTAAAGCACATGGTGACTATGGATAAAAAAAATAGGTGTTATGAAGATCGATGTTCGAACCGTCAGGATGTCTGGTCCGAATTTGGCAAAGGTAGGGCTCAACACGTACTTTGTGATGCAAACTAATGTTAGTAGCGAGTTTTCGTGCAGAGAGACGGAATTGTCAGGCATTCGTTACAATACGGGCGCCGGGTGTACAAATAAAAGCGTCACAAAGACCGGCTTGTATCGAACAATAGGCTCTCGTAGAAACATGTCGGATGTCGGGCTGTATTAAATATTTCACATAGGCATTGTGCGATTTTATGTGAAACTGGCAAAGTAACAATGGAGGTAAGCAAAGGGACCGAAAGAACTCTCATGTATAAATGCATATATTAAAACTTCTATATCCCTACGACGTAACGAATTTGCGTCGCACGTCTCAATAATGCACGACCTCTATACACAATCAAATCTATATTATATTCGCTTTTCCTCGTCCTAAGTATTTACGTTAATGGTCTCGGATACCTTTTTGTGCAATATTTTGATATAATTAGCTTGCGTTCGAACCAACAACCTCTCATAGTCCGGGTACTGCGTACATCTATTAGTCCATATAAAAAAATATAAAAAAGATAAGTTTTACATAAAAATTGGCAGAACTCAGACAACTACGTCATTGGAAATCTTACATAAGCCGACTACCGGATGATGGTGCCAGAATAATCGAAGCGGTATACAATAATCGGAAACAAATTAGTCAAACATTCCTTAGAACTATGTAAAACTTCACCGACAATCCAGATAATAAAAGGAGAAATTGAGAATAAATAGGAGTGGAGAGACAGTAAAAGCAAACAAAAAAATCGTTCCGTAAAAAAAATATATATATATATAATAAATAGATGTCAAACAAATAAGTAAATAAATAAATAAAATAAGTAAAAATAAATAAGTCAATTAAAAGAAAGAATGGAGGCAAAACTACGAGAGCTCTTGGATCGGTCCAATTCCCTTCGTAGTATTTGCCTGGAACGCCTTTAGCGCCGAAACTTGTACAAATTGCTTTGAAGGCGTTGAAGGCACCAGGACTAGCTACCAAATCCTTGTGCCCAACAGGCCCCTCACTTGACGTGCGGATGTCCAATGATTTGGGCACTACCAAGGATATTTATTCCTCCGTTGAACGAATCCGAAAAATAAGTAAAGATGACGCCCAATGTTCGAACCACCTTCGCTCCCATTCGTCTAATGCAGCCTTTTGTGCCCACTCTCTCAGGTCTCTGAAGCCTACTAGGATTAAGAGATTGGTTACCAATTTTGATTACTCGGTCGTTTTATCATCGAGATTTGCAAGCGCTGAGCTTGCAAATTTCAAGCTGCAGATCAAGGAGTATAAGGTCAGCTAGTATAGTAAAACTGTCCGTTGAAATTGTCTGATAGGTCCTGGTAATGCGGGGCAACGGCAGTCTTTGTACGCTGTTAAGATGCCGATGGCTGGTTTTGCACATGCGGTATCGTCCTAGTCTTTCCCACCATGTGCCGGCTCCATATAGCGCAATGCTAACGTAGATAGCATCGTAGGCGATGCACATATTTTTCCTGCTGTGGCCCCAGTTTGCTCCTACAAGTCTAGGCATTTTTCCAAAAACCCTTGCCGCTTTAGCCGTCGCGTCAGCAATATTTTGTTTAAACTGACATCCCTCAGTTAGCGTGACGCCCAGATAGGTGGTGTGCTTTCTGAATGGCAACAACATCACCACCCAGTTTAATAGAAGCCAGCCAACAGGTTGCCAATTTGCAATATTGCCACAACGTACAGATAGTGGCTTAGTTCCTTCGTAAGTCAAGTTCAGTCTTTCAGTCATACTGTCATCAATTCTGTCTATTCCCAGAGACTTCATGGAATTCAGGTTTTTAACCAGTTCTTCTAGTTCTTCCAAGTCGGGCAGAACCACATCTGGCCCCTCATGGGAAGTATCCGATGCTTCTGCTCTGATGGTTTTGTGTGTCGACAAGTCCGTTTCTGAAGTATCATGAGGTAGCAGATCCGGAAACTATTGGAATCTTGTCCTGAAGATACCATCGTCTACGTGAAGGACTGGAAGAATACAGCCCACAATGAGGATAGCTGGATCCCATGAATTCGACTGAGAGTTTATATTACACTTTTTGAGATGGCTTTTAACAATCCCAGTTAAACATGATTCATAACAAATATCTATTTTCAAAATATGATCGCCAGCCACATCTCCACTAGATTTGAACCCATGATGAATGATTTATTAATCCAACCACTAAATTATATAATTACCTACAAATATGTAACTTGGGTAAAATATCATCACCACGCAATGGTGCTGTTAATTTTTGCAGATTAAATTTGCCAGATTAACAGCAACATCTTCTGCCTCTCTTTAGACACAATGTGTCAATTTGACAGCAACTGTTGTTTAGTCGATTTATATCCACTTATCCCTCCGCTCGACTAGATAACGACCCAAAAGAAGAACGAACCCGCGTGCAGCGCAGCCATCTCGATAATTTGGACTCTGCTCGATAGCGCCCCCAATCCATCGCGCTACATTGGTGTCAGAAGCACCCTTCGCCCACGCTACAGATATAAATCTTTTATACGTCCCAATTAAATATTAACAAATGCTATTGATGCCATTCATTCAAATATTGTGATGATAAAAAATGGAATAAAATACAATTGATTCGTTTTTGCCAAATTAATTAATAATTTTTAATTCAAAGTTGAAATTATGTCATAAATATTAATAGTCGACTCATATTCATTTTCAATTAAAGACTTAATTATTTAGGTATTTAATTTTGATCATAAATTCGTTTGAAATGTAAGACACTTTTATTTTATCTAGCTTCAGAATATTAACCAAGGTCAGTTTTTGTAGGCAATATAAAACATGGATTTCTTGATTTATTAAATTATTTATAAAATATTTAGCAAAATCTAATTTAATAAGCAACATTTAAGATGTGGATTTCAATTAATAATTAATCAAATTATTGTGTATTTATTTCCGCTTTTCAAGCGTTCCATGGACAAACGACTGACAAACAAATTAGATTTTTAGGCTTTCTTTAGAGATTAAAAAATATGGATATGCGAAATATGTGGTTATCGGAGTTAAGTTCTGAATGCATGTTGTATATATGAGAATAAAAATATAAATAGCATTAATATAACCGCATTTCAATATTATCATTTTGGCTTATGTAAACCAAGAAATATTTGAAGATGCTTCAAACAGCTAACAATATCCTTGATGAAGAACAAATACCACAAGCTATTTTAGAGCACGTTGATTCCACGTTAATTGAATTTCGTGGGAGAGATTCCACTAAATGCAACTTCAATTCTGGAAAGCCTTCAATTGGGCATTAAATTTGGACGCTGTTTTCTCATAATTTATAAAAAAAAGTGATAATTTTCCTTAAATTTCTTAAAGTCTTGGATGCCGGACGTCACAATTTAAGCCGAAACAGATATCATGATATATCCGAAACATTTTTTTTTAATTAAACATATTCCGAAAAAGTATGTTCTATAAATGATCAATAATAAGTATTAAAATTAAATCAATAATACATGTATAACGATAATACATCAGCGCAATGCATCGCGATTGATCGTGGTATGTTTCTTAGATGATGGTCGCGACCAACGAGTTGGCTGCGATGAACGACGGAACACGTATAAAGGTGATAGAGGCCGAAATTAAGCAAATTTCAAATAAAATATCGAGCAATATATATACATATTTAAGATTGTATATATTTGAGTATAGCATAAATGATTTAATGCATGGCTGGTTGCCTCACCGGCTCGTTAAAGAGAATCGTGTGCAGTGACTCAATGCGTCACGCACCCTCTCAATCGTATGACACGCTTTGTTCCCAGTGTCTAGAAAGTCACATTCGAAGTGTTAATATTTGGTCATAAGGAAGGCATACATAAGAATTGTGTATGGATTTACATACAGCCTGAAATGGCCCTTATGCCTGGAGAAAAATATTCGACAAAGCGAGGGTTGCCAAGCGTTAAAGACGAAGCTTTCGGAATGGTATTCCGACGTTTGTCTTACATTTAGATAAGCCTAGCGGAAACATCCTGATGAATATGTATTTCCTTATTAAGAATTGTTGGAACTGAGCTTTCTTGCGCACGTCTACCTATGCCCCTGTTTATGTATTAAATGTATCAAATATCAAAGGTTACATACACACCTACGCCGGCTTGAAAAGGATCACGCCTCATACGGGTGTGGCTAAATTATACATCCCGGGATAATCGTGTTTCCCCCGACAGGAATTTTGCATGATTTTCATTAACCGGCATATCATACGCGAAGGATGATCCTTGAAAAGATTTCATAAGAGACTATTTCAATCATATCAACAAACACCCACTCCTTGAACCAACACCCATCAGCTACATCGATAAAATAATCTGCATGATAATTTTAGATCAAAACAACCACATTTTTATACGAGAAATGATTTCAAATAGAGATCATAATCCTCTTTGATACTTTTTTTGAGATTTTTTGTTCGTCTGCTCCTAAAATAGCTCACAAATTAAACTACTCGCTCTTGTCGAAATTCGGCTTTTAACAAATTACTTTCTTTGTTTATAAAGAGTTTATATCTACGCTTCTCTGTCTTTCGTCCTTTTGAGATGACAAGATCAAACAGTTTATAGATGCTGCAAGCATTTATATTTAAGCTTTTTGACAGCGACAGAATCAAACTATAAATGTAGTTTTCGCATCGCTTAACAAATGGATTCCATTATATTTGATCATTTGGATGTCAAATATCATATTTGCCAAGCAAATTTCATTTCCAATCGTTCAAAAAAATATATAAATTTTAGCAATAAAATATTAATTTGCGTTGTAAAGTACTAAATTCTACTCATCATTGCTTTAATTAAAAGCTTAATGCATTACTTTTTTAACTTATTTATTAAAAGTAGATATAAATGGATTAATTATATTGTAACACTTCTGACACCAGTGTAACGTGGCGTCGGTGCGCTTTAAAGCCGGAGTCCTCGCGTCGATAGACGCTAGTCATAAACTAACACCAAAGCAGATCCTACAGAGTCTTCATTTTGGAACCAATAAATTAATTCTCAGAAGTGATCTTATCCCAAAAAATATAATTTTCTATGCCAATCCAGCAAATAAAATTTTCTTTGATCGCAAAATATTCGTAGCTCCAAGTAGTCTGCTTCCATTCAAATACATTTCATGTAGATAGCTCCATACATTTCTTAATAGAATAATCAATTAAATCATGGTCTGGTGAATTCAGCGAAAAGGCGTTTTATTCCTTCGGCACTTTTCAATCTTTGCGATTGTCGCTCGAGCGATTTGATGGCGCTTATTGACCTAATGAAACACTTTAGTCGGCGATTAACCGAAATGAGTACTTTTTTCACAAAGTCACACTCGAGCTTTCATTTTTGGAGAGTAGACTTCACATTTAACTTAAGCATGGGAATGTGATATCTCGGATAAATTTTCACCTTGAGAATAATTCCACGTCAAAATTGAATCTATTCTAAGAGAAAAAATTCCCCGAATTGGGATTAATCTCTAGATAAGCTTGACATAAAAGATTCCCTTTGATATGTCTTGTAAGCCAAAATAATTCAGATGGAATATTCAACTATTGTAATTTAATGAATTTTTTTTTTTTGCCTTTCTACAATTGTTCAGATATGTTTATATTAATTATTCAGATAAAAGAAACAACCACTTAAGATATAATTGCAGCTCGACTCAATGATTTTGTTTATCTGTGATTCAATCTTATGTCTCCCTTCAAACATAATGTCATAATTTAACAGTGACATCTTCTGTAGTTCTGCGGACACGTTGCGTCTGCACCGCTTTATATCCAAGCATGAGATGGGAGTCATCGGTTATCCTTGGATGCGGGAAGATGTCCTTCACGCGGGTTAATAGCTGTAACCTCTCTCTCCATACATAAAAAGAATTAATTAATCCGTACATAAGACGACATGTTGAGAATGGATTTACAGCGACTTAGTGGATTATTTGATGGCCTCTATGATGAGAGAGTCTAGAGTAGAGAATCCAATCCCGAGTCAAAATTTCAATCCCGGGATTTCTTTGATATATTGAATAAAACACTAAAAAATTCAAATATTATTTTGAAAATATGCCCGAAGTAACATTAAGAATCGAGCGTTTAGTCGTTTAGTCTGGATCTGATTTTGGAAGCCAACACCATCAAAGTGACTGCTGAGACACGGACTAAAACTTCCAAAATTCCCGATTTTCCGACAAATTATTTTTTTCCGTCGCTGCAGATGAATAAATTTATACTATAATACTTTGATGTGATTTGTAATCATATTACGGACGAATACAAAAATTCTAAACCCCGTATCTATTATATTTCATATCGATATTCCCATTATTAGAATCGAGGTGTAGTAAATACATCACCGGTAGGAAAAAGTTAAAATAACAATTTGACAGACAATTGCTACCCCTAGGTGTTACCTAAGCTCGCCAATTAGTAGTTACGCCATTGTTTACAAGCATACAGATTTTGGCGGGAATGTCTCGATTTAGTAGCCTTCATAGTGCTGGTGAAGTGTACGATTTCTGTTAGATAAAAAATTCAATCCAGAATTTTTCGGGATTACGTTTACTAATTTTATGGGTGGGTACCGTAGAGTGAAATACCCACCCAATAGTTAAGACGACAGTATTTCTATCAGTATCCGACCATTTTCATCTCACCACTCGGCATCACCGCGGTCTGAAATCAAGACGAACCCACATGCGAGTACGGCCGTATCGGTGAACACTTGATAGCTGGGAGCGGCACTCCCGCTTCACATTTCACTGGTGTCAGAATTGTTATAATATAATTAAATCATTTATATCTATTTTTTCTAAATAGCTAAACACAAATAAAATATTAAAGCAATGAAATGAAATGAAAGATCGTGCATGATAATATAAGGCCACATGTTGCTTCAGCGATGAAAAATTATATTTCGAAACTTGGATGAAAAGTTTTGGTACATCCAATCTACTCACCAGGCTTATTATCAACAGGTTATCATTTTTAAAAACTTGTAGCATGAAGTAAAAACATCCCAGCGCAAATATCCTATATCTGCAATCATAGTTGATGAAGAGGTTCGTCATCTGAAAGTCTCGCGTGTGGGTGTTTTTTTTTTTTTCGAAAACCATGAATGCAAATATCTTTAATGTTTCTAATAATATTTTTAGTGATTTATATTTGAAATATTGAGAATCTCGGCATAAAATAATTGTTTCATAGATCCGCACTACACATGCTTAAATAATTAAAAGCGTTCTGTTTATTAGTTCTAAAATAAATTTATATAGGCACACAAGGCATTAAGCATTCATCCGATGGTGCCCTTGCGAGCAATACAGGCCTACGGGCTCCAGCGAATTTTATAAAGATATCAAACTATATAGTATCGTTTATTTCCCCAACAACAATACTTAATTAGCCATTCATAATTATTACATACACTACACGATTTCTCCGGGATGGGAAGTTCGTCCGGATAATGTATTGCCGGGGAGGCTGGGAATATATTAAATTTTTCGAGGCGAAATTGCGAATAATATTAGTATAAGAATGAAATTGAAAGAAATATTCAAATAGGGACATAATAGACGCCCGCGAAAAACACACCCGTCTTGGCGTTTTTCTCCAGTCGGAAAACTCAAAACGCCTTTGAAGAGTTTGGCGAAGTTGCGACTCATCAATTTTCATGACATTTTATTTCATCC